>JACEFZ010002809.1:0-342500 GCA_014155875.1 Cepaea nemoralis | reverse complement strand
CTTATTGCTTCTTTTAAAAAAAACGTTGGCGAGTTATGTCCCTTGCAAACAAAACATGAATGTACATACAGTTATACTGAAACGAAGTATGAAAATCTAACGATTTATTGCCTGGCATATTTCTCTGCATCTCGTCAGGCACATACTGCAGAAATCACACAATCAATCATGTGCCATGCCGGAAAGCGTAGACGGTCATGACTCGCCATTTCACTCGATCACCGGAGTCGTGGATCAGCTCAGTGTTCCTGTCTCATCCATGCCATGTGGCCAAGCCATCCAGGTATTTTCCTCTCGGTCTTCCTCGTGGTCTGTTCCCCTCGACCATGGTTGTAGATTAACAGTTGTCACTTGGTTTTCGCAAACGTCTTACTTCTGGTAGAGCATTCAGTAATACATCCTGGTCCATTGCTCGTCCACCTTCCACAGTAGCCTTACCCAAAAGCCTGTGAGCCTAGTAATTTCCTTGTACACCCGCATGTCCTGGCACGAAAATGAAACTAATCTTTGCCAGCCGTGACAGCCCCAGAGACACCAACCACTGCCTTCGGACCCAACCCAGTTTTATCTTCCTGAGCATACTCATTGACTCGCTAAGGAAGCATGTTCGAGCGAAGGTCTGCGTCTTGAGCCATGTTATTGCCTTACTTACTGCCATGACGTCCATAGTCAGACTACTTGTGTTCAAGGCAAAAGCGCCAGAATCTTCCTTCACAATTCTCATTCAGAATGACCTGTAAAATGCCCACGCAATTATCACGAAAACATTAACATTGATGTGAAACTGACAGAAATATCGTAGCAACAATGATGAAACATTAACATTATTATGAAACTGACAGAGCTAACATAGCATCAATGATGAAACATTAACATGGGTATGAAATTGATAGAGCTAACACAGCACCAATGCTGAAAAACAAAATGTATTTCGACAATTAAGAAATAGTGAGTAAAGAGTAAAAGTTACAATGCTCTGGAGCTGAAAGGGTTATGCAAAGCACCCAAAGGTTCTAGATCATATCATCAGCAACAGATCGCCGCACACCGTGTTGTTTGATACAAGAACTACGTGGATAGTTTGAGGTACATTCACGCACACTTGAGCTCTAATTCAACAGACGTACAGCATGTTGTTCTGGTGATAAGTTTGTGTTGTGTGAACAAGTGTTCCCACCCCTGGCATGCATCATGCCCCTGTTCTGAAGATAGTTTGTGGTTACATTCACGTGTGTTTTGCAACTCCCCAATTTCCCCACCGACATGGTGCATGCTCTTGTTCTGGTGAGGGTTTGTGGTTGGTTATCTGAGCAAGTATATCCAGCCCCCAAAATGACACATGACCTTGTTCTGGTGATAATTTGTGGTTATCTGAACAAGTGTAAGATGACCTTTTTCTGGTGACAGTGTGTGGGTGTGTGCACAAATGTATCTAATTCCTGCCTACTCTCATACATGTTGGTGATAGTTGGTAGTCATCTCATCAAGTATATCCAACTCCCCCCCCCCATCCCCATACCTCGCACACACACACACACACACAAACACACTAGACATGTTGTATGATCATGTTCTGGTGATAGCTTGTGGTTATATGAACAAGTGTAGCAGGAACATGTTTTGGTGATAGTTTGTGGTTATATGAACAAGTGTAGCATGACTTTGTTCTGGTGATAGTTTGTGGTTATATGAACAAGTGTAGCATGACTTTGTTCTGGTTATATGAACATGTGTAGCATGACTTTGTTCTGGTTATATGAACAAGTGTAGCATGACTTTGTTCTGGTGATAGTTTGTGGTTATATGAACAAGTGTAGCATGACTTTGTTCTGGTTATATGAACAGGTGTAGCATGACTTTGTTCTGGTTATATGAACAAGTGTAGCATGACTTTGTTCTGGTTATATGAATAAGTGTAGCATGACTTTGTTCTGGTTATGTAAACAAGTGTAGCATGACTTTGTTCTGGTGATAGTTTGTGTTTACTTGAACAAGTGTAGCATGACTTTGTTCTGGTGATAGTTTGTGGTTATATTAACAAGTGTAGCATGACTTTGTTCTGGTTATATGAACAAGTGTAGCATGACTTTGTTCTGGTTATATGAACAAGTGTAGCATGACTTTGTTCTGGTTATATGAACAAGTGTAGCATGACTTTGTTCTGGTGATAGTTTGTGTTTACTTGAACAAGTGTAGCATGACTTTGTTCTGGTGATAGTTTGTGGTTATATGAACAAGTGTAGCATGACTTGTTCTGGTGATGGTTTGTTTGTTTATATGAACAAGTGTAGCATGACTTTGTTCTGGTTATATGAACAGTGTAGCATGACTTTGTTCTGGTTATATGAACAAGTGTAGCATGACTTTGTTCTGGTTATATGAAAAAGGTGTAGCATGACTTTGTTCTGGTGATAGTTTGTGGTTATATGAACAAGTGTAGCATGACTTTGTTCTGGTGATAGTTTGTTGTTATATGAACAAGTGTAGCATGACTTTGTTCTGGTTATATGAACAAGTGTAGCATGACTTTGTTCTGGTATATGAACAGTTGTAGCATGACTTTGTTCTGGTTATATGAACAAGTGTAGCATGACTTTGTTCTGTTATATGAACAAGTGTAGCATGACTTTGTTCTGGTTATATGAACAAGTGTAGCATGACTTTGTTCTGGTTATATGAACAAGTGGTAGCATGACTTTGTTCTGGTGATAGTTTGTGTTTACTTGATCAAGTGTAGCATGACTGTGTTCTGGTGATAGTTTGTGGTTATATGACCAAGTGTAGCATGACTTTGTTCTGGTGATAGTTTCTGGTTATATGAACAAGTGTAGCATGACTTTGTTCTGGTGATAGTTTGTTGTTATATGAACAAGTGTAGCATGACTTTGTTCTGGTTATATGAACAAGTGTAGCATGACTTTGTTCTGGTTATATGAACAAGTGTAGCATGACTTTGTTCTGGTTATATGAACAAGTGTAGCATGACTTTGTTCTGGTTATATGAACAAGTGTAGCATGACTTTGTTCTGGTTATATGAACAAGTGTAGCATGACTTTGTTCTGGTGATAGTTTGTGTTTACTTGAACAAGTGTAGCATGACTGTGTTCTGGTGATAGTTTGTGGTTATATGAACAAGTGTAGCATGACTTTGTTCTGGTGATAGTTTCTGTTTATTTGAACAAGTGTAGCATGACTTTGTTCTGGTGATAGTTTGTGGTTATATGAACAAGTGTAGCATGACTTTGTTCTGGTTATATGAACAAGTGTAGCATGACTTTGTTCTGGTGATAGTTTGTGTTTACTTGAACAAGTGTAGCATGACTTTGTTCTGGTGATAGTTTGTGGTTATATGAACAAGTGTAGCATGACTTTGTTCTGGTTATATGAACAAGTGTAGCATGACTTTGTTCTGGTGATAGGTTGTGTTTACTTGAACAAGTGTAGCATGACTTTGTTCTGGTGATAGTTTGTGGTTATATGAACAAGTGTAGCATGACTTTGTTCTGGTGATAGTTTGTGTTTACTTGAACAAGTGTAGCATGACTTTGTTCTGGTGATAGTTTGTGTTATATGAACAAGTGTAGCATGACTTTGTTCTGGTTTTATGAACAAGTGTAGCATGACTTTGTTCTTGTTATATGAACAAGTGTAGCATGACTTTGTTCTGGTTATATGAATAAGTGTAGCATGACTTTGTTCTGGTTATATGAACAAGTGTAGCATGACTTTGTTCTGGTGATAGTTTGTGTTTACTTGAACAAGTGTAGCATGACTTTGTTCTGGTGATAGTTTGTGGTTATATTAACAAGTGTAGCATGACTTTGTTCTGGTTATATGAACAAGTGTAGCATGACTTTGTTCTGGTTATATGAACAAGTGTAGCATGACTTTGTTCTGGTTATATGAACAAGTGTAGCATGACTTTGTTCTGGTGATAGTTTGTGTTTACTTGAACAAGTGTAGCATGACTTTGTTCTGGTGATAGTTTGTGGTTATATGAACAAGTGTAGCATGACTTTGTTCTGGTGATAGTTTGTTGTTATATGAACAAGTGTAGCATGACTTTGTTCTGGTTATATGAACAAGTGTAGCATGACTTTGTTCTGGTTATATGAACAAGTGTAACATGACTTTGTTCTGGTTATATGAACAAGTGTAGCATGACTTTGTTCTGGTTATATGAACAAGTGTAGCATGACTTTGTTCTGGTTATATGAACAAGTGTAGCATGACTTTGTTCTGGTTATATGAACAAGTGTAGCATGACTTTGTTCTGATGATAGTTTGTGTTTACTTGAACAAGTGTAGCATGACTGTGTTCTGGTGATAGTTTGTGGTTATATGAACAAGTGTAGCATGACTTTGTTCTGGTGATAGGTTGTGTTTACTTGAACAAGTGTAGCATGACTTTGTTCTGGTGATAGTTTGTGGTTATATGAACAAGTGTAGCATGACTTTGTTCTGGTTATATGAACAAGTGTAGCATGACTTTGTTCTGGTGATAGTTTGTGTTTACTTGAGCAAGTGTAGAATGACTTTGTTCTGGTGATAGTTTGTGGTTATATGAACAAGTGTAGCATGACTTTGTTCTGGTTATATGAACAAGTGTAGCATGACTTTGTTCTGGTGATAGGTTGTGTTTACTTGAACAAGTGTAGCATGACTTTGTTCTGGTGATAGTTTGTGGTTATATGAACAAGTGTAGCATGACATTGTTCTGGTGATAGTTTGTGTTTACTTGAACAAGTGTAGCATGACTTTGTTCTGGTGATAGTTTGTGGTTATATGAACAAGTGTAGCATGACTTTGTTCTGGTTATATGAACAAGTGTAGCATGACTTTGTTCTGGTTATATGAACAAGTGTAGCATGACTTTGTTCTGGCTATATGAACAAGTGTAGCATGACTTTGTTCTGGTGATAGCTTGTGTTTACTTGAACAAGTGTAGCATGACTTTGTTCTGGTGATAGTTTGTGGTTATATGAACAAGTGTAGCATGACTTTGTTCTGGTGATAGTTTGTTGTTATATGAACAAATGTAGCATGACTTTGTTCTGGTTATATGAACAAGTGTAGCATGACTTTGTTCTGGTTATATGAACAAGTGTAACATGACTTTGTTCTGGCTACATGAACAAGTGTAGCATGACTTTGTTCTGGTTATATGAACAAGTGTAGCATGACTTTGTTCCGGTTATATGAACAAGTGTAGCATGACTTTGTTCTGGTTATATGAACAAGTGTAGCATGACTTTGTTCTGGTGATAGTTTGTGTTTACTTGAACAAGTGTAGCATGACTTTGTTCTGGTGATAGTTTGTGGTTATATGAACAAGTGTAGCATGACTTTGTTCTGGTTATATGAACAAGTGTAGCATGACTTTGTTCTGGTTATATGAACAAGTGTAGCATGACTTTGTTCTGGTTATATGAACAAGTGTAGCATGACTTTGTTCTGGTGATAGTTTGTGTTTACTTGAACAAGTGTAGCATGACTTTGTTCTGGTGATAGTTTGTGGTTATATGAACAAGTGTAGCATGACTTTGTTCTGGTGATAGTTTGTGGTTATATGAACAAGTGTAGCATGACTTTGTTCTGGTTATATGAACAAGTGTAGCATGACTTTGTTCTGGTTATATGGACAAGTGTAGCATGACTTTGTTCTGGTGATAGTTTGTGTTTACTTGAACAAGTGTAGCATGACTTTGTTCTGGTGATAGTTTGTGGTTATATGAACAAGTGTAGCATGACTTTGTTCTGGTGATAGTTTGTTGTTATATGAACAAGTGTCAACAACTCAACTGACAGGCACTATCGGATACTTCTCCCACACCAAACAAGTAAACTTGCAAGTCGTGTGCGAGGAAAATAACTGGTACATTTTATTGCCGTTGGCTCGCTACAAGCAGGTAACAGTCGCTAATAAACACACAACATAAAGCCACAGAAATTATCTATCACTAGTTGCTAATGCCTATGCTAACTCTCTATCTATTTAGTTAAACACAAAACCCCTATCGCTACTCTAACGAGGTGCACACTACAAGTCCTGTCCTCCCGTCTGACGTTCTTTCATCCCGTCGTCACACACCACGCGGATCGACCTTGACCTTGGTGCGTGTTGCCTCACATGGCACGCTGATCGCAGACGTGGTATGTTGAGTGGATACTCAACTTCTCCGTGGCTACCACGAGGCGTGATGCTATCGTGATTAGAGTGCTAACTCTCTGAACAACGCCTGCGTGTCTCATGAGGGAATGGATAACCATCTCCCATTACCTCATCTCCCCTGCCCTTACCTCGGGCACCGTATCACCTCCTGGCCTCTTCAAGCTTGACTGCTCTTCCTGGCGGAGGGGATGCGGTCGAGTCTTTGACACACACCCACCCCTCTTGTGTTGCGTCATCAACTTTCACTCATTTGTTGTGACGCAAGAGGTTTCTAAAAAAAATTTACTGTCTCTAATTTTTTTTGTCAAAGACTCTAGATAACCTGGCTTTGGGCACTCTAATAGACTTCTACTGACTATTGTCACAATGTAGCAAAACTTTACTTGGCTACTGGCAATCGCCACAAACTTGACTGGTTGGCGTGAGCCCTCTTCTCACATGCTATATTATATTTATTAGAGGTATGTCTGAACCGGACCGTTGTCTTATAAGACCTGCCCTCACATAGTAAATTAACTTACTACCCATACAAAGTTGACTTTTTTAGGGTCAACACATGAATTGCTTCATGTCCCCCCCCCCATATAATATTTAACAACCATTATACAAGAGTGTGTGCGACAGGCTTTACCTACTTCGCTTCCGCGTGTAAAGTCCTATTTCACTGTTAAGTTAGTTTTTCGTTGTCTATTATGTCCCCTGACCCGAAGTTATCTCCCTTTGATCTAGAAAAAGTGTATGTAATTTATCTGTTTGTTTTTCTGGTTGTTTGTGTGTTTGGATGTAATTAATCTACTAATCTAACTTCTAACCTATGTTTCTACCTCCTATGTGTATGTATGTTAGTTTTTTAAGTGTCATAATTTGGTTAAATGTGGCCACAAACAGGTGTATAACACTAATTCGTGACTACATTCCCTTGTTATGAAACCCCAAAATACTGTAATCTAAGTTCTAAACTATCTTACAGACACACATTCACACTAACACATTCTCAATAACGAAAACCAACACTAACACAGACAAACATTAAAAGTCGCGCCAGGCAGCAGAAGAATTTGCTGACTGATCTCACTCTCTCCCGTCTATTTTCCATTCGCTCTCACTTTCACACTTCTGTCACACTTCTTTCATCCTAATTCTGTCACACATCTTTATCCTTCCACACTAATCCTTCCGATTATTTAAAAACCTTGGAGTGACACTGTACAGGTTTGGCTCAGTTTGAGATATTTGAGCCCAATGACTGTGCGAAAATCGCTGCACGAGTCATGTATTTACACTATATTTACACGGACGAGAAAGGGTTGATGGCGTATCCCTTTGGTCTCATCATCCATTATATTATACTAACTACAACTCTAAATCCTAACATAATAATATTACTTCTATAAATATGTATTTAATGTGTCAACTAAATTTTGTCATGTTAATTATATGATATGTTTATATTAATAGTTATGTTTATCTAATCTAAGGGATGTAATCTAACTATTTAAATGTAATTAATGTGATGTGAGTTATGTACCTTAATTACATGGATGATGTGAACAGAAATTATGTAATTTTCTAACACTCTACTAATGTTTTTAAATGCACAAAGGAATTATATGAGTGATATTCTTAATCTAAATGGTGTAAATGATGTATGTTCTAAATGTTCTATAATCTAAATGGTGTAAACGATGTATGTTCACTTATCTAATCTTTTTATCCTATTCTGATGTAAAATGATGATATTACTAAATGGTAATATTTGATAGGTGGTATGGTTTCATTAAGATGGAATGAACTGAACCGAAATGAAGCTAAGTGAAATATAACAACCTAAATGGTACTATTCCTATCAAACTTTTAATTTAGCTTGTAATTAACTATTTTTACGTCTAAATTAATATTCTAATTTAATTCTAATGGGTTAATTACTGTACTACCTACACTATTAAAATAAATGAGAACTATTATATTTCCTAACCTACTATCTAATTTATCACTATCTTAAAATATTATATTACATATCACAATAATTTTATATACATGGTATTCAGCTACCTCAGGTTAGTTGTTGCCTTCATGATTGTACATTGGTTTTATAGGCATAATATATATACACACTTTGCCTGGGTATCTGAAATACATTGCACAGTCATACTAGTGTTCTATTGGTAGTGCACGTGTAGAGTTCGCTGGTGTCGTAGCTCAGTCTTTTCGTGTCTGTAATTAAGCATTGTTCTGACACTGTTTTCTGCGCTTCACACAAATGATACACCGGAATGGAGCTTAGTTGGTAATGAGCTGTCCTATTTCACACGGTGATATCTACGTTTTGCAGCACAGTTCTTCACTTGATGTCTACGGACACATGATAGTTCACTGTTCTTGGTACATGATTAAGCACATAATGTCGATGTATATGTAACCTATTTTACATAGAATAATATTATATATTCATGTACTAACTATCACTCTACATTTATATGTGGGATTTCAGGTATTTCTACCCCAGATGGTAAAATTAGTGACCACCTGTATATCCGGTCATTTCGATGCACACCACTCTGTCTGACCGTGATCGGGGAGTTGTCGGTCTGGACAATGCAGTGAACATCCGTCAGAATTAGATGGAGCTTTCTCACCGCATAGATGACGCTTAGGGTTGCAACTGTGATATGGAATCTCTGGACTCATCAGGTGTGATCTTACGGCTCACGTAGCAACTCGGGTGGCAGATGCCTCCAAAAAATTGGCCTAGTACTGCTGGCATCTGTCCTAGAATAATAAACGAGCCTAGGATTAGGCAAGCGGAGGATTGGAATATTTACAAAAAAGGATCTTCAATTTTGACAATGCAGAAATTAATAATGCATCTTTCACATCCAATTTTACAGATGCTTTTCAAAACATTGGAAACTACACTTGTAATTTCCGCTAAATTTGGAATAAATTTACTATAGTAATTTACTAATTCCAGAAGGTTTCTGACCTATTTCTTTCTGATCAACATGGTCAGATTCATAGTTTTTTTTTTTTTAAATGATTCTATTGTCAGTCTTAAGTTGACATGACCTTGTGAGATGGCATGACTCAAAAGTTGAATTTCTTTGAGGCCTATTTCACCTTGCTCGGTTTGACAGTGAGACCGAAGAGTCGCACTCTGTCAAAGACATGTCTTAGTTTCAGTCAGTGTGTCGTCCAGTCATCAGTATGGAAACATATATCATGCGTATTCTGTAAGCTCACTAAATGTATGCATCTTGTCGGATTTGCTAGTCCCGCTAACTAGTGTAGTTGCGCTATGTATGTCTGTCGTCTTATTATTAGGTGTGGGTGCAATGTGTTCGTCTGTCTCTACTCCTGTCTCTTGTCGTGAAAAGTAAAGTTTCAACATGTTGACATGGAATATCTTTAAGTGTCTGTTTATCGATATTCCATAGTCACCATTTGAAATCTCACGTACCACCTTGAATGGTCCTTGCCATTTTGCTTGTCTGGACGTAACCGACGCATGTTTTGATTTGGTTTACCATCGATTGTTCAAGCACCCTTGTTTGTGTATTGGTAAATTTGACCCTCCCTCTCACAGGTCTAGAAGCCAGAGTAGAAGGTAGTACTTCAGCTGTAGGATGTCTACTCTTAAACTTATGTACTAATTGTTGACAGACATTACAAGAAAATACATTACGACAAAATAATTTTATATCATTCCAAAACTCTGGCCAATGAAACTGAGCCTGGGATCTAGTCCTGGCTTTGTCGTATGCCAGGTGACCTGCAAGCGGTGACTCCTGTGCCGGTTTTTGCACAGTTAAGCGGTGTTGTACAGGTCGCACCGTTTGCAGATTCTCATGGTTCTCAGATGTACAATATCTCGTAAGAAAGCCATTATTAGGTTTAAGGAACCATGAGGCATTTTTGGTCACTTTAGATCTTTCTTTCATTAATTTTAAATATGGAGACACACTAGGATCAGCTTTCTGCTGTTCTATAAATTTCTGTCTCTTGGTATCATCTGTGCCAGATGGAGAAAGCAACCGTAGTCTTTCATCTTGTAGTGTGTCTTGATGTTTTACAGTGTCTACTCTAGTAGTTACATTAGCTGCATTTAATCTTTCCCATGCAGCTATTTCATCACTAGTACATTGTTTCAGTTGGGGTAAGGAACCCAAAATCAAATCAGTACAAGGGTTGTCAAGTATTGCACAAGTAAAGGTACCCGAAAGGAAAGGAGTGTTAATACGGGCTTTGGCCAAAGGGTAAATTTCAATGTTACCCGAAAAGGTTCGGCATTTAACAGAGTCGCCTGTATAATCACCTGGACTCGCTAGATCCTTTCTAAGACCAATAAGGGTACTGCCGCTGTCCAGCAAACATTGGCATGGTCTGTCGTTGACCATTGCATTGTGGAACACTAACTTGCCTCTGGAGGCTAATGCTGCATTTACACTCTCAGTTGAGCATGGTACTGTATGTCCACATTCTAATTTTCCGTCTGCATGAAATTGGTGAACATTGGTCACAATTGTCAAAGCTTAACACATCGTTCACACAACAGACATCTTCAGACTCTTTGAAAGGTAATACATTCTCAACTTCACACTCAGTCTCACTACCACTATCAGACGAAGTATCAATCAAAATAGCATTGTTAGCTTTCATACGTTGGCGGCCAAGGCACTTATTAGAATAATGGCCATAGCTGGAACAAAAAAAAACATTTGATTGCACGCCTGTATGCAGATCTTTTATTTTGTTGCTTCTTGATAACATTTTCAAGATGCGCCGGATAATTCGGCGATTTGTCGCACATAGAATAAGTGTCGTGCATCATTTGACAATAAATACATTTTGACACTTTTCTGTCTTTCTTGTCATATTTCTGAAAAGGTTTTCTGTTACTCTGATAGTTTTTTGGTTGGTCTTTCACAAAGGAAACTATTTCAGAGTCATTTGAAGTCTTAAAAATATCTCTGTTAGAAGAAAAATATGCTGAGCCTTTTTTCTCAAACTGCTCGATGTTCTCAATGTCTGACTGCTGCAAAAATTTAGCAAAAGGAGAAGGTATAGTGGATATAACCTTATCCATAGCTATTAAGTTTTTTAATCTATCAAAGTCTTTACCTATGTTAGCTGCTTTAAGCCACCTATTTAGAACACTTTGAACATTTGAGACGTAGTCAATGAAAGTCTCAGTAGGTTTAGGTTTTAAATTTGAGAACTGAACCTGATACCCAGGGGCATCAAGTAAAAAGTGCTGCATAATCCTATCATGGATGTATTGATAGTTAGATCTCAGCTCAGTTGGTATAGATTCTATCACTTTAAGGGGCTCACCACTCAGATTCTTCATAAAAATCGGAGCCCACATCTCTAATGGAACTTGGTGATACTTAAATTGATACTCTACATTCTCTGTCCAGGCTGATATGGAATCCTCTTTACAATATGGTTTGATAATATTTTTGTATTTATTGAACTTATTTTCCTCTTGTTGACTTCTTAATTTAGTGGCAGAGATTTCTGCGTGTGAGTCTACATCCATACCTTTCATCTTTAACTGTGTCTCTGATTCTACTTGAATTTGTTTTTCCTTAACTCTTGCCATTTCATCTATCTCTTTTTGCTTTAGTTCTCTCTCCTGATCTAATGTCTTTTGTTTTAGTTCTTTCTCCTGATCTAGTTGCTTTTGCTTTAATTCTAGTTCTTTATGTTTAATCTCTATTTCTTTCTGTTTATTTTCCTTATCCTGTTCTAACTGTTGTTGCTTAACCTGCTTATCATGTTCTAACTGTTGTTTTAATTTGTTTGTCATCTTCTAGCTGTTTCTGTTTTGTTATTTCAGCTAGTTGTGCCATCTCTTTTTGATGCTGTCTTTCTTGTTCTCTTTCTTGTGCGCGTTCATCTCTTTCTGCATCCTTTGCTTCTTTAAATTTCTTATCAGCATATTCTTCTAGCTCTTTACCTGTGTATTGCATTTCTTTGCCTGCTTTTACGAAATCAGCTAGAGTAGCCATGATGTTAGGTAAATAGCTTGCGTTGACTTACACTGACTTGTTTAATTAATTATTTATCTTTGATGTGCTATGTTTGTTACTCGCTGAGCACTATGAATTGTATTTTCAGTTCCTATGCTGAACAAAATTTCTATGTTGGAAAATCAGAGCACAAAAATATGCTAGTGTATCACAAGCTGAAAAAGAGATGCACTATTAATCACATTGCATGCCAAAAATATAGGTATACTCAACTTAATGTTCCCGAGAATCAGGGAACGGAACTCCGTTGACACAGGTCACCTAGTTTGGTACTTTGGGATAGCGGCACGTTTCGTAATCAGGACACTTTATTTGGCACACCGGTATACGTACTCAGCTGTTGATCGCCCTCTGATATGCAGGGCAGCAGTATTTACTACTACTGCACGATATGATTTACCCGACAACTGAGGACAATGACTTTGACAATGACAGACTCACGAACAACTAGAATATGTAATAATTAAATTTAATGTCAATGTCCTGTCTTCGTTCTAACAGTATTTGCCTTTTGTTACTAACCTAGTTAATTTCTGTAAGTGTTGTGCAGCCAAGTCTGATCTGCTTGGCCAAAAATAGTTCCATCGTGACGGTAAACAAAGAGAAAGTAGGACCAAAAATATGAATAACTGTTTTTAACTAAATAAAAATGACATCATAATGTTTAAATAAATAAATATATTCATTTAATAACTCAAATAAACAAATAATAAATAATATAAAGCACAGATTCAGGCGATCAGCCGCTTGGCGATTTTGTAAACACTCGATTGCTGTATGCAAATGACCTAGGACGACTGTTTGTCAATCATTCTACGTCAGAGGCGCAGCGCTATTTTTAGTTTTCAAAAATCGATATTGTCGGCTGGCTGTGTATCGCTCCGCCATGAATCATGTTTGGTGCTTATTCATAAATAACTTGGTAAATACATAAATAAATATGAGAAAATAAGAATATTACTACTTACAGCTTTGAAGAATACATGATTTCACTAAATAACCATTTCATAAGCACAATTAAACAATCTATTTCGTCACGATAGGCACATTTTCTAGCCCGCAAATTGTTCTCGTCTGCACAGATTACCGTCACTGACAAAAATTAGATCCTAGTCCAGAGCCGTGGCTGAGTGGATTAGCTTGAACTTTCGTTCAAGCACCACTTCTGACACCACAATTATCCTTGCCTGTCAACAACTCAACTGACAGGCACTATCGGATACTTCTCCCACACCAAACAAGTAAACTTGCAAGTCGTGTGCGAGGAAAATAACTGGTACATTTTATTGCCGTTGGCTCGCTACAAGCAGGTAACAGTCGCTAGTAAACACACAACATAAAGCCACAGAAATTATCTATCACTAGTTGCTAATGCCTATGCTAACTCTCTATCTATTTAGTTAAACACAAAACCCCTATCGCTACTCTAACGAGGTGCACACTACAAGTCCTGTCCTCCCGTCTGACGTTCTTTCATCCCGTGGTCACACACCACGCGGATCGACCTCGACCTTGGTGCGTGTTGCCTCACATGGCACGCTGATCGCAGACGTGGTATGTTGAGTGGATACTCAACTTCCCCGTGGCTACCACGAGGCGTGATGCTATCGTGATTAGTGTGCTAACTCTCTGAACAACGCCTGCGTGTCTCATGAGGGAATGGATAACCATCTCCCATTACCTCATCTCCCCTGCCCTTACCTCGGGCACCGTATCACCTCCTGGCCTCTTCAAGCTTGACTGCTCTTCCTGGCGGAGGGGATGCGGTCGAGTCTTTGACAATGGACAAGTGTAGCATGACTTTGTTCTGGTGATAGTTTGTGTTTACTTGAACAAGTGTAGCATGACTTTGTTCTGGTGATAGTTTGTGGTTATATGAACAAGTGTAGCATGACTTTGTTCTGGTTATATGAACAAGTGTAGCATGACTTTGTTCTGGTTATATGAACAAGTGTAGCATGACTTTGTTCTGGTTATATGAACAAGTGTAGCATGACTTTGTTCTGGTGATAGTTTGTGGCTATCTGAACAAGTGTATCCAATCCGCTGACATGCAACATGCACTCGGTTCGCGTGATCGTTTTCATGCTTATACTTGCACTAAAAGGGTTATTCAACCAATTCGTGCAGTTCGTAAATTGTTCACATCATTTGTGACATAATGACGGTGTTCAAAATATAGCTGACGTTTGCATCACAGTCTAGATTGTTATCGTACAGTTAATGTCACCAGCTGCACGGGCTGAAGATCTTATCTCAGAGGTCATCTATAAGATATTTTTAAAAAACACACACACACACTCATCTGCTTTTTCTCATTCTCGATTCGACGCTCTATTAGAGAACAGTCACCCAATCTGAAACCTGACACGTGGGAGAAAATTGCGCTTGGGAGAAAATGGCACGTGGGAATAATACACAAGAAGACTCCCGACATGCAAGATGAGCAGCGTGGAAACCGCCAAGACCATCAAGAAGATGCAAGAAGAGAATTTACCTGCGAGTTGCAGCAAAGCGACAGAACTTCAAGTAAAATTAAAGGAAGCTACCACTCCTATACCAAATGAAGCTGTTTCTGTCGCTGTTCAAACACCAAAGATTACATCGATTACAACTGAAACCAGCAGCAGCGTAGAAGACCACAACAACACTATTGAGAAGCAGCCCAAGCAGCTCACCAAAGACCTCCACATCGGAGGAAACCACAACAGGGGACTTCACCGGAAAAATCCTGCTGAAATAAACAAGCGTGGCGGAGGACAAACTGTCGGCGCTACCAACAGACAAGATACGGAGTATGTTGAAGAACGAGCTGGGAAGACACCTCATGGAATAGTGGTCTCCATCAACAAGAACCCCAAGACCACCGCACTAATGCAGAAGATGTCACAAAACGAGAAAGCCGATATCAAGCAACCCCCACGGCATCACAGTAATAGCCACCCCACACCGCATGATGAAACGATGGGTCATCAAACGAGTCAAGACCCATATCACCAACGACAAACTCAGGGAGATGCTGACGAAAGAGAACAGGAAACTCAAGATCACCAGTGCTGAGAGGATCATAGGCAAGAATAACATCTCCCCCACAGTCGTCACGGTAACATCGGAGGATCGAGTGATCCCTTAATTCATTATATGGGACAAGAGAGACCAAGTTCCAGAGCACTACATACCGAGAGTGCTGCAGTGCTCTAAGTGCCAGAAATTTTGGCATACCCGTGCCACCTGCAAGAGTGAGGTGGAGGTATATAGATACTGCTCTGCAGCCCTTCCATACGGGTCGGTGCCAGCAAGCAAAGATCGATACGGACTTCAGGAGGCATAACACTAACAGAAAGTGCGCCAACTGCCTTGGCATCTATGGCACCAGGTACCTCGACTGCCCCTGCCACAAAGACAGCAAAGAAGCAATGAAGATTACCATCTAAACTAACCTGCTCTATAAAGAGGCTCGGAGACAATATGAGGCTACCAATGGACTTACACAAAGTGACAAAGCGCAACTGGGAGGCCAACTGAAGGACCTGAAATCAAAGTTCAAAAGCACGGAGAAAGAAAATGACAAGTCGCAAAAGAAACAGATAACAGTCGTTCAGCGCATCGTGAACGAACTGAAGCAAGTTCAGCAGAAGATAGAGCAGGATGTCGCTCGAATGGCTGCAATAAAGACTGAGACAGAAGAAACTCTATCAAAAATTCAAGATGAAAGAGAAAAGACAGAAGAAACTCTTAAACAGATCCAAGAAGAACGAAAACAAATAGAAACATCCGAACCAGAAAATGCAAAGACTCAGACAGAAGAAGAAGCACCAGAAGAAGAAACAGTAGAGGATGAAGAAGGCTACCCAGACCAAGACCGAGTGTGTAGGGAGGCCATGAAGCGGTATCACTCTTCACCAAGATCGAACTATCGAGCCGCCCACGACACACAAAATCAAAGAAGACCGAGAGGATTCGAAGATAACCCAAGACGGGGAAATAGGTGGAACACTAGGAGAGACGACTACCGGTAATCATCCCTGAAGGAAACACACCTTATGACGGGGCGAGTACACAGTCACACCAAGCCTTAACAAGTGTGCGACTCTGTCCAGACATGTAAAACCACATGGATGAAACGAACACAATCAACCCATCAGAAGCCGGAAAGCTGACAACAATCAGCCCAATCTACGAAAGACAAAATACAAGCTACACTATAACGGCCTCACATACAATGAAATATATACAGTCGATGGTTGAACGGGGCCATTCATCTCTAGAGTTGGACTGGATTGGATTGGGTCAGTTTTATGTTAAGCAGATTCAGAAATGAATGAGTCATAAGACAGACAACTGCTTACAATGCTACTGAGTGCAGCAGTTTAGATGTGCTACGATTGCCTCTAAATTGCAAAGACCTGGTAGGAATCGCAGTGTGAATTTATTTTTCAAAATAAGAAACCCGAGGATTGTATACTTCTGCATTATCCCAGAGTAGTAAATCGGAAGTAGTTTACACCTGCGCGAGAGAAAAATCCCCTGGCGATTGAAATAAGAAAAGACTAGACCGAACTGAGTTCGTTCAAAAGTTAGAAAATCAACGCACATAAGAATTTGTATAGCATGCGGGGTTAAATATACACATCTGTTTCCTTGCCGTTGTTATAGAGTTTGTGCACTGCGTTCAGATTTTCGTGAGTGATCTGCGGGATAATCGTGCAGTACTCATGTAATTATCCGAGTACTCATGGAATTATCTGAGTGTAGAATTTGGATGATCCATTATATACAAACCAATATGACTAGTGTTTGTACATGCGTAGGAAGCACTTAGATATTTGAGTTGTGGTGAGCTAATAATCTACATCACTGCACTCAGAACACTCCCATACACTCTCCGTCCCCTCGTTCAACAGCCAGCGAAGAGTCATACTACTTATGGTTCCCACCGCCATCTGATTGAAAGCTCTCCTGGTCTTCTCTCTCAGTTTTGATATTCTTCCAGAACCCTTCTAATATTGCCAGAAAACAAAGGAAGAGAATACAAGAATAGTTACCTGAATGATATAAGTGTAAAAAGTTATTCAGTTAACAGAACTTCACAATGCTGTAAAACAAATTGAAATGTAATTCATACAGCTCAGCCAGAATCAGAAAAAGAGAGCTACTAAATTTACACGTAAGAATAAAATAAATATGTGCTTAATATATAAAGGGAACAGGGGTAGCCTACAACAGACATTTTCCACTCCAAGATTTACCATGGACTACAAAATGCAAAACTGCAAATTGTGGAGCTGAACCAGGATTAACATAAATGAACTAACATACGGCAGGCAAACAGCATATCGAAAAATGCAATTTTATTTTGAGGCATTTTGTTGCTTATTCGTTTGCTCTTGCGTAAACATCAATGTAAGAAAACTAAACATAACAGTAGACAAACTGCGGAGACAACTTTAAAAGACTGAAAAGATCGGGTATTGAAATGTTGTTGTTTTTTCTGGCTTACGTGGTCGAAATAACATTACTCATATACACTGGCCCATTCTTCTGTTAGCTTAAAAATAACTTTTCCTTTTTGGCAGAAGCATATCCTTATGTACGGTTTACAATACGAGTATTATAAATAAATTTAGTAAGCAAATAATAATTTACCAGACATTGATGCGTATTGGGTATATGGTGACAGCAACATATTTTACAGACCAATCAGCACTTGATAAGTGATATGGTCAATATCACATGGACCGCCTTTATTTCATAGATCATTTCCTGGCGCCCGTCTTAGGCTGGGTCAACATTGACAGCAACATATTTTACAGACCAATCAGCACTTGATAAGTGATATAGTCAATATCACATCGACCGCCTTTATTTCATAGATCATTTCCTGGCGCCCGTCTTAGGCTGGGTCAACATTGACAGCAACATATTTTACAGACCAATCAGCACTTGATAAGTGATATAGTCAATATCACATCGACCGCCTTTATTTCATAGATCATTTCCTGGCGCCCGTCTTAGGCTGGGTCAACATTGACAGCAACATATTTTACAGACCAATCAGCACTTGATAAGTGATATGGTCAATATCACATGGACCGCCTTTATTTCATAGATCATTTCCTGGCGTCCGTCTTAGGCTGGGTCAACATTTCCTGGCGCCCGTCTTAGGCTGGGTCAACATTGGTGCAGAGCTGCGGTCGCTTAGTGGCAAGACGCTGGCCTTATTGCCGGGTGGTACTGCAGAATATGCTGCTCACAAGGAAATGTGTCGGGAAGTGAAAGCGGTTGGTGTGATATACAGGCGGTCAAGTAAAGGAAAGTTAAGACTTTCGGCGTGATGGTCTATAGAGATATGTGTCTATAGTATGTCCCGATTTGAATGCCTTCATTCACGATCAATTATTTTGAAAACTGTCTGTTGCATCGTTATGAAATTTTTCCAGCCGTCTTATATTTACCCCCACCCAAGGAATATGTCTCTGATAGGTCCAAAAATAACTTAAATAATCGAAAGCGGCGACATTTCTTTGATGTTTTGCTTTAAAACTAGTGATTTCTCGCTAAAAAAAATTATGTTTACAGTAATGGACGCTCCGCCAATTCAGATGACACACAAGGCGTATCCGGATTCGTATGGGAGTGGGTGCAATGAAAGACTAGCTTAAAAGTCGACAGGGTCGGCTGCATTGCACCGGGTTTTTATCCCATATGGCTCAGTTTCTTTCCGCAGCGCGGAAAGCGTCGCACAAAGCACGAACTCCGTAGCTCCAGCGACGACCCTCGGGAGTCTCCGAAAAAATGCACTCGTGAAATGAAGGACGCGGCCCGGAATCGAACATACAACCTTCGGAGCCCGAGTCAGACGGCTTGACCACTTCACCACGGAGAATCCCGAGAGGGGTGCAATGTGTAATATTAGTAAAGACAGATAATTTACAGAGGCATGGGGTAAATAATTTGTAAATTAACAGGAAAGTAGAAGGAATATATTTCTTACCTTATTTTTCATTTCCTTCTTGTTTCTTCAGCTGCTGGTTAATAAAGTGTACACAAGTATTCATGTTAGCTTTTTATATTGAGTTCGTGAAAGCTTCCAAATAGCTGTGCGTTAATGTGCGTATGGAGTGACCAGAAATGATACCGCAATTTAGTCATCATGTTTCCATTTTTAAGGATCTGTTCAGCTGTCTGTGTAGTTTGTTCACATGTACACATGGGTGACAGACCCGCTTTGAGTCTTCGTGAAAGACTGTCTACTCTGCTGTTTACCGTTCAGAGACGGAACATGATTACCTGTTTTGCACTATGAAAATAGTTGTCAGTGTCTCTGTAGTAAGCTTTCTTCTTAACGACCAAGATGTTGGTACTCTTTTCATTGAAGTTTATAGATTGATTCGTATGCACGTGTGTTGTCCCTTAATTTGACAACGTGTTTGCTCTCACGTTTCTTGTTATGCCACAATATGTCAGTTTCCACCGCAATATTACTCTTCTGTTGGTATTCAATGCGTTTAGTGTGTGTGTGTGTGTGTGTGTGTGTGTGTGTGTGTGTGTGTGTGTGTGTGTTTTCAATATAGTTGTTTGTCACCGCTGAGGGCTTGCTGAATCGAAAATTCATCACTGTGGAATACAAACTGTTGCCATTGACATTATGCTGATGCTGTAATGTATAGGGCCTGCAATTTGTCTGAATAGTTGAAGCAAAATATCCCAGTAAGTGTGTACGTAGATTAAGGTCTGCGATCTGCTCAGACCTTAATCTGTGTCGGACGATTCCAGTAGGTTGATGATTGCTCTCGGTTGCATAAAATTCAGTCCATCCTGTCTCCAATAGTCCTCTTCCTCTTTCAACACATGGTCCTCACATTTTTTCCAGTACCTTTTATCAATTTTTAATAGCGCAGACTGTTTGACAGACAAACAGACAGACAGAAAGACAGACAAACAGACAGACAGACAGACAGACAGACAGACAGAGAGAAAGGTAGGTAGGTAGGTAGGCAGACAGGTAGGTAGGTAGCTAGGTAGCTAACTAGCTAACTAGCTAGCTAGCTAGCTAGATAGATAGATAGATAGATAGATAGATAGATAGATAGATAGATAGATAGATAGATAGATAGATAGATAGATAGATAGATAGATAGATAGATAGATAGATAGATAGATAGATAGATAGATAGATAGATAGATAGATAGATAGATAGATAGATAGATAGATAGATAGATAGATAGATACGATACGAACGAACAAACTTTATTTTCAAAGGGTTAAGAATTGGGCACGCAGGCCCGTCTAACATTCTGCCCTTCTATCACTCTCTTTCATACATTATTTCATTCACACATCATTCAAGGCTAACAAAGAACAGCAACAATATAAAAGATATGCATTATAAAGGCATGGGCAAAATGCGAACATCAAAACTACACGACACAGTAATATTAGATAATGGTCTGACACTTGTTATTAGCCATGTGGAATATACTGGCCTACAAAAAGGGGACTGGCTGTTATACTAGGGTTTTGTTATTATTATTATTATCTCAATTATTAAGGGGGAAGGTAATCCGTATTGAGATAGTGTTCGAATAATTTGCGATTATATGAATAGGGATTGGTGATGTCTTTGATTTCTTGTGGAAGATTGTTTCACAGCTGAGCTGCAGAGTACGTTAAGCTTGTTTTGTATAAGTCAATCCTAGGCTTCGGAATGTGTAGTATATTTAAACGATTACTGTGTCTAGCATTATATTTAAACAATGGCCAAAGGTAATTTGGGGCATTCCGATGCAGGATTTTGTGAATTAGTTTAGCTTTATTGAAAAGCAGGCGTTTGCGGAATGGTAGTAACTGAAGGCGTTTATACAGGCTAGGATTGTCAGATAAATGTTTGCTATAAATTAGACTCATGGCCCGTTTCTGGAGTGAGTAAAGTCGCTTGGTGTTTGAATTAGAACAACCGTCCCAGATTGTAGAGCAGTAGTCAAAGTGTGTCTGTATATGAGAAGTATAGAATAGTTTCCTTGTGTCCTCATCAAGGAAGTTTTTAATTTTGGCGAGTTGGTAGACTTTTTTCGCTGTTTGTTTAATGAGCGCTTGAACGTGGGAATTAAAGGTTAGGTTTCTATCAATGATTAGGCCTAATGTTTTGTGCTCAATTACACTTTCTACTGGCATGTTATCGATGTGAAGTTGAAGTGATGTGTGTGAGCTTAGAGTCTGAAGTCTTTGTCTGGTTGTTAATAACATTGCTTTTGTTTTAGTGATGTTAATTTGCATACGGTTTGAATAGCTCCACCTAACTACATTATTTAATTCTTGTTGTAAAGACGACTCCAGTAAAATACAGTTTTCAGCGTTTGTGTACACTGTACAGTCATCTGCAAATAGATCGCAGGACGACGAAAGATGCAAAGGTAGATCGTTAATATATATGGCAAATAATAGAGGGCCAAGAATAGAGCCTTGCGGTACTCCAATATTGAAGGTAATGGTTTGGGACAGAGATTTATTGTGTGATACTACTTGCTTTCTGTTTGATAGACAAGATGATAATAGAGTGACTACATTAGGGCCAATTTTCATTGTCTCAAGGTTTTTAATTAAAATAACATGGTCTATCATATCAAATGCTTTCTTGAAATCAATAAACACAGTTCCACATAGACTGTTGTTGTTTATATTCTGGTGCCAATTTTCTATCATGTTTGTTAGGGCCGTATGGCAAGAATATTTTGGTCGAAATCCTGATTGGCTGTCAACAATAAGCTTGTTGCGAACTAAATACTGTAATGTTACTTTATGGATATGTTTTTCTAGTGGCTTAGATAGTGATGATAGTAAGGAAATAGGTCTGTAATTGTTCGGGAGACCATTGTCCAATGAACCAGATTTAAGAAGAGGGTACACTTTAGCAGTTTTGAGAGCTGATGGAAAGTGGCAGTTGGTGAGACACTGATTATATACATAGGTTAGTGATGTACAGATCACTGGCGCAGCACAACGGAGAATCCGGTTGCTGATTCCATCTAACCCAGATGAGGTTGTGTATTTTAGGTTACTGAGGTAAGTGAATACTTCAGTGATTGTCATTAGCGGTATGTCGGAAAGAATATCGCCGGAGCATCTATTCTCGCAAAACGATGACAATAAAGATAAGTTGCAAGGAGAATTAGGTATTGAAGCCTTCAACTGGTCTATGTCAGTTTGAAAAAAAATTACTGAATTGGTCGCATGTAATATGATTTGATGGTAAAGAATGTCGGAAGTTATACTTGTTTGTCAAGGTGTTAATTGCCTTCCATATATCCTTACTATTTGTTTTATCCATTACTAAGTTCTTAAAGTAATTTTTCTTTTCCTGTCGTATGTTGTATTGAACTTTGTTTCTAAGAGTACGGTATGCACTGAGATCCCGCATTTTATGTGCTTTATCTCTGTCTCTCATAATTTGAAGTATTTCCTGGGTGATCCAAGGTGGCTTGACGTGGTGTTTTACTCGAACTTCCTTGACTGGCACATGTCTATCAAAAACATCAATAAATGTTTTCATGCAGAATTCCAGAGCATCATCCGGGTCAGTAAGCTGATAAACATTGTCTAGAGGTGAACTGAGCAAGTCCTGTAAAAATGCGTTTTGGTTGAAATTTTTGTAATTTCTATATTTTACACTTATGTGTTTATGTTTAGGAGTTTTAATTCCTTTTTTAGACCACGTGCAGCATATTGGGTAGTGATCGCTCATTGCACAATTGGGTACGGTGAATTCTATAGCACCATAGATAGATAGATAGATAGACAGACAGACAGACAGACAGACAGACAGACAGACAGACAGACAGACAGACAGACAGACAGACAGACAGACAGACAGACAGACAGACAGACAGACAGACAGACAGACAGACAGACAGATAGATAGATAGATAGATAGATAGATAGATAGATAGATAGATAGATAGATAGATAGATAGATAGATAGATAGATAGATAGATAGATAGATAGATAGATAGATAGATAGATAGATAGATAGATCACCGCCAGGTGCTGGGCGAAGCTGGGCAGAGTCAGTTAGTTTATTTATATAATCACGTTTTACGAAAGAACGCCCATTTGAGACACCTTTGAACAATACCATTTAACTTCGCGCTGTTTGTGCCAAAACGAAAACCGCGAGACAATTTCAAAAATAACGGGGGTGTGTCTTGCTGAAGCTGTAATACTTTTAAAATGATGGTATTAATCCCGGAATCGTAAATTATATACCGCATATAAACAAACATTGCAATCTGCTGTACAATCTGCAGAAAAAAAAAATTTTTTGTTGGGTGGACATAGTGATAAGATTATATGCTAAATCTCCTCATTTTCCCTTAGTTGGTTACTGAGATATTGAATTCTATATTGAGGCACAAAAAAAAAAAACACACACACACACACTATAGCACAATTTGCCCTATGCACCTTGGGCGTGTAAAAGGGTCCATTACTATCACTTTGTTTCTTAACTACATGGGATACCAGGTCAATGTAAAACAAATTCCTTCATGACAGAGATTCGAAAACATGCCCAAGCGTACTAGCCACCGCGACTCTCATAATATTACGTAATATTAATAGGTTTGAAAAACACACACCTGAGGAATCATTGCAAAACGTACATAGGAGAAATATGTGAAAGGAACATACGTGATCAATATTTACAAACAAAACAAAAAAAGCATATGAGAAATGATTTTAAAAAACAAGCATATTTGAAAGCAACAAGCTATGAGAAATAATTAGAAACACACACACGTAAAAAATATTTGACCAAAAAAAAAAGCATATGATAAATAATTAGAAAAGACAATCAGATGAGAAATAATTAGGTGGTAATAATAAAAAAAGTGTGTTAGACATACGTGGAAAAAACCGGCACATGATAGCTGACATCTGAAACTCTTCCGACCGGGTGCATGCCATTATCACCGAAACGTTTTAACCATTACATCACCCCGCAGCATCAGAAATACTGTCAGAGGAACCCAGGGATGTAATTACAAAACTTGGTCAATGGGTTAAACTATAGAAGTCTCAAATACGAGGGTAAGGTAAAAAGTAAGTCACAAATGGCTGTAGAAAGATAACTAAATATGATAACAACTTGAAACAAGTGTATTATTATACATACATTGTCCCTTTATTTCTCAACATAATTTCCACCAACATTGATGCATTTATCCCATCGTATTATCAGTCCTCCCAAACGGGCTGCATAGAACTGCGTGCTCTGTTTTCTCAACCACGTTTCCACTTCACATTCAACTTCGTCGTCACTCGCGAAATGTCTCCCGCCAAGGTGAGTTTTTAATGAACTTAGCCCCTAGCCTTTTCCCGTAAAGCGGTGCATACCTGGGTAGAAAACGTGACGAGGGTGAGTCAATAAGTAAGTCACACAGTTCTGTGGGATGGCAGGTAAATGAAAACGAAGCACGCAGTCTATGAAGCCGGTTTGGGAGGACATAAAACGATGTGATAAATGCATCAATGTTGGTTGGAATTATGTTGAGAAATAAAGGGACAATGTATGTATAAAAATAAATTGGTTTCAATTTATTATCATAGTTAGTTATTTTTCTACAGCCATTTGTGACTTACTTATTAACTTACCATCGTAGTTTGTGAGGGTGGAGGGATGACCCAGGGAGTGGGGGGGAGGGGGAGGGGAGCAGTTGTCGTGTCTGCCTCAGATTCATAAGGTACTGGGATCGATCCCTGCTCAGTGCTGGGATTTTTCCCAAGAAATATTGGTATATAATATCATATGTCCCGTTGCTGCCTTGGATAGTTACATTGAACACCAACACTTCTCAAATACGGGCGAAATGAAAGAGAACATGTGTGCTTTAAAACTCCCGTGACTGTTGGAAGTCGCAAGATTAGGCCGAGAGGAGGCTGTCCTAGAGAAAATTGTTACGAAAAGTAAACCTACTCGCGGGTAGATAAAGCCTGTTACCTGGGATGGAATCTGCCTAGAGTAAGTGTCACCAAACTTTCTTCACGGCGGGCTGACAACATGACGGGCGTGGGCCGGATAACTGACAGCATGACGAGCGTGGGCCGGATAACTGACAAAATGGCGAGCGTGGGCCGGATAACTGACAACATGACGAGCGTGGGCCGGATAACTGACAGTATGACGAGTGTGGGCCGGATAACTGACAAAATGACAAGCGCGGGCCGAATACTCATTCTGTACAATACTTGCGCCGTCTCCGTCGCGAAGGTCTTACGAATGCGGTTTGTAACCCCGTATACACTCGTTCGAAATACAGCTCCGTGCGATTTGGCATCTGACCTATGTTGACAGCCGGACGCATCTGGCGGGAGAGAAAGGTGAAAATGCGTGTGCGTGTGTGTATGTGTGAGAGTGTGTGTGTGTGTGTGTGTGTGTGTATGATGGAAACCATGGTAACGTCAGAGCGTAGGCGGTGCTACCATGAGCCGGGGATGGTTTTGGAATGGCGCGAAATTAGCAAACATTACAATAAACTATATATATAGTAAATTTAAGACACATAGCTGCCAGGCGATCTCCGGACGTGTGAAGATTTCCTATTATTCTAAACATAATATTTGAATTTTAATTGTATCACTTCATCTTGCGTTCCATACGTTATACCAAGCAAGTTCGAGTACCGTCGGCGGGCCGGATGAATTGACGTCGCGGGCCGTAGTTTGGTGACCCCCTGGTCTAGAGCATTGGTTCTCAACCGGTAGTGAAGCCTCTCCCTTTCCGGGGGAAATTTTTGGCTTACGCTGTTGGGGTTGGGGGGGGGGGGGGGGGGGTGTAGGGGTGAGATATGGGGGGGGGGGGGGGTGGAATTAATATTATTTCAAGATAGCGTTAATACAAGAACAGATTACTTGATATTGTTTTTCCCTCAATACTTTACTGTTCTGTACTTCTCGCCCTTCTGAAATTCGCTTTTATAACTTAAGTAGACCCGCAAATCACTTTTTATGTAGACGTCTAGACTTGTTCTAGTATATGTGTTATTAAATTTAGCTTTCATATTTACGTATACTGTATAGATGCCGGGGGGGGGGGGGGGGGGGGGAGAGAAGTGTGGATTTATAGGGAGAAATTACGAAAGGGGGGGGTGACATTCTGAACATATGGTGAAGGGGTGTTTGGGTCAAAAATAGGTTGAGAACCACTGGTCTAGAGGAAGAAGGTTGAGAACCACTGGTCTAGAGGAAGAAGGTTGATAACCACTGGTCTAGAGGAAGAAGGTTGAGAACCACTGGTCTAGAGGAAGAAGGTTGAGAACCACTGGTCTAGAGGAAGAAGGTTGAGAACCACTGGTCTAGAGGAAGAAGGTTGAGAACCACTGGTCTAGAGGAAGAAGGTTGAGAACCACTGGTCTAGAGGAAGAAGGTTGAGAACCACTGGTCTAGAGGAAGAAAACCATAAACAAACGCATGCCGATGTCGGACACACTGACCTTTGTCGGACACACTGACCTGTGAGGTGGGTAACTAGATGTGAGGCACTCCCCTCAAAAGAGGAACGAAGGACAGCAATTGTTGTTAACTTGTGTCCCTCGCAATTGTATTGTTGTTTTTTTTCTGTTAAAGATAACTATGGTTTGGGTTAGAAGGCAGTGCATAGTGTCCGCTTCAGGTGCAGTTAAATTGTTATAACAGAATATTTTCAGTAACAAATTCCCGGAACAAGAGAAGTGAAACTTACTGTTGTGGCTACATCATCATCACGTGTCATGCAGATAATCGTGGGTGGATATGTTTCGCAATCTCACACGATTATCAAAGTTCTGTGTTCTTGTCTCGACCATGCCATGTGTCCAATCCATCCAGGTAATTACTTCTCTGTATAACCTTTGTTCTGTTCCCCTCAATCTTGCCGGTTGTCACCAAATTCTCTAGTGTATTTCTTTTCATAAATTGTCCAAAATAATAATGACTGCCTACGTCTAATTTATCTAATCAGTTAAAGGTTTTGATTTATTTCTTGGAGGACTCGCTCACTGGTTTTTCTGTTCAGTCATTGGTATTCTTTGCATTTTCCTCAGAATCCAAGTTTACACTTCTGTTAGATGTGTTTCAGTGTGTCTGCTTATTGTTCACGTTTCACGTCCATACAAAAGTACAGGTTTCATGTAGCATTCCAACACTCTTTTTCACGTTACAGTAAACATTTTGTTATTGGTCAGTATGTTTTCCATATTGCAATAGGCTACCTTTGCTTTAGCAATTCTTGTTCCAATCTCTTCCAAGGACCTCCAAGCAGATGTTATGACTGTTTCGAGATAGTTGCACCGATTCACTTGGTTAAGAATATTCTCATTTATGCGTGTATTACATTGTGATAATTCTTTCTTCTTAGAGACGACCATAATTTCTATTTTTTTTTTAGAATTATATTATAACTCTAGTTATAGATGCATGAGTCAATGTAACACATCTGACAAACCTATGTAGAAGCTTATACAACAACAGTGAATGCATAGTGAGAGCAACTGGAGGACACTCAGAACCCTTCACCATAAGATCTGGAGTACAACAAGGTTGTGTCCTGT
This sequence comes from Cepaea nemoralis, assembly GCA_014155875.1. Taxonomy (NCBI): domain Eukaryota; kingdom Metazoa; phylum Mollusca; class Gastropoda; order Stylommatophora; family Helicidae; genus Cepaea; species Cepaea nemoralis. Next base: position 314,712 of record JACEFZ010002809.1, on the reverse strand, counting down.
CCCCTCTCTTGTTTATAACATACATAGACAACATATGTAAAGAAACCAGCCAAACGGAGACCACAAGAACACTGCATGACGAGAACACAGAAGAAGAACCATCTGCAAATCTAACCATTAGAGAACTCCTGTTTGCGGACGACCAAGCACTAATAGCAAAATCAGAAGCTGAATTACAAGACCACGTGAATAGTCTAAACGAAATGTGTAGGGAACATAACATGAAAATTAGCACAAGTAAAATAAAGGTATTGACTATAACTAAAGAAGATAAAGCAACAATGATTCACCTAAACGAACATCCCTTGAAACAAGTAAAGAGTTTGAAGTACCTAGGAAGTATAATATCATCAAATGGCAGATCAGAAGACGAGATCGAAAACAAATGCAATAAGGCAAACCAACTCATTGGACAAATGGCACCAATACTAAAGAACAAACATGTAAGAATAACTACTAAGAAAGCACTTTACAACACACTTCTCCTACCAACTCTATGTTATCAATGCCAAACCTGGACAATGACAGAAAAAGAGAAAAGAAAAATCACAACAAAAGAAATGAGATTTATGAGAAGAATACTCAATGTGTCAAGAAGAGTTAAGATCAGAAATGAAGAAATCAGGACTAATGTGAGGGGTTAAAGATGTACTAGATTTTATTAGAAGGCAGCAAGTCAAATGGTTTGGCCATGCAAGTAGGTTACCAACTAACAGTATACCACAACAAGCAATGATGTACAGGCCAGATGGAAGCAGAGGAAGAGGCCGACCACGTAAACGTTGGACGGAGGGAATAACAGTCCATGGGAATATCGATATATGAAGCCCATAAGCGGGTACTCTCCCGCTGTTTATACTTCACCTCGACACCGCAAGGTACAAGAGGAATATGATGAGGTGAGATGAGATGAGTCAATGTAAATCTTACTGGAATAAATAGTGTCATCTGATTCATTATCAAAGGATAATATATACCCACGTGTGACTCCCATTTGGACAGAAGGAAGCTACACCGTCATATTAGTGCCATTAGGCTATGTGTTTTGTCTCTCCTATCTCACCGTCATATTAGTGTCATTAGGCTATGTGTTTTGTCTCTCCTATCTCACCGTCATATTAGTGTCATTAGGCTATGTGTTTTGTCTCTCCTATCTCACCGTCATATTAGTGTCATTAGGCTATGTGTTTTGTCTCTTCTATCTCACCGTCATACTAGTGTCATTAGGCTATGTGTTTTGTCTCTCCTATCTCACCGTCATATTAGTGTCATTAGGCCGTGTGTTTTGTCTCTCCTATCTCACCGTCATACTAGTGTCATTAGGCCGTGTGTTTTGTCTCTCCTATCTCACCGTCATACTAGTGTCATTAGGCTATGTGTTTTGTCTCTCCTATCTCACCGTCATATTAGTGTCATTAGGCCGTGTGTTTTGTCTCTCCTATCTCACCGTCATATTAGTGTCATTAGGCCGTGTGTTTTGTCTCTCCTATCTCACCGTCATATTAGTGTCATTAGGCCGTGTGTTTTGTCTCTCCTATCTCACCGTCATATTAGTGTCATTAGGCTATGTGTTTTGTCTCTCCTATCTCACCGTCATACTAGTGTCATTAGGCTGTGTGTTTTGTCTCTCCTATCTCACCGTCATACTAGTGTCATTAGGCCGTGTGTTTTGTCTCTCCTATCTCACCGTCATACTAGTGTCATTAGGCTATGTGTTTTGTCTCTCCTATCTCACCGTCATACTAGTGTCATTAGGCCGTGTGTTTTGTCTCTCCTATCTCACCGTCATACTAGTGTCATTAGGCCGTGTGTTTTGTCTCTCCTATCTCACCGTCATACTAGTGTCATTAGGCCGTGTGTTTTGTCTCTCCTATCTCACCGTCATATTAGTGTCATTAGGCTATGTGTTTTGTCTCTCCTATCTCACCGTCATACTAGTGTCATTAGGCTGTGTGTTTTGTCTCTCCTATCTCACCGTCATATTAGTGTCATTAGGCTGTGTGTTTTGTCTCTCCTATCTCACCGTCATATTAGTGTCATTAGGCTGTGTGTTTTGTCTCTCCTATCTCACCGTCATATTAGTGTCATTAGGCTGTGTGTTTTGTCTCTCCTATCTCACCGTCATATTAGTGTCATTAGGCTATGTGTTTTGTCTCTCCTATCTCACCGTCATATTAGTGTCATTAGGCTATGTGTTTTGTCTCTCCTATCTCACCGTCATATTAGTGTCATTAGGCTGTGTGTTTTGTCTCTCCTATCTCACCGTCATATTAGTGTCATTAGGCTATGTGTTTTGTCTCTCCTATCTCACCGTCATATTAGTGTCATTAGGCTATGTGTTTTGTCTCTCCTATCTCACCGTCATATTAGTGTCATTAGGCTATGTGTTTTGTCTCTCCTATCTCACCGTCATATTAGTGTCATTAGGCTATGTGTTTTGTCTCTCCTATCTCACCGTCATATTAGTGTCATTAGGCTATGTGTTTTGTCTCTCCTATCTCACCGTCATATTAGTGTCATTAGGCTATGTGTTTTGTCTCTCCTATCTCACCGTCATATTAGTGTCATTAGGCTGTGTGTTTTGTCTCTCGTATCTTCTCCAATGCTCAGTGAACGGAAATGTCAATGATAAAACCTGTTCATTTGAATGTGAACCATGTCTGGTCTTTACCTACTTCTTGTCATAGCGCAGTGACAGGGTGTGGTCTTCAACATGTTCCATAATAACAAGACAACAATACATCACGTGCACATTCATAATGTCATTTATCACAGAAAGTCAAGACAAACAATTGACAAACATTAGATAATTTATGAGTATAGGGTTTGTGAAACCGAGCAGAGCTAAGGGAAACAATCAATGAAATTATGCTTTGTGCATACGGATTGAAGTTTGATAACTTGTGTGTCTTTCACACTATTAATAATATGTGGATATATAGGGTGGCTGTCTCCTTGACAGAGAGATTAGCAGCTTTCTCCGTAACCCCAAATACTCTCGTGGTTGACGTGAGCGCACGAGAATTGGAAGCGGTTCGAGTCGCGACGGTGACTTATGAGAGTATGGAGCCGGTCGCTCAGAAAGTCGTGGCGTTCTGATGAGCGTAATCTAGCCTAGGCATCAACATACAGCTGAATGATGTTGATGTTGACCGCAATATCCTGAAACAGGATGGAAACGCGGAAAAAAAGAAAGATATATAGGGTGTATTTGTAATAACTGGGGATTTTAAAACTATTTCCGTTCCCAGTTTTGTATTCACCTTCTGTGGAGTTCATGCAACATAAAAGTAAATACAAAACTTGGAAAGGCAATATTTTCAAAAACCCCACAGTAATTACAAATACGCCATGTACCTCTGTGTGAGAGCTCCGTTAATGTTGGCTAGACGCTCGCCTGATGGCACGGTGGCCATAGGTTATATCCGAATAGAGGCGTATTAGAATGTTTATCATTGACCGAATCTCCCAGGTCGACCCAGGAAACATAGGCAAATTGACCGAATCTCCCAGGTCGACCCGAAGGAAACAAAGTAACAAGGAGATGTATTGACAAGGCAGAAGTGCCGGAGCTATACTGACCACAGCACCCAACCTAGTGCCGACTGGACCTATACCAAAGATGGGTCGAACACCAATATGCTTTACGGCGTAAATTGGGGATTTTATTATTGCATATACTTGTCGGTATGTGTCGAGTCTGTGTGTGCTGTGTGTTGTGTAGTGGTGCGTGTGTGTGTGGCGTGGCGTGCTGCGTGTGTGTGTGTATGGTATGTCGTGTGTGAATCTCCATGTGTGTCTGTCTATATGTCTAAGTGTGTGAGTTTCTACGTGTATATGATTCTATGTATGTTCGTAGGCGTTTGATATTGCCTGATTATGTGTGTATAGTCAGACCAGAAATATCCGGAGTATGACAAGGTTGTGTCATGTCCCCTCTCTTGTTCATAACATATATAGACAACATATGCAAATAAATCAGCCAAAAAGAGACCGCAAGGACACCACATGACGAGAACATAGGAGAAGAACCATCTGCAAATTACACAATTAGAGAACTTCCGTATGCAGACGCCCAAGCACTAATAGTAAAATCAGATGTTGAATTATAAGACCACGTAAATAGTCTAATTGAAATGTGTAGGGAACTTAAAATAAATTTAGCACAAGCAAAACAGAGGTAGTTACTATTACTAAAGATGAAAGAACGACAATAATTCACCTAAACGAACATCCTCTGAAACAAGTAAAGAGTTTCATTTACCTAGGAAGTATAATATCATCAGATGACAAATCAAAAGACGAGATCGAAAATAGATGCAATAAGGAAAATCAACTCATGGACAAATGGCACCAATACTAAAGAACAAACATGTATCAATAGTTACTAAGAAAATACTTTACAATACAATCTTCCTACCAACTCTATGCTATCAATGCCATAACTGGATGCCAGACACTTTCTTCGGCTCGTTCGGTAGTTTCTGGCATACGTAGTGACGAGAAACGCTGACTAAAGAATAACAGCTGACACTGTCGTCCTAGGGTTGGACAACATGTTTAATATAGGTATTGTAGCATCACAAGTCTCCTCACACGGCCAACTTCATCCCCCTCTCATTCTCTCGGAGGATACAAAAATTGTTGTCACCTACACGTGGGACGACTTGCATATCTTTTCAAGTATTCTGTAGTTTTCCCCTATCGTCCAGAACATAGCTGAACCATTCTATTTGTCCCAATCTACCGTCAAAAGTTATATACATTTTCCCAACTTTCGAACATGGCGGACTACTCCGACCGGCCGTCGTCTTGTTGCTGGCGTTTCGTTGGCCTGGCTTGTTGACAACCGCCATACTGTGGCTGCTTGTCAAAGCGGGACATGTTTCACTATAACAGGTGGCCGCATGTCTTGAAGATTGTTTCCAACTTGTTTTCATGCATGAGTTCTGTGGTATTATGTTCGTCTTGCAGCTAGCTTAGATGTTTATCCTAGCCCCTTCTCAGCCTAACTGCTGGTTCTTTGTCTACTCGTTCCCACGTCGACTACCGCCCCGTCACGTGATGTTTACTCTGTCACGTGACTGATTAACAATTATGGTCTTGGCTCTCACTTCATTATTGTTAAGCCGTGATTACTGCTTATTTTGTCCGTTCTGCTATGCTACAACGGTTTGATGATCATCATTCATTCTTCTATTATTTAACTCTTTTGTGGTCTAGTCTGTCTGCTCAAATCTTTTACCGTTTGACTCTTTCCAGAGTCATTTCGGTACATGACACTGGACAATGACAGAAAAAGTGAAAAGAAAAATCACAGCAACAGAAATGAGATTTATGAGAAGATTACTCAACGTATCAAGAAGAGATAAGATCAGAAATGAAGACACCAGGATTAAAGTGGTGGTTATAGCAGCGCTAGATGTTATTAGAAGGCAGCAAGTACAATGGTCTGGCCTGCAAGTAGGTTACCAACTAACAGTATACCATAACAAGCAATGATGTACAGACCAGAGGGAAACAGAGGAAGAGACAGACCACATAAGCGATGAACGAAGGTAATAGCAGAGTCCATGGGAATATCAATACATGAAGCCCATAAGTGGGCACTCTCCCGCTGTGTATACTTCACCTCGACACCGCAAGTTTCAAGAGGAACATGATGAGATGAGATGATAAGTCTGTATATGTGCGTGTACTTGTGAATGTGTGTACATGTTGTTTGTTTTCTGTGTGTCTGTATATGCTTGTCCCATTATTCTCTGTATCTCTGTATTATAGCTTCCATTTTATGTTATCAGTGTGCCTAGATACTTGCATGTCTGTTATTGTGCCAAATTAGTAGCATTTACTTTAACTGTACACTTAGGCAGAATCTGTTTCTGAGGTATTGCCTTTACATCTTTCTTCCTATTTATCGTTTCTTTACTTATTCAGTCGTCTCGGTAGAGATTTGTTCGCAGCAGACGAGCATAATCTCCGGCGGGCCTATTCTCGCAGGTCGCGAGAGCCGCACAGTGGAGGGATGGGAGACATTGCTCGCAATAGACAAGTAATATCTCCTGCGGTAGCTCTAGCGGGCCTATTCCCGCTGGTCGCGGGGTCTGCTAAAGTCAGGCGGAGAGTACAAGGCCCTCACCTGAGGGACTTGGCTGAACGCCTCTAAGCCGGGTCCCTTGGGTTTTAGGGCCTGGCCATCACTCGCCATCTGCTCGTGGTGGCGAGGTCTCGGAGGATTGACGCTGTGCCGCCAGCGTCTGCAGCCTACATTGTGCCAGACATATTGGTCACCCATTCCTCTGGAATACACAAGATTAGGTCGAGAGAGGGGACATGTCGTTTGGGCATCACATGATTCTCTAAAGCTCTGCCCAGGCATTGTGATGGAATAAAATTGGCCACATTCCAACTCACACACTTTGGTCTGTCAAGACTGCAAGGTGCCACTCACTCACAACCATCGTATCCATCATATTTGTAGTTTTTTTTCAGATTTGTGAAGTTTCCTCTAATTAACAAATAACAAGCTATATCGTTTCGTGTCGCCATGAACCAATCTCATAAGAATATCTCACTGGCCATCGATCACACAATGATACTTTTAAGTTTTTATACGCACTAATCAGAAGTAGAGAGGATGGTACATTCAGAGCATCAGTGTACAGAAAAAAAAACACATAGTATATCCGAACCTAAATGTCTACAGATGTGCACCACCTAAATGTCTACAGCTGTGCATCACCCAAATGTCTACAGCTGTGCATCTGTTCAGTGTTCGCATCTGTTTCAGAAGGTACCTGTTTCGGTCGTTGCATTGGGCTGGGACTTCCATAACAAGCGATGCATTAGATTTTGACTTCAGGCAGACAAAGTGTTTTTAACAGTGCACTGTTCACTACACATCACTTAAAGTGAGTAAGACAAGCACCAAGCGATACGGCAGCCTGACAAGTGGGGAGGTGGTGTAACAACTTCACCGCGGAGTCTCCTTTTGTGTTTAGAAAACAAGTGGCAGGCTTTGAAGAAGGGAAGTAACTGCTTTACAGATTGTCAGAGTTATATTCAATGATTTATTCCCTTTACGGGTGTTTCTTTTTCTGAAGAAAAAAAAAAAAGCATTTTGAAAAATACAACGATGAAGAGACACTTTTACAGAAATGCCTGCAGTTTCCTATATTTCAGTATCGGTAACCACATCCCTAGTTCCTTAAAGCTGGACAAAAAGTGAATACTCTGCAAACTTGCCATTTATCCTCCACGAAGCGAAAGGTAGACCTACGAAGTCGTGGCAGATACTCTGAGGTAATCCGGAGGTTTCAGAAGTGATCAGACGCTGTGGTATACATCTCGACGGCTCGGCAGTTGGCGCTGATCGAGTTGACTGTTCTGTGCGAATCAAAAGTAGAGGAACAGTACACGTACAAGATGGAAAAGTACAGTAACAAGATTGAAAGTCTAAGACAGGTCGCGTATTCAGTCAGGTGTTTCGACGAAGATATGGCCGCCAGAGTCCTGGTTGCAAACTCCTCGTACGATGTGCTGAAGCAGTTGTGTATAAAGGAACATCGAGAACTCTGACCCTAAAATTGATGGGCCAAGCGGTGGAGAGGACCTTGTGCCGGTTATGGGTTGTGTCATCCCATGCTAAGTAGTGTCATTTCATGTGACTGAACAATGTCTTAGATGTCGTCGATTCGTGTTCTTCTCGGGCTTCTACTTGCTCTCCTGTCAGATATTTCTGTGTGTAGCGCCACTTATGGTAACTGAAGGTGTTGCATTCTAACGAGGTGGCCCAACCATTTGATCTTCTGCCCTTGAGTCTATGTGACACACGGTGTTAATCTCATTGTCTGTCTGATAACATAATTTCTTACTCTGTCTCGAATATTTAAGTTGACAGCTGAATATATGAATATGCAATTGATTATCTTTCGTTTTACGACGCCGAACTAGAGATAGTAGACCATTTTACATATCTAGGATCAGTGGTAAATAGCAAATTATCCCTAGATCAGGAAATCAACATCCGGATTGGTAAGGCAGCAACAACAATGAACAGGTTAAGAAAAAGAGTCTGGGAGAACAGGAAGCTTACTGCCAAAACAAAAGTCCTTGTCTATCAAGCCTGTGTCCTTAGTACTCTTCTCTATGGCAGTGAAACCTGGACAACTTACTCACACCAAGAGAACAACTTAAACAGCTTTCATATGCGGTGTCTGCGAAGAATTCTTGGTATTAAGTGGCAAGACAAAATCACAAATACTGAAGTATTGGAAAGATCAGGTTGTGTGACAGTTTATTCCATGCTCAGTCTTCGTAGACTTAGATGGATAGGACATCTTAGGAGGATGGATGATGGTAGAATACCAAAGGATATCTTTTTGGTGAATTACAGATGGGTAAGAGATCTCAGGGTCGGCCTCTACTACGATACAAAGATGTGTGTAAGCGGGACATGATTGATACAGGCATTGATAATGCACATTGGGAGCAAGTCGCCGCTGAACGTGTTGAATGGAGGGCAAATATCAGAAATGGAATAAAGTCAAAGGAGAAAATTATTGCAGAAAAGTCACACACCAAGCGTTTGAGACGTAAGATGGTGCATGATGGTGGAAATGACCACGTGTTCACATGCACCCACTGTGAACGGACATTTACAGCGCAAATTGGCCTTATCAGTCACACTCGCTACCGCCATAGTTAAAAGTTATTATGCCTTTTTAGAGCACAAACTATCGTCTGTCAAGACGGCAAGGTGCCAATGAAATCTTTCGTTTTGCAGACAAAGGGATGTTTGAGTGTTTCAATATGGATGATATTTGATATACAAAGGCACTACCTCTTTTTACAACTAATTTTGATTTAAATATTGAGCACAATCCACTACTGGCAACGTTCCCCCAGTTATCTCAGTTATCAGTTGGGGTATCTTCGTTGCACTCCGGACATGTGCATAGGTGCTCAGATCCTCCTCTCCCCCCCCCCCCCCCCCCCCCCCCCAGCATATGCATCAGCGTCCGGTGGCTAATAGTGCCAGTTCTGTGTTGGTTGACGAGGCGCTTTGTTTTCCCGATGTACCTCTCGCGTCTGGCTGTGCCGATTCTTACTCCCAGGTCTTTCATCCTGGACAGCGATGTGGAATCACTGACGTCAAAATCCTCTGTTCTCGCCAAATCTTTAAGGACGTTAATAACATCAGCACGATCCATGGGCTGGCCATCTACAGGGGGTGCAGAGCCAGCCAGTTTGTCAGCTCGTTCATTTCCCTCGACTCCCGCATGTCCCGGGATGTAGATGAAGGTGACTTTACGGACAACAGACTTCCGCAGCGATTCAGTCCACTGTCTACGATCCAGCTTCGACCTTCTGAATCATGCTCATTGAATCACTTAGTACACACACGTTGGTATAATGCTGTGGTTCCAGCCATATGAAAGCCTGTGTAACTGTCATCATCTCCATCGTCATGCTGCTCGTGGTCATAGAGTGGGCACCAGTGGATTCTTGAACGGTTCGGCCCGCTGAACGGGCTGTAAATGCCCACGCACTTCTCTGCTGCTTTACAACAGATCCATCTGTATAGATGAGCACTTCGGGGCTATCTGAATGTTCATAGATGAGCGCGTTAACCTCTGCATTGACAGCGGCAGGGTTCTGCTCTCTGCACCGTCTGGCGAGTGTGATAATGCAGGAGAAAGTGCACTTAAAGGCTGGAGGCACCGGCACCCATTCCTTGCCGGGGTTGATACTGGTAAGACTGCAGACCTGTCTGACGACATCTTCCGCCCGACCCATCCATGATTTGCCCCTCTTTAGCCTGTCACCCTTTTCTTTGAATATAGCGTCATGCAGAGGGTGCTGCTCATCTGCACTTATTTTTAGGTATGCACGAGCTCTCCAGATCTTGATCCTGTGTTCCATTGTCGAGAAGTCAAGGAGGTATCTCATTGCTACACAGCTGGTGTCTCTCGTGCAGCCCAAAATGATGCGCAACGTTGATCGTATTCTTGTGTGAACCTAAGGTCTATCCACGTCAATGTCCTCGAACGAAAACTAGCCAAACAACATTCCCATATATATGGCACGTTACACCCATTTTACTCCCTTCTGCAGTTGTGTTAGAGAAAATACAGCTTGTTTCTTGGTATTTGCTCATCTTCTTCATCAGTATCAAACATAGGATCATCATAGTTAGAAAATGTGCTGCTCATTTGTGGATCACAAAGATCCCTGCTATTATCATCATGATCAGCATTTTTATCCACATTACGGACTAAACAAAGTCCAGCAGTTTCCCCCTGCTGTTGATGCATGTCTTTCAAATGTATAATTTGCTCAGGTTCAGGAAAACCACTCAACAAGAGAATACCCCTCTCACCGGTCTCTGCCAGTTCTTGCACAAAACCAAACCAGTATATCACAGCACCGGGGCCAAACCTGCAACAAAACAAAGTTTATAGTACACACACAAGTCCAGTACAGTAAAGAACAACGGTTAGTTGCATATCCTTTACAGGACGTCGCTGTCAACCCCAGCAATTTTGCAGTGCGGGATTTATTGGCCAGTGTACGTTTAGTCCAGTATAGTAAAGGACTCCCTTTACATACCCCAAGGTGGTAGGTCAGCATGGCCGAATGGATAAGAATACATGGTAATTACAATGGTAATTTATGCCTGACCCATCCCGTCCCATCCCATCCCTACACTATTAAGAAAATCCCACCTTTTTTCATGGGATTCCCCAGGCCAAGCCTACTAATTTGGCTAACTGATTCCCGCCTACGATATGAGTGGCACCTTGTGTCTTGACAGATCAAAGTATGTGGATTGGAATTTGGCCAAAATTCCAACTCACAATGCCTGGGCAGAGCTTCAGAGAACATGTGGTGCCCAAACGACATGTTCCCTCTCTCGGCCTTGCCTTGTTTGACCCAGAGGAAAGGATAACCAGTACGTCTGGAACAAGGTCAGCTGCAGACGCTGGCGGCTCAGCGTCAAACCTCCGAGACCGTAATATCGGACTGTGACAATAATCGTTCTGGTTTATACGAATGTCACTTGATGATACTAATGGTCCTAACCAATCAACAACACTCTTCTATAATATCCACTCCTGTCCTAAGTACTTATTTCTGTTGACATTGGAAGTAAACTGTCATTTACTGCCTATAAAAGTACCTTTCGGTGTGTGGCAGGGAGTCTAGAACCTGAGGAATTTAGGCCGCCTGGCTAGTGCAGTCGCCGCGAACTGTGCAGGTTACACCACACCTTACCGAGGATTCGAACCCGGGTCTCCCGAAGGAGAATCCGGCATTCTAGCAACTCGACCGACAATGGAAGTAAGTAAAGTAAATAAGTAAATAGAATTAAGAGACCATCAATCGTGAAAGAGAGTGGATTGAAGTTCCGGAAGACATGACGGACTGGCACAATGTCATAATAATACTGGGTCGTGAGTGCAGAGAATGGGCAGCGGGCAGCACTGAGTTTGAAGTGCAACAGCTGATCCAGAGCAACACACATCAAGGTGACATAGTCATCTATACTGATGGGTCAGTGGTGAGAAACAGACGGAGTGGCTGGAGCTTTATTGCAAAAGCTAATTGGCGAGTCTTGAAAAAGGAGAGCTGGGCATATAAAACTAGGACCTCCAGCATGAGAATTGAGGTGGAGGCAATAACAGCGGAATTCCGGTGGCTAGAGGAGACTAATGCAACACACGTTGTGTTCATTACAGATTCAAAGAATATGCTTAGCAAGGTGGAGAAAGGAATGTTTCGTGTGGAATGGCTCTCGTCGCTTCAGAGGTCACAGATTGTGAGAATTGTATAGATATTTTGCCCTGGCCATGCGGGTGTACGGGGGAATGAACAGTCTGATAGGCTGGCAGGGAATGCACCTCTTGGTGGTATTTTGCCTATAGACACGGGGGAGGTGGTCGTACGCTTGTGGGACCAGGTGGAGAAGGCGGAGGAACAGATTGAGAACCCATTTGTGGAAAGAATGAGATTGCGGGGGATCGGCACGGGTTGTGGAAGAATCTCAAAATTGAGAGGGAAGACCAGGAGAACTTTTAATCAGATAGCGGTGGGAACGATTAGTAGTTTGACTCTTCGCTGGCTGTTGAACGAGGGGACTGAGCACGTATGGGAATGTCCTGAGTGCAGTGATGTCGCTTCTTAACTCAACTCGACTCAACTCTTGTTCTTCTACTTGGGACGTGACATTTTCCCGCGTATCAGGCTTCTTGACAGAAAAGGCGACTTGACTTGTTAGAATACGCAATACAAATGACGATGACTATGTTTATGATCATTTTTTTTTTTTTCGTTCGCCTAAATTATGTTTCTAACTGCAATGTTGTCTCTTGTATGAATCTAACAGTCTTTTTTAGTTCATTCAGCGGTCCATAGAGTTTATCTTCCACTGTTGTCTCTCTAGGCCAGAAGGTTCGCCTGGATATGTTGTAGTTTATGATCATGACATTGCAGAAACTTTTTTTGTTTTTTAAACATGCCAAAATTATAAGTTGTCGGGCCTGTAATCAAACTTAGGTCAAAGCTGGCATGTTCTGCTGCTTTTTTTTTTTTTTTTTAATACGTTTATTTTATACAAAGCAATGTATATTTACAAGGTGCAATGCGTGTTTCTTTGTTTGTGTATATTACAGAGCGTTGCCGTTTGTTAGTGTTATGTCATATTCGTTAATGAAACAAAAACATATATATACAGTTATGATAATGACGTACGCTTTCAGTCATCCCATTCTAACGTGATTGATGGTAATAGTGATGATAATGGTGATGATAATGATGATGATAATGGTGATGGTAATGGTGATGATAATGGTGATGATAATGACGGAGACAACAACGACTATGGTGTGGTGATGATTCCTTCCGCTCGTTCATTCTAAACCCATCTTTCTCACACGCTTATAAACCTCCAACACACATCACGCGTTCTCTTCCACACCGAAGATATATACATTAAAGGAAATGTTGGTGTCAAGGTCGAAACGGGCAAAAGCCGCCCCACGTTTTACACTGCAGGCAGTCTCATGCAAGCTTACTTCCTGTAAGTGGATTCAATATTATTGCTGAATGACAGCCCTCGACCTTAATCGCAAGTGCCCAGGATTTGCTTGTGGTGGGGTGGGTTGAGACCAGGAACGCGGTCAACACGGAGGGAGGGAGAGAGAGGGAGCTGGGGAGGGGGAGAGGAGGGGGGAGGGATAAAGAGAGAGCGCGCGTAAACAGATTGGAATTTGTTAAGTTGTCCATTGCGAATTCAGCGTATACATAAATATCCCATTTATTATGTACAAAAACAGGCTTTTACATTGCGAATACAGCGTATAGTCATTCATGTTTGGGGTGGGGGGGGGGAGAAAAAGAGAGAGAGAGAGAAAGAGCGAGAGAGAGAGAGAGAGAGAGAGAGAGAGAGAGAGAGAGAGAGAGAGAGAGAGAGAGAGAGAGAGAGAGAGAGAGAGAGCTGTTCAGACCGAGGTCAAACTTCGGTCGACAAGACCACTGACTCACAAAGGCCACCGTCCCATTGTTCTGTCTAGGTTGGGCTCCAGGACTCAGTAACAAAGAAAGGACATTTATTCAGTTATTTGGCGCTTTGTTCCTCAATGATTGGGCTTAGTGGTACACATGCGGAGTATAGAAATATACTGTGAGAGTGTGTTTGAACATGTATGTTATGTAGTGTGAAATTTGATGGGGGTGGCTCTTGTTTATTAATCTGCGAATAGCTGGGCGATTTTTTGTTGAAAAATCTTTGCTAGTGTGTGTGGTTGTATTGTTTGGTGATTGTGTGTGGCCGAGTTTCTACTCGACCATATTGCGTTTCTATACTCCGCCAGTGCAACAAGAAGTTTAGTGTGTTTGTCTTTTGTGGCTGTGGGTATTGTATTTAAAAAAATGGCCTTATAAGCGTCAGTTTTCTTGTTTGTGTGTGTTTCTATTAATTGTTGCAGTGCAATCTTAGTGGCTGTGATTGCTGGGCATTCATAGAAGAGATGATCCTCTGTTTCCTGAATATTTTGTCTACATAATTTGCATGGGGCTATTTGTTTGGATGTTTGTGCGGCTCTCTCAGTTGTCGGGGTCATATTATAAATTAGCCTGTATGTTATTTCTTTGGATTTTGATGTGATATGTTTGCTGTGTAAGTTAGTGAAGGTGCAACTGTAGTCTTTCATGTGATATTTGTATCCTCTTTTGATTCTCAGGTGTAGTGGTGGGGCTTGTTGTTGTACTAAATATGTGTATATCTGCTTGGTTGTCTGTTGTATTAAGTGTTCATTACCTTGAATTGCTTGCATACATGTTTTGTAGAAGTGCGGTAGTGTGCCGTAATAGTGCGGTGTTGTTTTGTCTATTTTCTTAATTCTGTGTAATCTAATTGCAATATAGTATAATGCTAGCGAGTGTTGATCTGGATGATTGATGATGCGTCCTATGTGGTTGATTCTTAATGCTTGTATTTTTGTGTTGAGGTCCTGTAGTGAAATTCCCCCTCTAGTCTTCTCTTGTATTAAAGTCTTGTGCTTATACTGTGGATTGTGTTTTTAAAGATGAATTTCCTGATGTGTTTGTTTATGTCTGTGATTGTTTGTTTTGGTGGGTCTAACACTGTGGCTAAATATAGTATTTTAGGAAAGATGAAGGTGTTTACAATAGTGCTTCGTATAAAAATTGTTGATGTCTTGTATTTGAACCTATGTAGTATGTCTATAATTTGTTTTGTCAGTGATTGCCATGTTCCTGTGTGTGTTTTTCTGGGATTGGATGGAAAAGTGATCCCATAAATCTTCATGTTATCTGTGACTGTTAGATCCGGGGGGAAATCTGCTTTATTCTTCCACTTCCCCAGACCCATTATTTTAGACTTCTGTATGTTTATTTTGGCCCCACTTCCTTCACCAAACTGTCTGAAGGTGTGAAGTATGTTCGTTATGGAAGTGTTGGTTGTAGGGAAGAAAACGGTGTCATCTGCATAAGCAATTAATTTCCGCTCTCCAGACCCTTGTATAAATGTACCTTTAATGTTAGTGTCCTGTCTAATTGCTTCTAAGAGTGGTTCTAGTGTGAGTACATATAGGACTGGTGATAGTGGACACCCTTGTCTGACAGATCTATTGATTCTGAAACTGCCAGTGAGTGAATGATTCACCAGTACCTTACTTTCAGGATTTTTATACAATATTTCTATCCACTGTCTATAGTACTGTCCTATGTTGCAGTGTGCTAGTGTTTTGTGTAAGTATCAGTGTGAGATTCTGTCAAAGGCCTTCTCCTGGTCTAAAGACAAGAGAGAGGATTGACAGTCTTTCTGGTGGGTGTATGTAATGAAATCCCTAATGAAGTGTGTATGTTGGTGTATGTTTCTGTGTTGAATACTGCACTGTTGGTCTGGGTGGATGAGTGATGGCATGAAGTTTTTAATTTGTTTGCAAGTGATTTTGCTAGAATTTTGTAGTCTGTGTTTAATAAGGAGATGGGTCTATAGTTTTTCAGCTGTGTTTTGTCTGTGTTGTCTTTAGGTATGAGTGTTATATATGACATGTTGCAAGTGTTTGGGAGTTCTTGTTTATGAAAAGCTTCTTGGTAGACTTTTAGAAGGAAATTGCCTAGGATAGGAAAGAAGTGTTGGTAGAATTCTACTGTGAGTCCATCTGGTCCTAGTGTTTTGTCTTTTTGCATTTGATTGAGTGCATGTGTTATGTCGGCTAATGTAAGCTCTGTGTCTAGTGTGTTTTTATCTGTGTCTGACAATTTTTTTGTGTATTTTAGGAATCTATTTTGTGTTTGTGTGTTGGCGGGTTCTGCTGTATATAGGTCAGTGTAGTACTGTTGGAATGTTTCTAGTATATGTACTGTCTCTGTTTGTGTGTTTCCTTGCATGTCTGTTATTGCTCCTATTTGTCTGTTGCGTTGAATGTTTTGCTCTAATGCAAGGTGCTGTCTATTGGGACTTTCTTCTGATATGTTAGTAAGTTTAGTTCGAAGGAGTGCACCACGGAATGTGTGTTGCTGGTGTTGTTCTAATTGTGATTCTAGTGTGTTTAGGTGTGGTGCATTCCTGTCAGTCTGTTTTGTGAGTTGTATTGCTGTCTGTATGATATGTTCTTGTTGTAGTCTGTCTTTATGTATGATGGATGCTAACTGTTGTGTTCTACACCGTATTGTATTCTTTAGTAAATCCCAAATTGTGTTATGTTGTCCGTGGGTGTACTATTAGTGTATGTTAGAATAAGTTGTGTCACATGTTGTAAATAACCTGTATGTTGGAGTAAGGAGTTATTGAACTTCCACTGTGATGTTCTTTTTGATGGCCTTGTGTTTGTAGTGTCTGTAGTGATATGTGTTAGTACTGCTTTGTGATCTGTGTATTGTAATGTCTCTTGTAGATGTTTTGTGTGTATTATTTGGTGTGTTGAAGGTGAGTATACTCTATCTAATCTGGCTGATCTATTGTAAGCCCTATTTTTGTGTGTTGTTGCAATGTTATTAGGGTGTCTGTATCGGAAAGCGTCTATTAGATTGTGTGTGTTTAGGGTATTCTTTAGTATATCCAGTTGATGTATTCCACTTCTGTCATTTCTCCTTAATTGTGTCTTGATTCCTGCTTTGCCTTCCCCTACGATATCCAAATCTGAGAGTACAAAATTGAAATCCCCTGCAAGGATAATATTTTGCCCTCTGTATGTTTGTATAAGTAAGGTGTCTAATTCTTGGTAAAAGTTTGGTTGGTGATTGTAATTTGGTGGTGCATGTATGTTCACTATGGTGTATGCTTGTATAGTGTTTTCTACTTGTATTATGGAGATTCGTCCATGGTTATCCGTGTGTGTGTTAATTATGTCCCACCTGTCTGATGTCTGCAGAATAGCTGTTCCTGACCCAATTTTGTGTGTGCCTAAACTAAAGCATGAATGTCTGAGGCCTAGCTGTGTGGTGATATGTTGTGCGAATGTTTTTGAACATATATTTGTTTCTTGTAGTAGTAGAAAATCTGGTTTGTGTTTGTTTATTAGTGTGATAATATGTTGTAATTTTGTACGTATACCACAAATGTTTAAAGTAATAATAACTAAATCACTAGTCATTATAATTTAAGTAAAATCAAATGAATGAGATATAATAAGTGTATAGAATCACACGCAAAATTATTATCCTTGTTGAGTACATTTAGGCGAGCAGGTCTGTAGCGTCAAAGGTTTGTGTGGGAGGATCGTCTTGTTCCTCGTTCTTATCACTTGTATCTGTGTCTACGAAAAGAGTGTCTGGTATGCTGTATGTGTCGTCTTCGTCTTGTACTTGTGTCTCCTCTTGTTGTTCTTGTTCAGTTTCCTTTGTCTTGCCTATAGTGTTTTTGACTTTTTCTTTCTTTGGCAGTGATAAATCGTCTGTTTCTGTGTCGTCGCTGTGTTTTGACTGCGGTCTTCTGTTAGCCCATGTTCTCTTCTTTGGTTTGCTGACGACTTGAAAACCGTCAGAGTCTTCATTCCTTGGATTTATGTCTTGTGTATTAATTTCTTGTGTGTTATTTTCTTGTGTGTTGATTTGACTGTTGAAGGTTTGTGTCAGTTCGATCTCTCCCTGTGGAGAGGTTTCTCTTTCGAGCGGTGAGAAATCTTCTTGGCTTTGAACCCTTATTGTTGCTGCTATTGGTGTCGTCGAATGTCGTCGACTAGGGCATTTATTTGCCCAGTGGTTGTTTTGGCCACAAGTTGGACAATCGGTCTTTCTCCCCGGCATCGTGATCAACACTCTGTGGTTATTGTTCGTTATACCGGGTGTGTAGATCCGTATGTAATGGGGAACTTCCTTTGTTGGGTTGCAGAGCGCTCCCCACTTGCCAGCCCCATTCTTTATCCTAAAGACCTTAGCCTTGTCGTCTCCTGTAATACTGTGCACCAGTTTTTTAACTCCTTGAGGAGCAATCGGTCAGCCTGTCCCTTTCTTTGTCTAGATGTTGTAGTGATATGTCTATCTCTAGACTTGGTAGCGAAAGTTTTTTGCCGTGTATCTTGTCATACACGGCTTTCTGAGCCTCTGCTGACAGGTGAAAGTACCACCTAGTGGGAATTTCGAACCTATGCAGGTCCACGACTCCCCCAAAAGGTACACCTCCTGGACCAGTTAGGGCACTCATAATAAGTGCGGGTGTTGCTTTAGCAGCCGCCCCGGGACCAGTTATGGAACACACTATCGTTCCGGACTGGTGGAGTAGCTGGACATCGTAGTCATTTATCGAGATCAAGACATCAGTGATATTCGAATACATATTGAAAAATGTGTTGTTTCAGGTATTAATTCCGGGGAAATGTCCAGAAAATCAAAACAACAACGAATATCACCACTAAATCCGGAAATAATACACAATTTCACACTGCGAAAATAATGTTAGTGCATAGACAGTTCTTTTTTTTTTTTTTTTTTTTTTTTTAAACCTTTATTGAGTGTTAAGAAACATTTGCATTTGTATTGTTCGTGTTGTTACAGAGCGTTGCATGTGGAAGTGTAGGTGACATATGCGCAAAATTTTACATTTTTTACAACATTTTACATTTGAAATGGGGGGGGGGGGGGTGACGAAAAACGAGTACAAACAACAACAAGACGATAGGATACCATTATTTTTCCTCTGCCACCCTCTCACCTGTCAGCTCCAACCCCACCAATACCCTCATCACTACTTGGTAATGAGGAAAAAGGCAGTAAACTTGTTAGAACCAACCGGTGAAGGCGGTAGCAGTATCAAAACCAACAGTATCGAAAGGGTGGGGGAAAATGAGGGAGCATAATAGTAATAGTAAACATCCATACAAATTTACGACAATAAAATTGATAGCAATACCCCTTAATAATAGAACGGTAATGCACAAGGGTAGCTATCGCCGCAAGAGGCATGATAATAATAGTGCAATTGCATTTGTGTTGTTCGTATTGTTACATGCGTCCTGTGTGTTCAATATTTGTGTGCGTGTATCTACAGAGCGTTGCATGTGGGCGTGTAGATGACATATGTGTAATATTACAACAATAAATCATTTGGCATAATTACATATGAAAGTGGGGTAACCAAAATGTATGTTATTTTACCATGTTTGTTTCCCCTGTCTCCACCCTCACCAGCAGCCGGCTCCAAAAACCGCCAACAACATAGCCACCTCTTCGGTAATGTTGATAAGGGCAGTAAACATTTTGGAACCAACCAGTGAGGGCGGCATCAGCATCAACAGCAACAGTAGAAGGGGAGAAGGCGGAGATGAGGGAGGATACTAATAGTAATAGTGATCTTAAATTTAAAATTAATAGCAATCAAAACCATAATAATCATATAGTAATACATAGTTGCTCACCAATCTCAATAAGTGAGCATCGTAAAAGCAGTACATTTGCGTTGTTAGTGTTGTTACATGCGTCCTGTGGGTTCAGTATTTGTGTGCGTGTATATACCGAGCGTTGCATGTGGGCGTGTATGTGACATATGCATATTTTATTCATTGAACATATTAACATGTGAAAGGGGGGCAACAAAGAGAAAGAAAAAACTTCCCCTTTTTGTTTCCCTTGCTGCCGCCCTCCCCATTGGCTATTCTCTGGTACTAATGGTAGAGGCAGGGTGACTATTTGAACCAACTGGTGAGGGCATCAGCAAAGACAGCAAAGGCAAAGGGGGGGGGGGGGTGGATACATGCGAGATGAGGTTAAATTATTTATAACGATGATAACGATAGTAATGGTAAAAATAAATACTACGAATAATATTGGGAAAGATAATAATAGTAATGATAAGGACAAATTTATATTTAAACATGTGATTCCACTTACTAAACATGATTATCACGGCAATGGTATTATTATAGCATAGCAAAGTACATAAAATTGCAACCTGCCATTTTTAATAAACAGTAGGAATAAAGGAGTTGGTTTTCTTTTCTCCTTGCATATATTTTTGAATTATTTATTTTTTTTTTTTTTGTTTACATTTGTTTTTTTTTTTAATTCCTTTTTTTTTTTGTAAGGGCTCATACATCTTTTCCCTTTGCTTTTTTTTTTGGTAAGAATAAAACAAGCATTTGTGTTTTCACACATTTTACAATATCGTTGGTTTGGTAAACCATATGTGATTGTATATTCATTCAATCCGCATTCATTCACATTTCTCAGATTCTTTCTCGCACTCATGTATACCTACTTTGCAATTCAATAATGAAAAATACACATGACTCACTCAGGAAACAGTTTTGTTATTTCGTGCGTGTACATAAATGATATTAAGTGTGTGTTATATGTGTGGTGTTTGTATCTGGCAAAGTTTCTGCAGGTCCATATAAGTTGTCTGTAGTAAGAAAGTGCTACAAGTAGTTTTGTATGTATGTCCTTAGATGTCATTGGTATAGTATTGAGAAAAATTGCTTTATATATGTCGGTTTGTTTGCCTGTGTGTGTTTGTATGAGGTGTTTGAGTGTTGCGCGTGTGGCAGTAATTGTTGGACACGTATAATAAATGTGTTCCTCTGTCTCTTGTGTGTTGTTTCTACATAATTGACATTGTTTGGATATGTATGCTTCTACCTGTGTTGTGGGGGTCATACTGTATAACAGTCTATATGTGATCTCTCTAGCTTTTGGTGTTATGTGTTTGTTGTGTAGGTTTGAAAAGGTGCATGTGAAGTCAGTCATGAAGTATTTGTGTCCTCTTTTAATCCTAAGTCTTAGTGATGGTGCTTGTTCTCTAACTAAATGTTTGTATATTGTGTGTGTTGTTTGCTGTATTAACTGTTCATGTCCTTTTATTGCCTGTATGCATGTCTGATAGAATGTTGGCAGTCTTCCCTGGTAGTGTGCAGTTGCATTGTTAAGAGGTGTGAGATGTTTGATGTTGTGGCCTATGTAGTATAGTGCTAGTCTGTTCTGTTCTGGGTGTCTGATGATTTTGCCTATGTAACTGATCCTAAGTGACAGTATTTTTGTCTGGATGTCTTGTAATCCAATGCCGCCTTGTTTCCTGTCTTGTATGAGAGTTTTGTGTTTAATGCTGTGTATCGTGTTGGTGAAGATGAAGCGTCTGATTTGTTTGTTTATGTTTGTGACGGTCTGTTTAGGAGGGTCCAGTACTGTCGCTAAATATATTATTTTGGGTAATATGTATGTGTTGACAATTGTGCTTCTACCAAATATTGTGGATGTCTTGTACCTATACCTGTGTAACATGTCTGTGATCTGTTCAGTCAGTGCGTGCCATGTCTGTCTGTGTGTTTCTGTGGGATCGCATGGAAATGTGATCCCGTACAGCTTCATGGTGTCTATGTGTTTCAGATCTGGAGGGAAATCAGCCTTTTGTTTCCACTTTCCCAGGCCCATTATCTGTGATTTCTGTACATTAATTTTGGCTCCACTGCCTTTTCCAAAATGGGTAAAGGTGTGGAGTATATTCCTTATTGATGTGTTGCTGGTGGGAAAGAAGGCAGTGTCATCTGCATAGGCGATGAGCTTCTGCTCTCCTATCCCATGCAGGAAGGTTCCTTTAATACTAGTGTCTTGCCTTATCTTCTCTAATAAAGGTTCTAGAGTGAGCACATACAGGAGTGGTGATAAGGGACATCCTTGTCTTACAGATCTCGTGAGCCTGAAGCTAGCTGTCAGTGAATGGTTCACCAACACTCTGCTCTCAGGATTTTTGTACAAGATCTGTATCCACTGCCTGTAGTACTCTCCTATGTTACAGTGTTCTAGTGTCCTATGTAGGTAAGTGTGGGAAATTCTGTCGAAGGCCTTCTCTTGATCCAAGGATAAGATGGAGGATGGACAGTCTTTTCCATGTGTATAGTTAATAATGTCTCTAATGAGGTGTGTGTGATTGTGTATATTTCTGTCTTTGACACTGCACTGTTGGTCTGGGTGTATTAGTGTTGGCATGAAAGATTTAAGTTTGTTGGTGAGTGATTTGGCGAGTATCTTGTAGTCTGTGTTGAGTAAGGAAATTGGTCTGTAGTTCTTCAGTTGTGTTTTGTCAGTTTTATCCTTGCATATGAGTGTAATGTAAGACATGTTGCAGCTGTCCGGAAGATTTTTTTTGTCAAAGGCTTCCTGATAGACTTTGAGGAGAAGATTGCCTAGAATAGGAAAGAAGTGTTGGTAGAATTCTACTGTCAAACCGTCTGGTCCTGGAGTTTTGTCTTTGTTTAGTGTGCTTAGTGCCTGTGCTATGTCTGTCAGTGTCAGTTCTGTGTCCAGTGTGTCTTTGTCTGTGTCAGATAATTTCTTTGTGTACTGTAAGAAGTTGTCTTGTATCTGTGTGTCGACTGTCTCTGCTGTGAATAGTTGTGTGTAGTGTTGTTGGAAAGCAGTCTCTATGTGTGGTGTTTCTGTCTGCATGTTTCCTTGCATGTCTGATATTTTGCTTATTTGTTTGTTACGTTGTACGTTCTGTTCTATTGCTAAATATTGCCTCGTAGCTGACTCTTGTGTAATTGTGTTGAGTTTTGTTCTGAGAAGAGCACCCAGATATCTGTGTTGTTGGTGTTCTTCTAGTTGTGCTTCTAATGTGTGTAAGTGATGTGCGTCTCTGTCTGTTTGTTTTGTTAGTCGTATGGCTGTCTGTATGATGCGCTCCTGTCTTAGTCTGTCTTTGTGGATCATGGAGGCTAGATGTTGTGTTCTGCTTCGTATGGTGTTTTTCAATAAGTCCCAGTATTGTGTGATGTTCTCAGTCGGTATATTGTCTGTGTACGTGTGTATGAGCTGTGTCATATATTTTACATATTCTGAATGTTCCAATAGTGAATTATTGTACTTCCAGTGAGGTGACCTTTTGTTTGGCTGCGTGTTTGTGCTGTTTGTGCTGATGTGTGCTAGTATTGCTTTGTGGTCTGTGTAATCTAAAGTTTCCCGTAGGTGTTTGGTTTGTATGATGTGATGTGTTGCGGGCGTATAAATCCGGTCTAATCTAGATGATCTGTTGTGTGTTTTGTTTGTGTATGTCGTTTCTCTACTGTCGGGGTGTGTATGCCTGAATGCGTCTGTGAGGTTGTGTGTGTCGATGATGTTTCGTAGTGTGTCAAGTTGATGTAAGCTGTCCCTGCCGGCTCTCCTCAGCTGTTTTTTCACCTCCCCACCCACCAAGTCTAAATCTTCAAGAACACAATTGTAATCACCGGCAAGAACAATATTTTGTCCTCTGTATGTCTGTGTTAGTAAGTCGTCTAAATGTTCATAAAAAAGAGGTTGATAATTGTAGTTAGGTGGTGCGTGTATGTTGACTATGACAAAGGAGTGTGTGTCGTTTTTAACTTGAACTGCGGAAATTCTACCATGTGGGTCTGTGTGTGTTCTAAAAATATTCCACGTGTCGGAAATTTGAAGAATGGCTGTCCCTGATCCTACGTTATGTTTGGCCAAACTGAAACACGAATTTCTTAAACCTAGACGTGTTACAAGTTCTGCTGCTTGAAAGTCTGTTTTAATGTTTGTTTCTTGTAGTAAAATAAAATCGGGTTTGTGTTTGTGTATGAGTGTGACTATATGTTGTAATTTCATTGTCATTCCACGAATATTCAAACTAATTAAACATAAGTTGTCTGCCATTTCTAAAATAAAAGTAAACAACATGGTGGTTAAATTAAGTGATTACCTTTATCTTTCTTGTAGTAATTTAATTCTGGGTTGCGTCTTCGGGTTTGATGGTATGTTTGTGGTCTTCGTTTTCCTCGTGTTCTTCGTCGGTGTCTTCGTCAGTGTTTATAAAAAGTGGTCCTTCGTTGTCGCTGTTTTCATCCTGCTTGGTAGCAGGTTTCTTGCATGGTTTAGAAGGAGAAGGGGAAAGTCTTCCTTCCTCTTCTCTCATGTTTTTGTTGCCTGAGGAAATTCTCCTCTCTGCCCTCTGTCTTTTTCTGCCGTAGAGGACGGTTTGGAAATCTTCGTCGTTGGTTTCTTGAGAAATTGTTTTTGCTTGAGATTCTGCGTCTGTCTCCGTGGTCACCGGTCCACCAGCTACCTCGGTGTCATCTTGGGCGGCGTTGTCCTCGTCTGGCCTCGTGGTTTCTTTTTGGCCGGCTGTCTCGGCGACATCTTGTTTTTTGTTGTTCGAAATTGTTTGAGGTTTTCCCCTGAGTGAGGGGAAATCTTCTTGCGATCTTTCAGTTGGTTGTTGGTTATTGTCTTTCTTCTGCCTCCGGCTCGGGCATTTGTTGCATAGACAGTTCACGTCAAATCCACTAAATTATAATTGATACGTTGTGAAGAGAAACCATATATTGGAATGCTACCATTGGTGGATAGTCGTTAACATCGTGCACGGAGCTTGCAGTATTGAAACAATGCATATATTGCATTTAAAAGTAAAATGTATTCATTTTTAGCAGTAAAGGTATTTCGCACTTTAGGATGTCAAATTATCGTGTTAACTCTGAATATGTGGTGTCATTATATTAATTATTTAACAATTAATGTAACTAATTGCTTCTTTACAAAAAACGTTGGCGAGTTATGTCCCTTGCAAACAAAACATGAATGTGCATGACCATACAGTTATTATACTGAAACGAAGTTTTGCTTGTGTGGGCACAAGGAAGCTAAAATGACAGCCTGAAACACAAAATATAAATTTGAATAACAAAGACACAAACAATAGATAGCACGGCATATTTCGCTGCATCTCGTCAGATACATACTGCAGTACATCCTTTGCCATGCCGGAAAGCGTGGGCGGTCATGACTCGCCATTTCACTCGATCACCAGAGTTATGGATCAGCTCCGTGTTCCTGTCTCGACCATGACATGTGGCCAAGCCATCCAGGTATTTACTTCTCGGTCTTCCCCTTGGTCTGTTCCCCTCGATCTTGCCAGTTGTCAATAAGTTCTCCAATCCATTTCTTCTCATAACATGTCCAAAAAATTGTGACTGTCTTCGTCTAATTTCTCTAATCAGTCTACGATTTTCATTTGTCTCCTGTAGTACTTGGTCATTGGTTTTTCTGTCCGTCCATGGTATTCTTTGCATTTTCCTCAGAAACCACATTTCTCCAGCCATCAGATGTTTTTCAGCTTGACTGCACATTGTCCAAGTTTCACATCCATACAAAAGAACAGGCTCTATGTTTCCCCTCAACACTCTTTTTCTCGTTTCAATTGACATCTTTTTTATTGGTCAGAATGTCTTTCATCTTGCTAAAGGCTACTTTTACCATGGCGATTCTTGTTCTAATCTCTTCAAGGCATCTCCCATTAGATGTTATGACTTTTCCGAGATAATTATATCGATTCACTTATTGCAGAATATTTCCATTTACTTGTATATTACATTGTGGTACTTCGTTCTTCCTAGTGACGACCATAACCTGAGTCTTCTTACAATTTAATTCCAACCCCAGCTGCTCACTGTGTACAACAACCGCATCTACTAATTGTTGCAGATCCTGTGCATTGTCTGCAATCAATACTCTATCATCTGCATATCTAATGTTTTTAATGTTTCTTCCACTAATGCTGATTCCATTTATATCTTCTACATTTCTGAAAATATTTTCACTATATAGGGAAACTAGAGGCCAACTAGAGAGGCAAGGTGTTTTCCCACCTACCCTGGGTGGGTACCGTCCAAAAAGAGAAACCTGGACCAATGCAGCAGTCTTTGCCCACGATGTCTATGAAGGTTTCCACTCAGGCACTGAAACCGTTGCTGCAGCGATTGATCTTGAGGACGCATACAACAGAGTACCACTGGATTTTTTAATGTTTCAGCTTCTTGAACTAAACGTAAGTCCATTCCTCCTTAGTTGGATCGCTGCAGCCCTCTTCCAACGGAAGGTAGTTTTTAGATGTGGCAGTTTGACTTCGGAACCAACAACAATATATCCTGGCCTACCACAGGGATCACCATTATCTCCGGTACTGTTCAACGCCTACACAGTGAGAATCACCAGTGAGCAGATCACTGGACCTGGCAGGACATTGTCATATGCCGATGATGTTTTAGTGTATCGTCAGGGTAAGGATAGAGAGCAGGTTGCTGTGGAACTACAAACCGAACTCAATCGCATAAGTACTTGGTGTGATGAAGCTGGGGCAATGGTCAACCCAACAAAGGCAACAGCGACTTGGTTCTCGTTGAATAATCATATTGTCAACAATCCAACACCAACTGTAATGCTGTGTTCAGAGACGGTGGAAAGAACGCAGGCAATGAATTACCTGGGGATACGGTTTGATCGAAGCCTTGCTTATAATGTGCATATAGACCAGGTGATAACAAAGGCCAAGCGGGGCTTGGCAGCGATGAGGGTGATGGCGGCAGCAAACTGTGAGCAGCGCCATCTATGTCTTCTGTACGAGGGGCTGGTCATGTCTGTTTTGGAGTATGCAATGGCAATCCTGACTCTCAGCCATAAGCAGATAGAAAGGATGGAAAGGATACAGAATGAAGCTATGCGCATTATTCTTGGATGTACAAGAGATACAGCATGCAGGGCGATGCGCTACCTTCTTGATTTTCCAACCATTGAAGAGAGAATGCAAGTTTGCAGGGCACGCGCCTACCTCAGAATTAACGCAAATACACAGCATCCACTGCATAGTGAAATTAGGAAGGTGAAGGGCAGCAGGTTAAAAAGAGGACGGTCGTGGATGGGTCAAGCCGAAGACATTCTTCAACAGGTGTGTTCACTTGAGGACTTAGAACCTGGCGAGGAGTGGGTGCAAGTGCCAACAGACTTCTGCACATCCTTTTCAGTTTGCATCCAACTAGATAGAAAATGCAGACAAGAAAATCCGGCTGCTGTGGAGGCTGAAGTACAAGCGTTGATTTTCGAGAATTCGCTAGACAGTGACGTGGTCATCTACACAGATGGGTCGGTCGTCCGACATGTGAGAAGCTCATGGGCCTTTACAGCTCGGGCCGGAGGGAGAATTGTGAAGGAGGACTCTGGTGCTTTCACTGAAACCACAAGTAGCCTGACCATGGAAGTCATGGCAGTAAGTAAAGCAATAACATGGCTCGAGACACAGACATTCACTAGGGCTTGTTTCCTTAGCGACTCAATGAACATGATCAAGAGGATAGAGGAGGGGTCGATCCGAAGAGAATGGTTGCTGCCTCTGGAGCGGTCTCGGCTGGCAAAGATTAGTTTCATCTTCATGCCAGGTCATGCGGGAGTACAAGGAAATGAGCGGGCTGACAAGCTCGCAGGTGCGGCTACTGTGGAGGGCGGACGCGCCATGGACCAGGCTGACATTCTGAATGCTCTACGAGAAGTGAGACTTTTGCAAGAACCAAGTGATGACTGTGAATCTACAACAATGGCCAGACTGCGAGAGCAGCAAGTTAAAAGAGGGGTGGCCAAACAAGAACACTACGCAGGAAGCCAAAGAAGATTGATAAACCAACACAGAACTGGCGTCGTTAGCCGCTACACGCTGCGGGATTTGCTGAGGAGGGGATCCGAGCACTTATGGACTGAATGGTCTGATGTGCAACGAGGATGATCTGTCGACTAACTAACTAACTAACTAGGGAAAAAAGATCTGGAGACATTACACACCCCTGCCTAACACCTCTCTTAATAGGTTTATATTGTCCCACTTCATTATCAATCCTTATGGCAGCTTGTTGTTTCCAATAAATGATTTTTATAAGTCTAATGTCTTTCCCATCAATTTGTAGATCTGCAAGCATATCCACCATGCTGACATGTCTAACTCTATCAAAAGCCTTTGTGTAGTCAATAAAGCAAAGATGTATATCCTTGTTTACTTCTATAGCACGTTCAATAACTGTTCGCAGCATATACACAGCATTTACTGTACCCTTTCCTTCTACAAACCCACATTGTTCTTCCCCTATTTCAGGTTGTATCTTCTTCCTAACTCTTTGCATGATAATTCGTAACAAACTCTTTGTGATGTGACTCATTATACTAATTGTTCTATGTTGATCACATTCCCCCAGGAATGCTACCTGGTCAAAAAGCACGCTGAAACCGGTTGTTTTGGCCTTCGAGTTTCGGCCCAAGGGCGCATAACAGACACACCGCAATCACATCTGAAAAAACACTCCGGATGATCGCAAAGAAGAAGAAAAAGAAGAAGATCACATTCCAAGGTTAATGAATTCTTTGGGAGTGCAATAAATACAGAATTACATAATTCAGAAGGTATATCTTCAGTATCATATAATGGGTTCAGCAGTCTGGTGACTTGCTCTAATCCGAATTCTTCTAAAGCTTCAATCATTTCTGTTATGATGTTATCTGCACCGTTGGACTTGCCAGCTGTCATATATATATATATATATATATATATATATATATATATATATATATATATATATATATATATATATATATATATATATATATATATACTAGCTGACCCGGCTATCTATCAGTCTGTCTGTCTGGTTGTTTGTTTGTCTGTCTGGCAGACCCGGCCCGGCTTCACCCAGTCCCTGGTGGGGAGCATCTCATTTAATTCATATAAGTAGTCATATAAGCTCTCCCGTTCGCGACTATCTGTCTGTCTGTCTATCTGTCTGTCTGACCGGGCCCGGCTTCACCCAGTCCCTGGTGGGGAGCATCTCATTTAATTCATATACGTGGTCATATAAGCTCTCCCATTCCCGACTATCTGTTTGTCTGTCTATCTGTCTGTCTGACCGGGCCCGGCTTCACCCAGTCCCTGGTGGGGAGCATCTCATTTAATTCATATACGTAGTCATATAAGCTCTCCCGTTCCCGACTATCTGTTTGTCTGTCTATCTGTCTGTCTGTCTGTCCCGGCCCGGCTTCACCCAGTCCCTGGTGGGGAGCATCTAATTTAATTCATATACGTAGTCATATAAGCTCTCCCGTTCCCGACTGTCTGTCTGTCTATCTGTCTGTCTGACCCGGCCCGGCTTCACCCAGTACCTGGTGGGGAGCATGTCATTTAATTCATATAAGTAGTCAAATAAGCTTCCGTTCCCGACTATCTGTCTATCTATCTTTTTTTTTTTGGCGTGGTTTCGCCCAGCTCCTGGCGCACAGTAACTTAAAAGAATGTCCTTCCACACACCATTCAATGAAAACTGTAGAAAAAGATGGGTTACAATGTTATGCATTATGCATTATTTTTATGCAAACTTTGAAAATGCCTTAAAGATTATATCATTATTTATTATAACTCATATGTCTGAAAATAACTATAGACAAAGAGTTTAACAATAGTGCAAGTAAGTCCAACAATATGACTATAAAGTATATAGAAATGTTATTAAAAGTTATGCCCCTTGAAATAACTTTTCTAGAGTGAAGTCCCCCTGCTATATAGACATTTTATAATGAAAATGGAAAAGTAAATGTTATTAAATAAGTAGAAGATTTTACATTAAGAAAGTATTATAGTCGGTTGCACAGGAATGAAAGGAAGACGTGTAGAAAATTTCATCTCAATCGGATGTACCGTTATCGAACGCATCCAATACATAAATACCCACAAACACACAAACATACACTCTGTTTTATATATATATATATATATATATATATATATATTTGAATCTCCATCTTTAAAATTACTGGTCCTTCATTACTGAATCTAATATCATACTGTTCCTCTCTGTTATCATTATACAGGTTTTTCACATAATCTGTGCATACATGTAGAATCTGATCTTTTTCTATTATGATTTTACCATCTTTAGTTTTTAGACAGACTGTTGATGTACTTTTTCTTTTATTAGTAAGTTCTTGAATTCTTTTGTGCACTAATTTGGTATTTTGACTGTTGTGTTATTTTTCAATTTCTAAGAACTTTTCCTCAAGCCATGATTCTTTTGCATTCCTACATAATATTCTGACTTGTCTGTGAATTTCTTCATATTTGGCAGGATTATTTTTGTTGAGTCTTCTTGTTTCCATTAGGTGTAAAAATTTCTTCAGTCATCCATTTCTTACGACCCACCTTCTTTAATTTTTGAATAGTTGTTTCTGCAGCCAAACTGATTGAACTCTTTAACATTTCCCATTGATCATTCACATCTTGGAATAATATCTCTAGATCAGACAATATATCAAATCTGTTCTGTACTTCTATGTTGAATTTGTTTTGTATTTCCTTGTCATTACTCAATGTACACAAATCATATTTAGTGTTTCCTGTTATATATTTGACTTTCTTCAGCTTTATCCTCAATGTTCCTGTAAGTAGTCTGTGGTCACTATAACTATCAGCACTGGGAACTGTTTTTGCTACTGTTAGTGCGTTTCTAAATCTTCTGCTAATCAGAATGTAGTCAATCTGGTTTCTGATCCTGCTATCAGGACTCCTCCATGTCCATAATCTTCTAGGGTGTTGCTTAAACCAGGTGTTTCCTACAATCATTTCCTTTTATTTTGCCCACTCTACGAGTCTGCATCCTCTTTCATTTCTCTCTCCTAAACCATAGTTTCCTACTGTGTATCTATCACCTTGATTTCCTACTTTTGCATTGAAGTCCCCTATTATGATGTTTATTTCTGAATTTTTACATTTCTTTAAGGCAGACTCTAATCTTATCTCTAAGATAAAATTCCTCTACACTATCTTCACTGGACTCTCCTGTTGGGGCATATATGTGAATAACATTTATGCTAAAAGGTCTGCCACTCAATTTAACTAGTATAACTCTGCCCGACACGGCCCAATATCCTTGAACAGACGTTGATGTTTTCCGGTCCAAAATTATTGCCACTCCCCTTTGTCGATCTTCACCTCCATACTATATAATCTTATAATCTGCATCTATATTGATGCCTGCTCCTGTCCATCTCGTTTCGCACATCTCTAATATATTAATTTTTTCTCTTTGTATTTCTTGTTTTATGTTGTCTAATTTTCCTTCTTCGTTTAACGTCCTAACGATCCATGTTGCTAATTTTAATGTCTCTTTCCTTGTCTTGCGATGATCAGTCTTTAAGCGAATCATAATATTCTAGGCACTTTCTAAGAGGTAGTTTGCCGTTGCTTTCGTCTATGGCAGTGACCATACTGGCCGGATGACTGCAACCATTGTCTCTCGAAAGAGATCCTCTGCTTGCCGTCTCGAAACTCGAGACCATAACCAACAAATATCTGTCGGCTGCCCTCAAAATTTCATCCACCACATGCCTTCCATGGCTTCTTTTGAACACTTCCAATAAACGAACACGAAATAGCATCACATAATCCACAGGAAAATCACTATCCACGCGAATTCCACAGGAAACCAACAGAAAAACACTGAACAGCGTCTCCTCGAAGAACAACGAGCCATCTCGTCGCCATTGTACCGGAAATCACACAACGTAAATTAAATTAACTAGATAAATCCTTCAAGTTGAAATATACACATATTCGCACAGTAATGTCAATTATCTACCACGGTAATTTTAAGCTGACTAACATGTCTTTCTGCTTGCACAATTCTGGCTTGCGTTGATTGATCATAATTGCTTCTGCAAATTTTAACAAGCGAGTATTTTGTGTGTTAAACAACACGCGAAAGGCAATGTCTCTGTCAACCACATGGCCGCTTTCGATAATGTGCCTACCAATTGAAGACGCCGGGAGCTTCCGGTGTGTCGGCCCCACGAGGCTAGCATCTCCTGTGTGTTGTATCTTGTTGACCCATTGAGGTATGTGTTCTGACACTCGTTTGTTAAGCTGTCTCTCTGTTCTACCAATGTAGAAGGCCTGGCATCTACATGTGAATGGGTAAATACAATTGTTTGTGGCGTACAGAGAAGCAGGCTCTTTGACTGCTGGTGTAGGAATCGGTACGGTTTTATATCTAATGACTGGAGTTGCAGCACAGAATGTTCGGCCTACTGCTGTAGTAAGCCGGTCTTGTAGACGTTGCATTACGTCATCCCCTCGAAAGGTTAGCTGGATGAATACCTTGAGTTTAGGGACTGTAGTTACGTCTGGTTTTGGTTTGGGCTGTTGGCAGTGGCGCTTTATAAATCCTGTGGAGTACCCATTCAAGTTTAAGACATTCTTCAGAGTTTCAAATTCCTCTGTCAGTGTGTCCTGGGTGCATATCTTTCTAGCACGGTCAAACAGGGTCCGTACTAAGCCCCGTTTGTACTGGACAGACGTGAAGCTCTGAAAATTTAGGTATTGGCCAGTCCATGTTCCTTTGCGATACATCGATCTTTGAATTGTGCCGTCTGCACTACGTCTCATTAGAATATCTAGGAAATGCAACGCTTCGTTGTGTTCGTGTTCAATAGATAGAGAGATGTTTTTGTGCGTCTTGTTCATTGTGGCCTGGAACGATGTTGCTTGTAGCTCGTCTGTGGTGATAATTAGTATATCGTCCACATAACGACGGTAAAAGGCCAAGTTGTTGATGTCTGAGGATCTCTTTTCTTCTAAATGTGCCATGAAGATGTCCGCTAGAATAGGACCAAGAGGACTCCCCATGGCCACTCCGTCAATTTGGCGGTATGACTTAGTTAGAAAATTTAATTGTATGTTGGCGGTACATAGTAGTAGTAGCCTCTCCAGAATAGGTGTTGGTATGCCTAATTTTAGTTGTTTGTCTTCAGTGCGTTCCCTTATTATTTTCACTGTCTCCTCTAATAGAACATTCGTGAATAGGGAGGCTATATCCATGGATGCCATGTGTTTGTTATTTATGTCCATAGTATCCAATAATTCCACCAGTTGGAATGTATCTCTGAGTATTTTTGGATCGAAGGACTGTCGTACTGGCTTTAACATTTCGGCTAACCATCTCGCCATTCGGTGTTGTGCAGAGTTAACCATGGACAGGATAGGTCTTAGCGGGATGCCGGGCTTGTGAAGTTTGGGTAGACCGTACATCTGAGGAGTGTGCGAGCCACGTGGTGTGAGCGTTTTTGCAATGGCCTCACTGATGAGTCCCGCATTCACAAGTGACTGGATCTCTTTCCTCATTATTGCATCCAGGTCCTCCGACTTGTTTACTTTTTGACTTATCCTGAATTTGGGTTCATCTGACAATATTTCATCCATTTTTCTCTGGTAGTCTGACATGTCCGTCAGTACTGCACCGCTCCCTTTGTCAGGTTTCAGTATGACGGGGGTTTTGTTAGCCTCCTGTTTCTTGCCTGGTTTCTTGTTTGCTGAGTTTGACTGGTCAGAGACTGAGCCCCGGATTGATGCCGCTGAAGAGTTTCTATGGCACAGATGATAAATATTGGGTTAGATTAGATTTCTGGAAATTTATACAGCGCCGTCTACTAAATAACACAAGCTATGTACACATGTATTATATATTACTAGTGTTTGTGTTTATAGGCTAGGTTTGAACTCAAGCGTAGTCCATAAACGTCCTACTACATCTAATAGTACCGACAGATCTTTGCGCGTGGATTAGCTTACTATATTACCAGTGTCCTTCGTCAGCAGGCGAACCCACTCCGACTTCTGAGGTACTTGCAATTTACGTACCAAAGTCAAGATCGAGATGTCAATATTTTAGTCCAAATGACCGGTGTAAGGGTTGAACCTGCCATCGACATCAGCGAATTTTGTAATAATAATAATAATAATAAGAATAATAATAATAACTATAATGATAATCATCATCGTCACGATCACAATAATTATTATCATTTTAGTAATCAGTATTAAAATCATTATCAGTATCATCATCATTTAGAGCCAGACAAGACAATACTCCCCTACCAAGTGTACAGCTGGTCGTGCGTCGAAGTACACTTGTTCCTGCAGCGAGGCGCCGTCGTCATTTGGAGGCGACAGGTTCGATCCCGGTCGGTAACTATAGCTTTCAAATTTTATGTTGTCTAGTGCGTCTTCTAGTCTCTACTTCCTTCTTCTCCTTCTGTGAGGGCCAAATAATACTATGTGTGTTTATTTATGTAATTGGATAAAGGATACTACCCAGGCACAGGCCTATTCTGTAGGGCAATCAGGAATCGTTACCTCTCTCCACCTAGATCGAAATATCAAGACGACACACGAAATCAAAGCAGAACGAGAAGATTCGAAGACAACCCAAGACGGGGAAATAGGCGGAACAACAGGAGAGATGACTACCGGTAATCATCCTTGAAGGAAACTGCACCATATGACGGGGTGGGTACACAATTACTCCAGGCCTTAACAAGTGGGCGACTCTGTCCAGACATGAAACACCTCAACAAGAAAGTAACGAACACAATCAACCAACCAGAAGTCAGGAAGTCGTAAACAAGCAGCCCAATCTACGAAAGACTTAATACAAGCTACACAATAAAGGACCCAAATACAACCAAACTAATATAGTCGATATAGGTGCCGTATAGTATAGTTTTAATGATGTTCTATAGTATAGGTTTATAAATGCCGTGCGGTATAATTTATAGATGTCGTGTAGTATAGTTTTATAGATATCGTGTAGTATAGTTTTATAGATACTGTGCAGTATAGTTTTATAGATATCGTGTAGTATAGTTTTGTAGATATCGTGCAGTATAGTTTTATAAATGTCGTGTAGTATAGTTTTATAGATATCCTGTAGTATAGTTTTATAGATATCGTGTGGTATAGTTTTATAGATATCGTGCAGTATAGTTTTATAGATGTCGTGTAGTATAGTTGTATAGATGTCGTGCAGTATAGTTGTATAAATGTCGCGCAGTATAGTTTTATAGATATCGTGCAATATAGTTGTATAGATGTCGTGTATTATAGTTTTATAGATGTCGTGTATTATAGTTTTATAGATATCATGTAGTATAGTTTTATAGATGTCGTGTAGTATAGTTTTATTGATATCGTGTAGTATAGTTTTATAGATATCGTGTGGTATAGATTTATAGATGTCTTCCAGTATAGTTTTATAGATGTCGTGTAGTATAGTTTTAAGCATGTCTCTCAGACTGCCTCTGCCTCTTCTCTCACAGAGCTTTCCAGTGTCAGAGTCTTGCGTAGAGCAAGAAATGTGGCTCGTATCTTGACAAGTGTGATACTAAATATGATTATCAAATAACGCGAGGTGAATACCAGATGATATAATTCGCACTCTTTATTCGCGCACTGTACACATCAGAAACAATACAGGTGTCGCGCAATCACAATCCACAATATCAAATAGATCATAAATACAAGCAATCAATACATCATTATAATAATACATCAATGCACTCCACTTACAAGTCAAACACACCCAGGCGTTCCATCTCCAACGGTCATACAGGCTAGCTATCATGCACAAACTCTCAGGCCGCATTCACACGTCTGTCCAGTACGGCGCCCAAGCCCAGTCTGGCCTTTTAGCACACGCATCAGTTGTGCTCGAGTCAGCTTGCGTGACCCCCAATGTTCACGCTGTGTTCCCCCTGACCCCAGACTGCTTAGCATCGCTCAGTGTTGCTTGCCTTGCGTTGTCGACGACGCCGCGTTATAGCTGTAATGTTTATCATAGTTCAGCGTTGTCTTGACTGGCGTTGGTACAGACAACGCGTTGTAACTCCGGGTGAGACTCTGACATTCTCCCCCCCCCCCTTTATCATGAAAGGTTTTCCTTTCATGTACACTATATAGCTGTTCTTTATCTTGTCAGAATCGAACTTTGCACTTCATCTGACGTAAATCTTTGGTTTTTCTTCATATGTACAGGTGATTAGTAAACAATATGCATACAATCTCCATGCCTACCCATCAAGCATACTTGTCAAGTACAATCAATTCCATGGATTTTACCTCGCTGAGACACAGCCAGTCCGGTAGGTTACGGCTAACTTGCCCCTACCTCTCAACCAAAAACAAAAATTACAAATAATCAGGTCAGCCTGTGAATATCTACCTATAAGATAACTCCGACATTGGACATCTACCCTTATCTCATAGAATATCCAATGAAGGTCTTCAGTTTTGGCAAGTTTCCCCATATACATATGACGTCACCTTGACGTGTTAATCATTAGGCAAACATGGTCGTTTCAATACATATTTACACATCACCAACAATTTTCAGTTATGTCCCTTGGTTATTGTACAAAAGTTAGGGACAGTAATTTTATCATGCTTTCAACAAAATAAATTACAAGTAACATTTCCTTTCTTAGTGTCATAATTTGATACTTATTGACAAAAGTGCACAAAAGGTCACTATTGTGAAAAAGTAAATCAAGCTACGATGCTGAGATTACATCTAACAAACCTCGACATATACAATTTCGTATATGGAAATGTTTCATACCCAAATTTTCATACAATTGTCATAAATTTATAAACATTTTAGTATCGTCTGCTAACTTTCAAATTAATATGCAAATATAACGGAAGTGTAGAGCTGTGTTGTTGCACACATGTGTTATGTTGACATTCACATCAAGGTCTTCCGTTCTAGATGGACTTTAAATATACGGAGTAATCAGTTCTTGTAATCCGCTGTTGGATAGCTCCTTCCGTCTTATTCTCGGATTAGGTTGTCATGGTCACCATTCGAACTTGTTAAAACGTCGTGGACCATCTTTGTAGATGTACTCAGGATTACTTGACGCTGTTCAAGCTCGGTCAGTCTTTGGGTCCTGTAGTACTGTCCTGTGACACCTGTGGTGCCTATTTCTTATAATATTACATATTTACAATACTAATGGCATTCTTTCACATCTCTCACAATTATACGATACATTCATTTACATAATAATAATAGTATGTACACAATTTATTTACAGTGGGAGATTAAATCTTCCCTATCACACCGTTCTTCACAGCGTAACTGACATGATGTCACAATTGGCTGTGGTGTTGAGCACCCTTTAATTTGCAGTTTATACACCATCTGCAATGTGCTCGGGTGTTACCTGGCTATTGGGTGAGTCGTATGGACATCTCGATAGAAGATCGGCCAGTAAGTTATGTGAGCCTCTTATATGTCTGATTTCGAAGCTATAATCCTGCAGAAGAAGGGACCATCTCGCCACTCTATGGTTACTTGGGGTTCCACTGGTGATAAATGTCAACGGACTATTGTCTGTTTCTATAATGAAGTGTTTACCTAAAAGAAATTTTGAAAGTTTACGTACCGAGAACACAAGAGCGAGGGCTTCAAGTTCCGGCATGCTGTAATTTCGTTCACTGGTGTTCAATTTTCGAGAGACGTAGTATACAGGGTACAATATTTGGTCGTGCTCTTGAAGCAGTACCCCTCCAATGGCTACGGAGCTCGCATCGCATCTTCGCCTGAAAATAGTGCTAAGATCGGGTAATTTTAGAATAGGTTCACTGGAAAAATAAGATAGTACTTTCGCAAATGCAGGCCCTTAAACATTCGCTGTTTACAATGACATTAGGATGTTTGTTTGTTAGTAAATCAGTGAAACATTTAGTCAATTCAGCAAAATGGGGAATAAATTGTCTATAATAATTCAAAAGCCCTAACACACTTCGCAACTATTTCTTGGTTGTTGGAAGCGATTCTATACATGATGTTATCGTCAGTTGATATAAAGCCATTTGAGATCTTATAGCCCAAAAATGAAATTTCTTGAAAGGCTATATCAACTTTGGATGGTTTTATTGTCAGTCCGTGTTGTCTAATCCTGTCGAATGTCTGCTGTAGTGCTGTTATGTGGTCTGTCATGTTCTTCGTGTGTATGAAAATGTCGTCCATGTACTAAATGATGTTAGAAATGCCTGTCAAAAGTCGTCTTGTCATTCTGACAAATGTTGCTGGAGCATTGACTAGCCCGAATGGCAACTTGCACCATTCGTATAGTCCCCAGGGTGTGGCAAATGCTGTCAGATATATGCTGTCCGCATGTACAGGTATTTGCCAGTAACCTTTTGTCATGTCAAGTTTAGTAAAGTAACGTGAGTCAGTCAGTTCAGTTAGTATGTCTTCACAGTTGCTCATTGGTTCTAAATCCAACTGTGTATTGCTGTTGAGTTTCCTATAGTCAACACAGAGTCTTATTGTGTTGTCCTTTTTTTTCACAATGACAATCGGTGAACAAAAATGTGATTGTGAACGTCGGATGATATGGTTTGCTTCTAAATCAATAATTTCTTGGTGTAATTTGTCTTTGTAGTGTATAGGAATGGAATATGGTCTGCATTTTATTGGGATGTCAGACGTCAAAATAATATGATGATGCACTAAGTCTGTCTGTCCTAGGTTGTTAGAAAAAATTGTACTGTATTCTTGTAAGACTTGTCTGCAACTGTCGGTCTGTGTCTGCGTCAGTTTGGGATTTACCTTTATGTCCTGTAGGTTGGTTGTCTTGTCCAGTACTGGTGTTGGTATCTCGTCAGTATCGTTGTCGTCTGTCTGGTCCACTATTGTTGTGTTTGCTGTAGTCTCTACTTGTTCGTCGTCCCTGTGGTAATATGGTTTAAGCATGTTAATATGAAAAATCTTGTGTTTGTCCCTAATTGCAATTTCGTAATCTACTGTCGAAATTTGTCGTAAAACTTTAAACGGTCCTTGCCATGAGTCTGTGAGAAGATGTCTGTCACTTGGCAATAGAAGAAGAACGTCCTGTCCTGGCGTCAGAGTAATTGTTCTATTTCCTCTGTTAGCGTATTGTCGGTAGATAGCACCAGATTTTTGTAGTGCTTCTTTCGCTAACACACATGATCTCATGATTGTATCACGCAATGATGTTACATTTTCATACGATGAAATGGGTGTAGATGTAGTTTTACTTTCGGTCAGCATAGACTGGTACAAAGATAATGGGCCGCATGGTTTGGCACCATATACAATTTCAAATGGTGAGAATCCAGTGCTGGAATGTGGCACTTCCCTATATGCAAATAAAATAGCAGGCAGATACGTGTCCCAATCTTCGGGATGTTCTTGGGTTACTTTTGAGAGCATATGTTTAAGATCACCGTTAATCTTTTCTATGATACACGTGGAGTGTGGGTGGTACGGGCTGTTAAAACATTGCTTCACCCCCAACATCTTAGTAAAGGCTTGTGTCGCTGCAGCAATAAACTGACTACCCCGATCTGAAAGGATTGTATCAGGGAATCCTACCCTTGCAAAAATATGGAAGAATACTTCCATGATGTCTTTGGAAGTTATATTCTTCATCGAAATGGCTTCTGGCCACCGACTACATAAATCAATTATTGTTACAATATATTTGTTTCCTCTTGGTGTTATGTGGTTAAGAGGACCAACTATATCGACCGAGATCTTTTCAAACGGTCTACTTGCCAAATAAGTGATTTGCAGTTCTGCTTGCGGGTGTTTTCCCTTTTTAATAAGCTTTTGGCAGATGTCACACGACCTGCAATACAGTTTGGTATCACTGCAAAATTTAGGCCAATAGAATTGAGTAAGTAACCTTGCTCGTGTTTTAGCATACGCCATATGCCCTGCAAAGGGTATGTCATGCGCTAGCTGTAATGCTTGGTTGCGGTTTTCTGAAGGTAGCACAGTTTGTTCTGTAGTGCTAGAACCTTTGGTATAGTACCGTGTCAGAAATCCGTTTTTCAGAGCAAAATACCATTTAGCGTTCTTTGCTACTCGTGGCTTTTGGCCTATTAGTTTAAAATACTTTTGCAAAGATCGATCGGCTTTTTGAGCTGTTATAAATTTCTCCCTGGTTGTTTCAGGAGATGTTACAACTGGGCTTATTAGATGTAAAGCCTCTGTCTGATCGATTCGATCTTGCATTTGAGCAGTAGATCTGGTTACTGCATTTGTAATATCAAGGTTATCATTTACATTACAACTTGGTGTTACATTCAAATAACTACATTCATGTGCTGGCGTTGCCGAATTGACATACATACATTCATTTACAGGTGGTAATACATCATGAATGGTGATTTGTAATGAAGATGAAATGGTATTATCAATGTTACAAGTGACAGTGGATATAATACTGTCATGTGACATATCATTTACCTCAGGAAGGTCACCAATGATGACATCGCAACAAGGATTGGTTAATGCTGCGCATTTGACCTTTCCTGTAAGAAATAGTGTACTTATGTATGCCCATGCAAGCGGGTATCTCTCGATGTTACCCGAGAAAGTTCTGCATGTAACATATTTACCACTATATTGTGATGGTAAGATATAGTCTCTCTTAATGCCATTGAGGGTACTGCCGCTATCACGTAAAACGGTGGCAGCTCTACCATTAATATACCCATGGTGGATATTTAATTTACCTTGGGAGTTGACTACTAAATTGGCTTCCTCATTTGTAACAGGTATGGAATGGCCGCATGTCAAAATGCCATCCTCATGAAATTGATCACAGATAGTACATTTGTCGTGTTGAAACACATCAATAGAATGTGCTGCGTTTACAGGGTGATCTTCTACACTTTCATCTTCTGAGAAAGAACTATCAATCATGGCTGCATTAGCCTTTCTGGACATAGCTTTGGCTTTACAATCTTTCCACCAGTGGCCGCAAGCTTTACAAAGGAAGCATTTGGTGACACGTCTGTAGACCTTCCTTTCTTTGTCTTGCTTCGCTATGTAGTTTTGTAGGTAAGACATGTGCTAGTCAGACCAGTAATGAAACATTGTTTATTGGCTGAAAAATAACCTGAGCCACGACTATCAATCCGTTGTACACTTTCACACTGACATTCTAATAGAAATTTCGAAAATGGAGGTGGGAGAGATGTGATAATTTTATCTCTCAAAATAAGATCTGTCAATCTATCAAAATTACCATTCACTTTGGCTGCTGACAGCCACTTAGAAAAAACATTCTGTATTTCTGAGATGTAATCCGAGAACGTTTGTGTTGGTTTAGGAGACAATTTACCAAACTGTTCTCTGTAGCCTGCTTCATCTAGCAGAAAATGAGACATAATTTTTGTCTTAATATACTGATAATCTTTCTTCAGGTCATTTGGAATAGACTCTATCACTTTCAGAGGTTCCCCAGAAAGACTTCTCATGTATATTATACTCCATTCTGACTTTGGGATCTGGTAATGATCCATAATACATTCAAAATTTTGAGTGAAGGCTGCTATGCAATCACCTGTGGTGTAATTTTTAATTAACCCTTGGTATTTCTTGTATGGCTGATCTTTGTCAGATTTTCTATCTTCCTTTTCTTTGGAAGTTTCTGCTTTCAGCTGTTCAATTTTTAGCTGTAATTCAAGCTCTTCACGTTTATTTCGAGCATTTATTTCAAGTTCTTCTTTCTTGGTTTGGGCTAAAATTTCAGCTTTTCTTATTTCTGCATCTGTTTATGCTTGCTTAAGTTTTATAGCAGCGTCTGACTCTGCCTGTTTAAGTTTCAAAGCAGTATCTGACTCTGCCTGTTTAACTTTCAAAGCAGTATCTGACTCTGCCTGTTTAACTTTCAAAGCAGCTTCTGCCTGTTTCAAAGATCTTTCGGCTGCTCTCTCATCACGTTCATTAACCTTCTCCTGTAGTAGGAGGTATTCTGCAAACTTTTTCTCACTCTAGGCCCTTAACTCTTCACCAGAATGGTTCATCTTTAAACACATTTCGATGTACTCGTTTAAACTAGACATGATGAACAATATGTATGATGAAATAGATAGACACAAAATTAATAATGTTGTTAGTAATTTAAGTTCAAAAGTTTACAGTACTTAATATTACAGCTTATGTTTAGGCCTGATGAACGAAAGTATAAGGAAGAGAAAAAAAAATTTTATACTCAAGTACTCCTGAGACAATGTGTCGGACAATGGCTGCTCAGTACTGCCCGAAACCACACTGGTTTTTAATTCAGGTCGACAAAAAATTCGGAGTTTACAAGGGACAGGTGTAGATGACACCAAACAACCTGTTGTTTTTGGAACAAGAGAAATTAGAACATGTGCAAGTGTGTGGTGTATGTAATGTCACTTAAGTTTTTGTAGGTTTGTATGTCGTCAAGTATTGTTGTTAGTCGTTTCACCACACTCAACAACTCTCTTTTCACACTTTCCAGACTTTCCGCTTACACTACTTCTACTCAATGACATTCAAGGACATGGCCGCCATTTTTGTTTTTATCTACTTCACTAAATCGGTTGGAATTTACTAAGTCCAAAGACGCACTTATGGTTCCAATAAATCAACCCGAAAGATAGTATTTATCTGTTAATTTATTACCTACACGCTCGCATTTGTTCAAAACTCGCACTTTATACAAACAATTGATTCAAAAAACCCGACAACAGTCACCACGTTCGCACTTATTTAACACTGTACTTTTCGTATTTAACGGTTCAAATCCATTGAGGACGAAGACCCCACGTTCGCACTTGTCAGAGTCTTGCGTAGAGCAAGAAATGTGGCTCGTATCTTGACAAGTGTGATACTAAATATGATTATCAAATAACGCGAGGCGAATACCCGATGATATAATTCGCACTCTTTATTCGCGCACTGCACACATCAGAAACAATACAGGCTTCACGCAATCACAATCCACAATATCAAATAGATCATAAATACAAGCAATCAATGCATCCTTATAATAATACATCAATGCACTCCACTTACAAGTCAAACGCACCCAGGCGTTCCATCTCCAACGGTCATACAGGCTAGCTATCAATACATGCACAACTTCTTCAGGCCGCATTCACACGTCTGTCCAGTACGGCGCCCAAGCCCAGTCTGGCCTTTTAGCACACGCATCAGTTGTGCTCGAGTCAGCTTGCGTGGCCCCCAATGTTCACGCTGTGTTCCCGCTGACCCCCGACTGCTTAGCATCGCTCAGTGTTGCTTGCCTGGCGTTGTCGACGACGCCGCGTTATAGCTGTAGTGTTTATCATAGTCCAGCGTTGTCTTGACTGGCGTTGGTACAGACAATGCGTTGTAACTCCGGGTGAGACTCTGACACCAGTTGTCACGATGTTTTTCTCAGCCTCTCTTCTGACTATATGACCAAAGAGCGTCGTTCCACTGTTATTTACCTCTTTCAGGTAATCGCTGCTAGTTAAACACTGGCTGGCCGGGGTATTCACTGCTAGTTAAACACTGGCTGGCCGGGGTATTCACTGCTAGTTAAACACTGGCTGGCCGGGGTAATCGCTGCTAGTTAAAAACTGGCTGGCCGGGGTAATCACTGCTAGTTAAACACTGGCTGGCCGGGGTATTCACTGCTAGTTAAACACTGGCTGGCCGGGGTAATCGCTGCTAGTTAAACACTGGCTGGCCGGGGTATTCACTGCTAGTTAAACACTGGCTGGCCGGGGTATTCACTGCTAGTTAAACACTGGCTGGCCGGGGTAATCGCTGCTAGTTAAACACTGGCTGGCCGGGGTATTCGCTGCTAGTGAAACACTGGCTGGCCGGGGTAATCGCTGCTAGTTAAAACACTGGCTGGCCGGGGTATTCGCTGCTAGTGAAACACTGGCTGGCCGGGGTAATCGCTGCTAGTTAAACACTGGCTGGCCGGGGTATTCGCTGCTAGTGAAACACTGGCTGGCCGGGGTATTCGCTGCTAGTGAAACACTGGCTGGCCGGGGTAATCGCTGCTAGTTAAACACTGGCTGGCCGGGGTATTCGCTGCTAGTTAAACACTGGCTGGCCGGGGTATTCGCTGCTAGTAAACACTGGCTGGCCGGGGTAATCGCTGCTAGTTAAACATTGGCTGGCCGGGGTATTCGCTGCTAGTGAAACACTGGCTGGCCGGGGTATTCGCTGCTAGTGAAACACTGGCTGGCCGGGGTAATCGCTGCTAGTTAAACACTGGCTGGCCGGGGTATTCGCTGCTAGTTAAACACTGGCTGGCCGGGGTATTCGCTGCTAGTAAACACTGGCTGGCCGGGGTATTCGCTGCTAGTTTAATATAACAGTGTGGGCTGTTATACCGGGATTAGTTGGATGGCACAGGGTATGCGCAACATTCGTCCCAGGAAGCACATCTCTGTTGCTTCGAAGGTCTTCCTAATTTGTTCATTTACATACCAAGATTCACTGTCACCCAAATAAACAATTAGGCTCTATATCACAATT
This sequence comes from Cepaea nemoralis, assembly GCA_014155875.1. NCBI lineage: Eukaryota > Metazoa > Mollusca > Gastropoda > Stylommatophora > Helicidae > Cepaea > Cepaea nemoralis. The sequence goes on along the minus strand of JACEFZ010002809.1, from coordinate 270,790 downwards.
CAGCACTCTCTTATATTTAATGATAGTGACTTATTGCCCGTCCCCCTGACCTAAGGGTTAGCGACTTTCTCCGTAATTCCGTATACTCTCGTGAGTAACGTGACGACGGCGAGAATCGGTAGCTGTTCTAACCGCGTCGGTAACTTACGGGGCATGTGATCCGGTTGCTCAGAAAGCTATGGCAAACTACTGAGCGTAATCTTGCCAAGAAATCAACAAGCAGCTGAGAGATGATTCATGCTTATGAAAACCGACGGACATTTCCATTAAAATTGATATATTCATTGAGGAGAACGATGTTCTAGAGCGCATGTGTCAAACTCACGGCCCGCGGGAAACATCCGGCCCGCCGTACAATCATATCAGGCCCGAGAGGTCTCAACCACCGTACAAATATATTCGGCCCAAGAGAGAATTTTAGGCAAAAATATTTTGTTATGGTCACGATATAAAGTGCAAATCAAATTCCCTAATTAGCAGCCTTCCGAATGATAGGCTACCTGTGAGCGTTCTCGCTTCTATCAGAATAAGCGGGGGGAAAAGTTGTGTAGTGAGTTAGTGTTTGTCGTTATAGTTACCTAGCAACGTTCAGATGCTCGTTTTGGACTGGCGCATAACAAAATCAAAAACCAATGAAAGTAGTGTAATGCCCGGATATTACATCACCTTTTCCTGCTGCGACTAACCTAATATCAATCAAGCGTCTGTCGGTAGATGCATAATCTTTTACAATCAAAGCTAGCCTTTAAAATGGCCAAGAGAAAAGTTGATTCTGAAAACAGAGCCTTTCAAAGCCGCTGGGAGGCTGAATATATGTTTACTGATAATTGGAGGTAAACCTGTGTGTCTTCTTCTTCTTCTTCGTTCATCCGGAGGTTTTTTTTCGGATGTGATTGCGTTGTGCCTGTTTGCAGCAGAGCTGCGTTCTTGCGCCGTTAGGCCGACACATCCGACTTCTGCGGGCATTTGTTGACCGGGTTAACCTTCCCGGGGGTTTCTTAGGACGTTTGACTCTCACTGTTGTGGTGTTATCCCCCATCCCAGCTGGTCCATATAGAACAGCCAAAGATCCTGGTCAGCCCTCAAGGGAAGGCAGGGGCAGATCATGGGCATTCCCCGCCATCCAAGGAGGCTTCCATACTTGCAGGGCCGATACATAGCGCTCTGGTACTGGGCTCACCCAAGGAATCGTCACGTCCTGCACATGGCTGCTTAGCCTCACTTCCGTATATTGGGCCTTCCGTTCACCATAGGCTGTTCTTCCGGAAACCAGAAGTATGCAGTCTGCAGATGACATCCACACAGTGAGCTTTCGATTCGGACTTTCCATGTAATGGATTTGCTATCCAAGCAATATTCCATTTCGTGCCACTAGGACACTTTTCCACCTTTTTTGAAGCCCACACAGCGAGCTTTCGATTTGGACTTTCCACATAATGGATTTGCTATCCAAGCAATATTCCATTTCATGCCTCTGGGTCTTCATGCACCTTTAAATGTCAACCTGTATGTAGCTAAAGTAAGCTGCTGTCAACTTGAGCTTGTTGATATCTCCATAGAGCTTGTCCTCAAATGAAGCAGGTGTGGGCCAAAATATCTTTCTCTGTTCTGCATACGTTGGGCAATCCTGCAGCAAATGTTTTGCTGTCATTTTTCCAGTTCTACAATTACATTCATCGGTATCTCCTATCTTTAGTTTATTGAACAAGTGGTATTTCAGCCTGTTATGTCCTGTGCGGAGTCTGAAGATTGCTACTTGTTCTCTTCGGTCGAGTTTGTAATATGCATCATCCTTCTGATGGCCTGGATGCTCTGACTCCCAGTTGGTTCTATAAGTGCTTTTTATCAACCTCTTTGCCTCATTATAGGTTATGTCTATGTCAGGCTGTGGTAGTCGTCCGCCCTCTTTTGCCAGTCTGTCAGCCTCTTCGTTTCCAGGTATACTGCAATGTGATGGGATCCACTGTATTACAACTTTTTTGGATTTCTGGCATAGACCATGGAGTGCTGCTCTTAGGTCAGTTAGTTCTGTGCTGTTATTGCTCTTCAGTATTGAGACAGCTGACTTTGCATCTGTGAAGATAGCTATTTGCTTCTCTTTATTTTCCTCCATCAGGAGCATTTCTGCTGCAGTTTTCAAAGCCTCTACCTCCGCTTTGAAGTTACTTGAAAATTTTCCAGTTGCCATTGAATGTGTTTTTTTCACTCCATTTTTTAAAATTAGGAGAATTCCTCCTCCTCCATTCTCTATTGAATTTTTGGCTGATCCATCTGTATATGCATGGGTCCAATTCCTGCTTGGGTAATGTTCTTTTATGTAGTTTAGGGTTATTTCTCTTCTTTCGGTTTCATGCTGAGTGTTCTTTTTCTCAATACCAGGAATGTTTTCTATCATCTCAGGCAGTTGCTGCTGTCTCCAAGCTGGGAACTTGTGTGCATTGTGTATGGGCTTGACTGTTGATATGTTAAGTATAGGATCTGCCCTAATCCTTCGTTTTGCAGTTTCTACAAAGTTGCTACGCTTCAGTCTTCCCTTTCCAAAGCCATTAAATCTGTTGTACATAGGGTGGTCTGTCAATCTTCTAAATTTTTCTGCTTGTTGCTGGGCTCTGCTATCTTTTCTGTCCTGCATTGGTTGTAAACAAGTGATCTTTTCTAGTTCATTATTAGGCGTTGTCTTCAGGCTTCCAGTTATGATTCGCATTCCTTGGTTTTGGACTCTACTTATTTTGTTAAAGTTTGACTTAGCTGCTGTTGCCCAAGCTGCAATGCCATATTCCAGTACTGGCCTCACCCGTCCAGTATATAACTTCTTGAGAACTTTCTCATCTGCTCCCCACGTTGTACCAGCAAGCTTTTTCATGATTGCCATTCTCTGCCTTGCTCTTGTTCGATTTTTCTCAACCTGTGTCTTCCATGTCAGGCGACGATCAAAGCTGACTCCTAGATAGTTTGGATTTTCTTCATGGCGCAATATTTTTCCATTCAATACCAGCTTAGGTTGCTGAGTTTTATTTGAGAGGGAGAACACTGTGCATGTTGTTTTCTCCTCACTTATCTTCACTAGCCATGATTTTGACCAGTCCTCTAGCGCTAATAAGGCTTGCTGTATTCTGCTGTTAGCTGTACTAATATATTCTTCAGATGTCCATATGGTTAGGTCATCTGCAAAGGAGGATGTGTGTACTCTGGCTGGAAAATTTTCTGTGATGTCATTTATATATGCTAGGAATAATGTTGGTGAAAGAACTCCTCCTTGGGGGACACCTTGCTTCAGCAGCATCATTTTGCTTGTTTGTCCTTGTACTTTTGTCCTGGCAGTTCTGTTCTCAAGGTAGTGGCTGATCCATTTATACATTTTCCCACAAACATGCATGTTTTGCAGTTTTACTTTCAGTCCTTCCTTCCATACTTTATCAAATGCTTTTTCTAAATCTATCCAGACTGCTAGTGTGTGCTTTTTCTCTTGGAAGGCATCCTCTATTTCCTGAGCTATATAGGTTATTTGATCTTCAGTGGATCTGTACTTTCTGAATCCTGCTTGGTGTGGTGTTAAGAGTTTGTTTTCTTCCAGATGCCATGTTAGCCTGCCATTGATAATGCGTTCCATTAATTTTCCTACACAGCTAAGTAGACTGATAGGTCGATAGCCATTTGGTTCTTCCAGGTCTTTTCCTTTCTTTGGGACTGGTATTAGTATAGCTTCCTTCCATGCCTGTGGGACTATTCCTCTCTTCCAGCTGTTATTTAGGACTGCTAGTAGTTTCTTCTTTGCCTTGGTGCCTAGTCCTATTAGCATTTCATTTGTGATTCCATCCTTTCCTGGTGATTTCTTCTTTTTTAGGGTATTCATTGCCTGTTCCATTTCTTCCATTGTTAGATTTGCCATCATATATTCTGCTGCTGTCTCTGTATTTCTATGATGTATCTGTTTGTCTTTGATTGCTTTCTTCTGTTCGGTTGTAATATCAATGTGGTTTGCATTTGCATAGTGTTCCATTAGTGCATTTGCAGCCTTTTTTCCTGTAAGCAAGGCATTTCCTTGTTTAATTGTTATTTGTTTGTTTCTAGGTCCTTCATTGTTCATGGCTTTCACTAGTTTCCATAGTTTGTTTCCATCCCTGTCAAAATTCAGGTTTTCTGTTTTTTCCCTCCAACAATCTCTTGTTGTTTGATTTACTGTTCTTTTATATTTTGCTGAGATGGCTTTGAGAGAGATGTTTGCTTCAATTGTTTGTTCTCTCTCTCTGCTGTCTTCCTGGCATCTTCAACTTTGTCCTCCAAACTTTGTAGTTCTTCAGTCCAGTATGGTTTGTAATTTTTCCTCGCTCCTCTTGGAATGGACTCAGTGGCTGCCTGTATTATCGCTCTGTTTAGACTTTCCACCATTTGCTTTATGTTGCCATATCGTGTATTTATGTTTTCACAATATTTGTCTGTTAGTATGGCAAATCTGTCCCAATCTGCTCGTGTGTAATTCCAGCGGGGCAAGGGTTTTTGCTCCTATGGAACATACTCCATATTCATTTCAAGCTTGATTGGTCTGTGGTCACTACCTGCTAATTGGTCCAGCACATGGCGATCGATTTTGTGGAGGATGTCTCCTGTGCAGAAAGCTAAGTCTGAAGTAGAAGTGGTAAGCCATCTTCTGGAGTAGAAGCTCGGTGTGTCATCCGCTTTGTTGAGTAGATGGAGATTTGAGTCTATTTCCCAGTCCTCCAATTCATCACCTCTTTTGTCAGTATCTGGGTATCCCCATCTTTCTGAACGGCTATTAAAGTCTCCGACAATAATGCAGTTTGTGTCAGTTATTTTCATGTTTGAGAGTGTAAGGTCCTTATCTGCTGGGCTATACAGATTGTAGATTCTTATTTTCACGTTCTTTATCATTATATCAACACCTATAATTTCCGTTTGGTTGTCAGAGATCACAGATACTTCGCTGCAAGGTATTGTATTTCATGTAAGTATTAGAACTCCTCCTTTGTGTCCTTCGCGGTCGAAACGTGTGGCCTGATATCCTCTGACTGAGAATTTGTGATTGGCGTTGAGGTGTGTCTCTTGAATGCATGCCACATCTATTCTATCTTTAAGAAGACGCTGTGTTAGGGAGTCTTTCTTCTTGTAAACTCCTTCGGCATTCCACTGTAGTATGTTGAGTGTCCGGGGTATTTGGTCAATAGCTCTTAACCTACTCCTCTGTGCCTTGACTCCACAGCACAGGGGAAGGTGACCACCAGTAGTCATGGGTGGACCCCCTCGAGGCAGGGGGCCCGGCACTATCACCGCCTGATGGGACTTCACGGGATTAGCACCATATCGATTAATTTTGATTTGTGACATCATGAATTAAGTTACGTTGCACTGCTTTGTCTAGCCTGTGGCTCAGTACATCCGATTTCGACAAGCATTTATTCGGGATGCTTTCCCTAGCCTTTGACTGTCCCCAGTCTATCTACAAGGCATCAGGTTTTACGTTGCACTGCTTTGTCAAGCCTGTGGCTCAGTACATCCGATTTCGACAAGCATGTATTTGGGATGCTTTCCCTAGCCTTTGACTGTCCCCAGTCTACCTACAAGGCAGCAGGTTTGTGTGTTTCTTCGTCTGGTCCCTCTCCTTTGACCTGTCCGACATGGGTGGCCCTACCAGTAGCTGTGCTACTGTCGGCATAGCTCTTGGGGTCATTGGGACGCACAAGCCCCTCTACCTCGTCACGGTGGACACACAGCAGAGGGGAACCTGTGTGTCTAATTTGTGGAGATAATGTGGCTGTGATCAAAGAATATAATCTGAGACGGCACTACGAGACTAAACATCAAGACAAGTTAAACAGCCTGAATGCAGAGCAGAAACTAGCAGAATGTAGAATAATTGAAGAGGCATCTAATATCACAGCAGATGTTTTTCACCAAAGCAAAATCACAAAGTGATGCTGCAGTCAAAGCAAGTTTTATTGTCTGATCATCGCTCTAGAACATCGTTCTCCTCAATGAATATATCAATTTTAATGGAAATGTCCGTCGGTTTTCATAAGCATGAATCATCTCTCAGCTGCTTGTTGATTTCTTGGCAAGATTACGCTCAGTAGTTTGCCATAGCTTTCTGAGCAACCAGGATCACATGCCCCGTAAGTTACCGACGCGGTTAGAACAGCTACCGATTCTCGCCGTCGTCATGTTACTCACGAGAGTATACGGAATTACGGAGAAAGTCGCTAACCCTTAGGTCAGGGGGACGGGCAATAAGTCACTATCATTAAATATAAGAGAGTGCTGACTTGTGATATAGAGCCTAATTGTTTATTTGGGTGACAGTGAATCTTGGTATGTAAATGAACAAATTAGGAAGACCTTCGAAGCAACAGAGATGTGCTTCCTGGGACGAATGTTGCGCATACCCTGTGCCATCCAACTAATCCCGGTATAACAGCCCACACTGTTATATTAAACTAGCAGCGAATACCCCGGCCAGCCAGTGTTTAACTAGCAGCGATTACCCCGGCCAGCCAGTGTTTAACTAGCAGCGATTACCCCGGCCAGCCAGTGTTTCACTAGCAGCGAATACCCCGGCCAGCCAGTGTTTAACTAGCAGCGATTACCCCGGCCAGCCAGTGTTTAACTAGCAGCGAATACCCCGGCCAGCCAGTGTTTAACTAGCAGCGATTACCCCGGCCAGCCAGTGTTTAACTAGCAGCGAATACCCCGGCCAGCCAGTGTTTAACTAGCAGCGATTACCCCGGCCAGCCAGTGTTTAACTAGCAGCGAATACCCCGGCCAGCCAGTGTTTAACTAGCAGCGATTAACCTGGCCAGCCAGTGTTTAACTAGCAGCGATTACCCCGGCCAGCCAGTGTTTAACTAGCAGCGATTACCCCGGCCAGCCAGTGTTTAACTAGCAGCGATTACCCCGGCCAGCCAGTGTTTAACTAGCAGCGATTACCCCGGCCAGCCAGTGTTTAACTAGCAGCGATTACCCCGGCCAGCCAGTGTTTAACTAGCAGCGATTACCCCGGCCAGCCAGTGTTTAACTAGCAGCGAATACCCCGGCCAGCCAGTGTTTAACTAGCAGCGATTACCCCGGCCAGCCAGTGTTTAACTAGCAGCGATTACCCCGGCCAGCCAGTGTTTAACTAGCAGCGAATACCCCGGCCAGCCAGTGTTTAACTAGCAGCGAATACCCCGGCCAGCCAGTGTTTATCTAGCAGCGAATACCCCGGCCAGCCAGTGTTTAACTAGCAGCGATTACCCCGGCCAGCCAGTGTTTAACTAGCAGCGAATACCCCGGCCAGCCAGTGTTTAACTAGCAGCGATTACCTCGGCCAGCCAGTGTTTAACTAGCAGCGAATACCCCGGCCAGCCAGTGTTTAACTAGCAGCGATTACCCCGGCCAGCCAGTGTTTAACTAGCAGTGAATACCCCGGCCAGCCAGTGTTTAACTAGCAGCGATTACCCCGGCCAGCCAGTGTTTAACTAGCAGCGATTACCCCGGCCAGCCAGTGTTTAACTAGCAGCGAATACCCCGGCCAGCCAGTGTTTCACTAGCAGCGATTACCCCGGCCAGCCAGTGTTTCACTAGCAGCGAATACCCCGGCCAGCCAGTGTTTTAACTAGCAGCGATTACCCCGGCCAGCCAGTGTTTCACTAGCAGCGAAATACCCCGGCCAGCCAGTGTTTAACTAGCAGCGATTACCCCAGCCAGCCAGTGTTTAACTAGCAGTGAATACCCCGGCCAGCCAGTGTTTAACTAGCAGTGAATACCCCGGCCAGCCAGTGTTTAACTAGCAGTGATTACCCCGGCCAGCCAGTGTTTAACTAGCAGCGATTACCCCAGCCAGCCAGTGTTTAACTAGCAGTGAATACCCCGGCCAGCCAGTGTTTAACTAGCAGTGATTACCCCGGCCAGCCAGTGTTTAACTAGCAGCGATAACCCTGGCCAGCCAGTGTTTAACTAGCAGTGAATACCCCGGCCAGCCAGTGTTTAACTAGCAGTGAATACCCCGGCCAGCCAGTGTTTAACTAGCAGCGATTACCTGAAAGAGGTAAATAACAGTGGAACGACGCTCTTTGGTCATATAGTCAGAAGAGAGGCTGAGAAAAACATCGTGACAACTGGTGTCAGAGTCTCACCCGGAGTTACAACGCGTTGTCTGGACCAACGCCAGTCAAGACAACGCTGGACTATGATAAACACTACAGCTATAACGCGGCGTCTTCGACAACGCCAGGCAAGCAACACTGAGCGATGCTAAGCAGTCGGGGGTCAGCGGGAACACAGTGTGAACATTGGGGGCCACGCAAGCTGACTCGAGCACAACTGATGCGTGTGCTAAAAGGCCAGACTGGGCTTGGGCGCCGTACTGGACAGACGTGTGAATGCGGCCTGAAAAAATTGTGCATGTATTGATAGCTAGCCTGTATGACCGTTGGAGATGGAACGCCTGGGTGCGTTTGACTTGTAAGTGGAGTGCATTGATGTATTATTATATTGATGCATTGATTGCTTGTATTTATGATCTATTTGATATTGTGGATTGTGATTGCGCGAAGCCTGTATTGTTTCTGATGTGTGCAGTGCGCGAATAAAGAGTGCGAATTATATCATCGGGTATTCGCCTCGCGTTATTTGATAATCATATTTAGTATCACACTTGTCAAGATACGAGCCACATTTCTTGCTCTACGCAAGACTCTGACACTGGAAAGCTCTGTGAGAGAAGAGGCAGAGGCAGTCTGAGAGACATGCTTAAAACTATACTACACGACATCTATAAAACTATACTGGAAGACATCTATAAATCTATACCACGCGATATCTATAAAACTATACTACACGATATCAATAAAACTATACTACACGACATCTATAAAACTATACTACATGATATCTATAAAACTATAATACACGACATCTATAAAACTATAATACACGACATCTATACAACTATATTGCACGATATCTATCAAACTATAATACACGACATCTATAAAACTATACTGTACGATATCTATAAAACTATACTGCGCGACATTTATACAACTATACTGCACGACATCTATACAACTATACTACACGACATCTATAAAACTATACTGCACGATATCTATAAAACTATACCACACGATATCTATAAAACTATACTACACGATATCTATAAAACTATACTACACGACATTTATAAAACTATACTGCACGATATCTACAAAACTATACTACACGATATCTATAAAACTATACTGCACAGTATCTATAAAACTATACTACACGATATCTATAAAATACAGTTTTCAGCGTTTGTGTACACTGTACAGTCGTCTGCAAATAGATCGCAGGACGACGAAAGATGCAAAGGTAGATCGTTAATATATATGGCAAATAGTAGAGGGCCAAGAATAGAGCCTTGCGGTACTCCAATATTGAAGGTAGTGGTTTGAGACAGAGATTTATTATGTGATACCACTTGCTTTCTATTTGATAGAAAAGATGATATTAGAGTGACTACATTAGGGCCAATTTTTATTGTCTCAAGTTTTTTAATTAAAATAACATGGTCTATCATATCAAATGCGTTCTTGAAATCAATAAACACAGTTCCACATAGACTGTTGTTGTTTATATTCTGGTGCCAATTTTCTATCATGTTTGTTAGGGCCGTACGGCAAGAATATTTTGGTCGAAATCCTGATTGGCTGTCAACAATAAGCATGTTGCGAACTAAATACTGTAATGTTACTTTATGGATGTGTTTTTCTAGTGGCTTAGATAGTGATGATAATAAGGAAATGAGTCTGTAATTGTTCGGGAGACTATTGTCCAACGAACCAGATTTAAGATAGATAGATAGATAGATAGATAGATAGATAGATAGATAGATAGATAGATAGATAGATAGATAGATAGATAGATAGATAGATAGATAGATAGATAGATAGATAGATAGGTAGGTAGGTAGGTAGGTAGGTAGGTAGGTAGATAGATAGATAGATAGATAGATAGATAGATAGATAGAACAGACTTTATTTTCAAAGGGTAACAAATTGGGCACGCAGGCCCGTCTTACATTCGGCCCTTCCAATCACTCATCTTTCTTTCATCAACAGTGCATAGGAAAAAAACATTGTCACATGAATTTTGTAAACATAAACAATGCATATTACTATGTTATGAGACACATCCACCACCCACCCACACATCCCCCATTCACTCCAACTCCCCCACCCAACCACACACACATACAATACATTCCCCCACCCATCCACCACATCCCTACACCTACACATCTCCCCACCCACACACACCTCTCACCCACCACACATCCCATCCACCCACACCCCAAGCACACATACATTCAATAACCCACACATCCCCCACCTACACACATCTCCCCACCCACTCACATATCCTCTACCCGTCCCATTTCCCACCAACAATCACTCACCCAATATCCTCCTCCACCCACACACCTCCAACCACCCAGCCAAACACACATTCCTCAGCCACACACACATCTCCCCGTCAACTCACATATTCCGCACCTACCCACACACAAATTCCGCACTCACCCACATAATCTCCCATCTCCCCCAGCCCACTCACAGATCCCGAGCCCACACCTGCAAACATCCCCCACCATCTCCTAACCTGCACACACTCACCCACCCACATATCCTCTACCCACCCACACATCCTCTATCCACCCATCCCCCAACCAAACATCCCTTAACCACACACCCTTACTCATATACAATCACCCACCCACACATCCTCTACCCAACCACACATCCTCCATCCACCCATTCCCCAGCCACACATCCCTTAACCACACACCCCTACCCATATACACACACATCCCCCCCACGCACAATCTCCCCACCCATACAAACATCCCTCACACACATCCCCACCCACCAACACATTCCCCATTCACAAACACACACCTCCCATCCACGCACACACAACCCACACACACATCCCCAACCCATACATTCATCCCCTCACACATCCCTAGACACACGTACTTATCCCTCAACCACTAACACCCACACATCCCTTACCCACTCATCAACACATACATCTCCTATCTACCCACCCACACTCACACATCCCAACCACCCATCTAAGCACACATCCCCCACCCTCACACACATCCTTCACCCACCCGCAAACCCAACCACACCTTCACCCACCCACACAAACATCATTTATCCACACCCAGCTCCCCTCCCACACAACACCACACCCACACACATCCCAAAGACACATCCCACACACACATCTATCCACACATCTCCTACCCATCCACACATCCCCCAACTACAATCACCCTCACTACCCACACATACATCCTCCATCCAGCCACACACACCCCCACCCAGCCAGACATATCCCCCACCCACACACACATCTCCAAATCCATCACCCACACCCATCACGCACCCCTCCCCCAACCCACACACATCCCCCACACACATTCACCCACACATCTCTCACCCACACACACTCCCCACCCATCCACCCAAACATCCCACACCCATACACATCCCTCACCCACACACACACACATCCCCAAACCCACAACTACCCCCACCTGCACACATCTCCCACCCACCACATATCCCCACACCCACATCTCCCCACCCACACATATACCCCCACCCATCCCATAACCCACCATCAATCATCCACCAACATATCCTCCTCCACCCACTCACCCACAACCACCTAGACAAACACACATCCCCACCCACAAACACATCTCCCCATACACCCATACATCTCGCACGCATCCACACACAAATCCCCACCCACCCACACACAAATCCCCCACCCACCCACACAATCCCACCCCGCCCACCCACACATCCTGAGCCCACCCACACACATCACGAATCCACCCACACACACATCCCCCCATCCCCCAACCTACTATTATGATCAAACTCCCACACTTTACACACACATACAGTGATGATTGTCGTGAGCATTGTCGCAAAATTGTAAAGAAAATGGAGAAAAATTGTACATATACATTTTGTAACTTAAAAATTAGTGATGTAATTCAACTCTCTCTCTCTCTCTCTCTCTCTCTCTCTCTCTCTCTCTCTCTCTCTCTCTCTCTCTCTCTCTCTCTCTCTCTCTCTCTCTCTCTCTCTCTCACTAACGCTCTCACTCACATTACAGTAATGTTATATTATACATGATAAAATCAAGTGTCATACATACAAAATGATAATGTGAAAGATGAAAATACACAAAAAATATGGAATGGCATGTTACAGGACATGCGAGCACTCAATTCTCTCTCTCTCTCTCTCTCTCTCTCTCTCTCTCTCTCTCTCTCTCTCTCTCTCTCTCTCTCTCTCTCTCTCTCTCTCTCACACACACACACACACACAGGCACACACACATTCCCCACACACACACACACACACACACACACACACATATCCCTCACATACACACCCATACATACATCCTCACATCTAGACAAATACATGATGCCTCACATGATCACTGAAACTAATAAGAACAAACTCCCACACTTTACACACAATTGAGACACTGACGATTGTCGTGAGAATTCTCGCAATTGCAAGAAGTGGAGAAAAAATTGTACATATACATTATGTAGCGTAAAAATTAGTGATGCAATTCAACTCTCTCTTTTTTCTCTCTCTCCCTCTCTCTCTCTCTCTCTCTCTCTCTCTCTCTCTCTCTCTCTCTCTCTCTTGCTCTCTCTCTCTCTCTGCGTCTCTCTCTCTCTCACACACACACACTCACACACACACACACACACACACTAACTCTCTCACTCACATCACAGTAATGTTATATTATACATGATAAAATCAAGTGGCATACAAAATGATAAGATGAGAATTTAAAAAAAAAATATGGAATGGCATGTTACAGGACAATCAGGTGGCATTAAACGATACCTCGTAATATGAAAGATGGGAATACATAAAAAATATGGAATAGCATGTTACATGACATGCGTGGGCTCAACTCTCTCTCTCTCTCTCTCTCTCTCTCTCTCTCTCTCTCTCTCTCTCTCTCTCTCTCTCTCTCTCTTTACATACACACACTCTCACACTCATTCTCTCTCTCTCTCTCTCTCTCTCTCTCTCTCTCTCTCTCTCTCTCTCTCTCTCTCTCACTTACACTCACTAACTCTCTCACTTGCTTTACAGTAATTTACATGAATTCATTTTATGCATGTTAAAATCAAGTGCATCAAAATGATAATATGAAAAAAAATGAGAATACACAAAACATATGGATCAGCATGTTAGATGACTTGTGTGCGCTCAACTCTCTCTTTCTCTCTCTCTCTCTCTCCCTCCTCTCTCTCTCTCTCTCTCTCTCTCTCTCTCTCTCTCTCTCTCTCACACACACACACACATGTACATACACACACCCACACACATCATACCCACGCAATACACACACCTGCACACATCCATATACTTACTCACACGTACTCACATAACACCCGAATATACACTCCCTCGCATACACTGCATGCATGCACACTTACACATACAAAGATATACAATACATACACGAGCACACACACACACACACACACACACACACACACACACACACACTCATCCATACACACATACATACACGCACATGCATATAAACGCATATAAACACACGAACGCACACCTTAACACACGTACAGACATACACACAGAGGCACACACAGATACACACATGTACACACATATACACCCATACACACATCCAGACATGCACACACATACATCACACTTTCTCATGCACTCTCTCATTCACCCACGCTCTCTCTTTTACACACTCACTCGCTCTCACACTCACTCATTCGCGCACATACACGCATACCCACAAATTCTCTCTCACTCACTCACGCTCCCTTACTCACTCATTATTCGATGACTCTCTAACTCACACTCACTCACTAACTTTCACACTCTATCACACAGACAGGCAGACACACAACACACCCACTCTCTCAGATTCACTCATTCTCTAACTAAATCTCTCACACATATGTCCACACACTCACTCACTTTTACACTCACTCAGGCACACGCGCATGCATACTCTCTCACTCTCACTCATACTAATTCTTCCACTCACACTCTTTCTCACTCACTATCTCACCCACTGTCTCGTTCACACACATGCAGTGAAGAATGATAGTGGAAAAATGATACTAGTAGGTGACTTATGGAGGCATATAGTCGGTATGAAGTAAGTATTGAAAGAGTTTTCGGTTGAATGTGTAGGGACTCATTGGTGTTTTCAGTTCTGGTGGAAGGCTATTCCACAAGTTAGCACCAGAATATGCGAAACAAGTTTTGTATAAGTCCAATCTAGGCTTAGGAAGCTGTAATAAATTTAAGCGCTTACTGTTCATTGCATTAGATTGAATTAACGGTAGAAGATACTCTGGGGTATTTTCAGATATAATTTTATTCACTAATTTGGCTTTGTTAAAAAGGAAGCGCTTTTGAAGTGGTAGATAGACAGACAGACAGACAGACAGACAGACAGACAGACAGACAGACAGACAGACAGACAGACAGACAGACAGACAGACAGATAAATAGATAGATAGATAGATAGATAGATAGATAGATAGATAGATAGATAGATAGATAGATAGATAGATAGATAGATAGATAGATAGATAGATAGATAGACAGATAGATAGATAGATAGATAGATAGATAGATAGATAGATAGATAGATAGATAGATAGATAGATAGATAGATAGATCCCCGCCAGGGTCTGGGCGAAGCCGGGCTGGGTCAGCTAGTTAACATATATTTCTGTCTCCATATTAGTTTTACCTGTGTGCATTATCTTTGTATTTGCTATGTTCAGATATAAGTTGCCATTTTCAATATTCCTTTTGCTTGAGGTTATTAGTTTTTCTATACCATTCTGTGATCTGGATAGTAATACTGTATCATCGGCATATCGAATTTCTGGTATTTTATGACCACCTATATTTAGGGCATCATATTGCTCCTTGGTTATATCATCTCTGACATTTCTCATTATATTTTCGGCGTACAAGTTAAACAAATAGAGGGGGGAGGGGGGTTCAGCACATATCCCTGACGAACTCCTTGCTTGTTGTCTATCCGCTCCATCCAATCTATTCTAGCCGCTGCTGTTTGGTCTAGCCAGAGCATTTTCATGTGATGTAAAGCCAAATTTCCTCATAATAGTAGTTGTAGGTTAGTTAGTTAGTTAGTCGACAGATCATCCTCGTTGCACATCGAACCATTCAGTCCATAAGTGCTCGGATCCCCTCCTCAGCAAATCCCGCAGCGTGTAGCGGCTAACGACGCCAGTTCTGTGTTGGTTTATCAATCTTCTTTGGCTTCCTGCGTAGTGTTCTTGTTTGGCCACCCCTCTTTTAATTTGCTGCTCCCGCAGTCTGGCCATTGTTGTAGATTCACAGTCATCACTTGGTTCTCGCAAAAGTCTCACTTCTCGTAGAGCATTCAGAATGTCAGCCTGGTCCATGGCGCGTCCGCCCTCCACAGTAGCCTCACCTGCGAGCTTGTCAGCCCGCTCATTTCCTTGTACTCCCGCATGACCTGGCACGAAGATGAAACTAATCTTTGCCAGCCGAGACCGCTTCAGAGGCAGCAACTATTCTCTTCGGATCGACCCCTCCTCTATCCTCTTGATCATGTTCATTGAGTCGCTAAGGAAACAAGCCCTAGTGAATGTCTGTGTCTCGAGCCATGTTATTGCTTTACTTACTGCCATGACTTCCATGGTCAGGCTACTTGTGGTTTCAGTGAAAGCACCAGAGTCCTCTTTCACAATTCTCCCTCCGGCCCGAGCTGTAAAGGCCCATGAGCTTCTTAAGTAGTTGTAGGTTTATAATAATAATCATCATCATCATCAAGTGCCCTGCCAGCTGGCGTAGGCGTTCATGGCTCTCCACAGATCTCGGTCTTTGGTTTACTGGATCAACTTTGCTGCTGATATTCCTCCATGCCACCGTCTCAATCCATCCAGCATCATTTCTCTTGGTCTACCTCTGCCTCTCTTCCACTCTGGCAGTCCAATGAATTTGCAACATTCGTCTCAGGAACCACATCTCTGTTGCTTCTAATTTCTTAGTAGCTGAATGACTGTCTGGTGTCACCTGTGGCTCATGACTGTCCCTACCTGACGAGGATGTCCTAAGACAGCCATTAACGTCATTCACGAACTTTAATATATGTTTTGCCATGAAGTCTTGGGAAGATAATGTGGTGGTTTCCCCTTGCCTTCCACATCCACAAGGTGGTCTTTTACCTCTGCCTTTGACAGCCATTTCCGACTGTAAGGACAAGTGAGTGCCCTGCTCTGCTCAGCTGCAGAGTTGTCCACTTATTCAGGTGGATACTCGGTCCCCAGAGCTGTGTTAGCCACACCGTGGTGTGTTTCCCATCCTCTACCGCGGGGAGGTGCAGTTGGGATTTTCCCTTCATAAAGTTATGGTCTATGACCAAAACTCTCCAGTACTTTTAGAGGACAGGTTAATAATGGTAGCATAATTTACACCAATCTTCTCCAAAGTAGAGACATGAAGCGTTTGTTTCTCTTCAAACTTCAGACATCGCGCCTGAGCAAACATGAACTCCTTACAAAGCCCCGAGAAGTTTCATATTTATAGGGCGAATATTCACCCCCTCCTTGGTACACTCAGGGATGTCTGGTGTGAGTTCTCATGAACTGTCTGAAGATCCATAGATGTTTCCTGGTTACCGGAGATTTTAACATGTTCCCCACCCCCACAAGTCACGGACAGGAAGGTATGGCTTACTTGCCACCAGGATTATATACACCACGAACTTGGCGTGATCCTTGGGGGTGGAATCCCATAGGGGTTGTGAATTTTGGGGTTTAGTTGACCGGGTGGCGACTAGGTTGATTTTCGTGACATTTGGACATCATTATAAACTACTACTGTCATTGAGGATAACATCGTCCATATATGTGTTGGATATCACTTTATCATACTATGGCTCTATGGGAAGTAGGATGTGTTAACTTGAAACTGGGCAAAATATCTCGTGTCATCTCTGTTTATGCTTGCTTCTAACATTTTCTACTAGCAGTATAAAAATCCCCTGCCGGTTTGCTAGGTCAGCCGCAGGTTTAGAACAGAAAAATATGATCAAAGGCGAGCCAAAGTCCTGCTTGCCCATGACCCTGCGGCCATGGTTTCCCGGTCTACACCACGGGGAGGTGAGATTGACTCGTGTAAACTGCGGGTCATCTCTCCTGGGAGAGACCAGTCCAATCCCAACCTTACTGGCTGAAGTGCCAGGCGCTGTCCACACCTTAGATCAAAATGTCTCTGGGAAAGCAAATAATTCTATCTCACATGTGAGAGGAAAGTCATAACTGAGCTCAAAGTAATTGTTGGATACGTTAGATTTTGTTTTATACGGACTCGTAGTTTCCCAGGGGCCAGAGCCGCTTCATCAGGTCCCACGTCCCTGTATGTCATCCCGATGACCTCTCCTGCTGGTGGCCCTGACAAGATCAAGTGCAGATTGTACACTTTGATCTTAGCCAAAAGGCTGTTGATTACGTTAGAATAGAACATGTCATCGTCCCCTCGTCGCAGTGTCCCGGAGCCAGCCTCCTAGCGCATGCGTAGATATACCCAAAGGGAGGCTCCTAGTTTTTCAATCTATCACTATTATTATTTATTCAAAATTTCGCTGTCTGGAATAAAATTAGTATTGCCCTTCAAATAAAGAAATATAATAAGTAATCATAATATAAAATATAATATAAAATTAGCGTGTAGTCTAACTGTTGTGTTTAACGATGTACGTGTGGTTGTGTTCAACAGTGCTGCGGGAGAGTCCACAATGGCGGAACTGGGAGAGATGGATTTGAAACAGGTGAAGCGAGATCTCATCATTGCCCACAGAGGACTGCCATGAGCGTAGGCTTCTTCACGCCGCTAAATGGTATGCCCGTGCTCACATGCGCCCATGTATTTGGACTCAAGTTCTGCTTGTTGGTGTCGCCAGGCTCCGGGCTGCCGTTATTTCCATTCTCTCTACTGACTCAATACTCTAAACAAAAACATTTGGGAGGCTCTATTCGCAATGGAATTGCGAATATAAAAAAATTATATTCGCAATGGAATTGCGAATAGAGAAAAATTATATTCGCAATCGAATTGCGGGAAGTAACAAACATGTCACAGCGTCTGCTCACTAGTCAATTTTAGTTTGGGCCATTAAGAAGGTGGTTAATTTAAATAGTAATGTTCCCAGTTCACTGTTGCGAGTTTAATTCTGCCGAATTCTCCGTATTTTTTAATGAATCACTCTTCTTCTTACTTCTGTCCGTTCTTTTGGCATCCCGTTTTATTTTTACATTCGAAGTGTCTATTCGCAGGGCCCTGCGAATAAACAAAGCGTCTATTCGCAGGGCACGGCCGGCCCTGCGAATAAACAAAGCGACTATTCGCAGGGCACGGCTGGTCACGTGATTTAACGTAAGTTTGCGGCTATATTATACATTTTCGTTGATTGGAAATCGTGTCGTCAGTGGCATAGTTGATAGTGTTCCCGCCAGATGGGTGGGAGCTCGAGGTTCGTTTCCTTGCCGGACATTTTTTTTTAAAATTGTTCAGCAATTAATTGGATGAAAGTCAAAGGTCAATCGTTCGTTTCCTTGCCGGACAATGTTTTTTTTAAATTTTTCAGCAATTCATTGGGTGAAAGTCAATCCTTCATCTCTTTGGGTATTTAGAATTGTGTTGTTTAAAGTGAGTGTAATTTAGTTAGTACCAGTTTCTCCAGTATTGGTCCTCGTTGCTTTGCACTACGGCAGTTCCAATACCCAACCCACACATTTTTGAGTCCCAAACGATCCGTTTTCCTTCTACCCCTTCTGGCTCCAGCCCTCTTCTTCCTTTTCCTTCCCCCCTCTCCCCTACCTCTTCTCCTCCGCTTAATTCTCTCCCCGCTGGCTGTTGTCAAAAGTATCGAGCACAAAGCACGTACTCCATTGCTTCGGCGATAATTCTTTGTAATATTCATAGTTTTCATATTCATAGACACGAAAGTGGTTAAGTAGGCAGGTAGGTGGGTTGTTAGACAGATAGATCGTTAGAGAGGCAGATATGTGGGTAGGTAGACAGGTAGGTAGTTAAGTAAGCAGGTATGTGGGTAGCTAGGCAGGTAGGTGGATGAGTAGGTACGCAGGTAGATGAGTAGCTAGATCCAACCCGACACTCAGCTCGTCGATCATCTGTAGTTCCACCATGCCAATTCATACATCTTTTTCAACCACTCCGTGCAATACTCTGAACAGGCAGGTTGACCGGCCGAGCGACCGAGAGAGAGAGAGAGAGAGAGGCAGGCAGTCAGAGATACAGACAAATAAACAACGGATATATAAACTGGCAGACAGACAGCAAACAGATAGAGAGTCAGACACACGCATACATACACACAGAGAGTCAACCAGACATACATATGCATATGGACAGACAGAGAGACAGTTTGTTAGATAGAGATTCAGATAGACATATATACAAATGGACAGATACAAGTAGGCTGATAGAGAACAAGAAATCACGCAGGCTGTCAGACAGACGGACAGACAGAAACAGAGAGACATCCAGACAGGCGGGCATGTAGAGAGACATCCAGACAGGTGGACAAATAGAGAGGCATACAGACAGGCGGACATATAGAGAGGCATACAGACATCTCTCTCTCTCTTTTCTTCTCTATCTCCCCCCCCCCCCCCCCTCTCTCTTTCATGTCTTTATCACTTTTTTTATGTCTTTCAACACATCTTTCTCATATCTCACATATCTGTCTCGCACACTATCTTCATTATCTATCTCTCTCTTCTCTCTTTTAAACTCGCTTCACATATACCAGGTTTTCCTGCACTTTATATGCGTAGCATTTCCTTGTTTATTTGTTAATTCATGAGGCCAGTCAATCGAAAGCCTGGTGTTTGTATTGCCTAACGACCCTAATTATGTCTCTCTGAGGTGACGCATATTACTGTCAGCTTGGACCAGAATTATCAGGACATAAATAGTAGGAAATAGTAGGTCGGTAACGTAAACAAAAATGAATGCCTGTAAACAGTAAGTGTACAGAAACGCAAGTTAACAATTCTTAAACTCGCCTGATATTTAAACAGCCATACTTCAACTAAGTATAAAGTATCGATTCATAGGGCCCTGCGAATAAACAAAGCGTCTATTCGTAGGGCCCTGCGAATAAACAAAGCGTCTATTTGTAGGGCCCTGCGAATAAACGCTTTGTTTATTCGCAGGGCCCTGCGAATAAACTCTCCCTTTTACATTACGTTAGTCCTGTTTAAATATCAAGAATAATTTTTCAGAACAGGTATCCCCAATACAAATAACGATCCCTACAAATAATTCTGTCCCCAGGCGAGTTCAAGAATTGTTAACTTTCGTTTCTGTACACTTACTGTTACCAGGCATCCATGTTTGTTTACGTTACCGTCCTACTATTTATGTCCTGATAATATCACAGCAGTGATGATTCTCTTAATTTGACACTTTCTATGGCCTCCATTGCATCCTCTCTGAGTGACTCTGTTCTGGTCCAAGCTGACAGTAGTATGCTTCGCCTCAGAGAGACATGACTAGGCAATTCAAACACCAGATTTCGATTGACTGGCCTTATTAATTAATAAATAAACAAGTACAAGGGTAAGGAAATGCTACGCATATAAAGTGCAGGAAAACCTGGTATATCTGAAGCAGGTGGACAAGAGAGAGGAGAGAGATAGATAACGAAGATAGTCTGAGAGACAGAGATATGAAAAAGATGTATTGAAAGACATTAAAGAGTGGTAAAGACAAGAAAGGGAGAGGTAGGAGATCGAGACTTAGAGAGAGAGAGAAGAACTCGTGTTCGGGTGGCTAAGTTCCTTTCCCAAGACAACAAAAGTAGAGGACAGATAAGAACAAAAAGACAAGTGTGCAGGTTCTTGTGAAGCAAGATAAACAAGACCTAATACACAAAACCCGTAGAAAACATATGCCTAAAGCGAAATCATCAGACTAGCATTGGTGTCACCAAATTCCTGAAAATGAATAAAAAAAATGTTGCCTCCCCGGCGGGGAATCAAACCTCGAGCTCCCGTGCACCAGGCGGAGATACTAACCACTAAGCTACCGAGGACACGTTAATATCAACAATATATTGTAATATGGACACACGCGTAGGAATAATCACGTGACCTACTTCGATTGCGAATATAATTTTTTTATATTCGCAATTCCATTGCAAATATAGTTTTTTTTATATTCGCAATTCCATTGTGAATAGTCACTTCGAAAACATTTCTGTCACGTTTTCTTTCTTCAAAACTTAAGACTTAGATCGGCGATTCATTGATTTCTAGTTATTATATAAGTTATACTGAGATATATAGTTTGATATCATTCATGAAACTGGACTATACTTGTCCTGAGCAGAACTTAGGTCCCATAATATGAAGTGTTTTGAAATGTTTTACCAGCCAGCACTTTAACAGGCGCGATCATAATTTTCAGATTTAGTTTTAGTATTTACTAATGAAATGAGACCACCACAGATAGATAGGCCTTGAAAAACCAAATCTAATGGTACCTCATTAATGCCTATATGTCAATTCTAAGCGGAGATATTGACATTTGAGTGCTGGTATCTTGAACCCAAAAATAGTCATGATTCCCGTAATTTTGGAACTCTTCTATGTGTCCCAGTATCTCTGCTACCAGTCCATGTGAGATTGTCACAAACAGGTCATAGACGGATATGAACACTGACTTCAAAAATATGCTCCGTCATGTTAAATGATAAACAATAGTAAAAATATACAGATAAATTATTGATCTTTTTAACTTTACATTTTGCCAAATAATTAAATTTATTTAAAAGTCACAATAATTTCAACCAATTGATATGCATAGAATGTTAGACTAACCTTATCTTCAGAACCAAAGATAGCGTTTGTTATTGTCATGTGATATTTGAATGAATGAATGACATTGAAAGCATGAATGGTCTTTACATAGCCATTTTGGGGACACAATGGATCATTCCGGGGTAGCGCGGTACATCATTTCCGGTTTAATTTCGGGTCATGGCGCGACTAGCATACCTACTACAATAGAGGCACGATAAATAACCATAACTTTACCATAGAGTATGTAGTCCAGACATTTGACATACAACTAACCATAACTTTACCTAGAGTATGTGGTAGGTGTAACACTGGTCCAGACATGTGACATACAAATAACCATAACTTTACTATATGGTATGTGGTCCAGACATTTGCCATACAAATAAATTACCACATCAATCAATTTACGGGAGATGCAACAATTGATTCATGACAATTTGTTTCAAGGTGATGTAATCAACTACATGAATGGCTCTGTGCTAAGATGTAACAGAAATGCCCAGGGGTTTCATAGTAAAGGTTTATGGCCAGTGTTTAATGCAAGAGAGCCTGGAATATGATCCACACCATCTAGTCTGAAAAAGGAGATGGAGTCAGTCACTGCCGCATTCTCTGGAGGACAGTCATTCACTAGCGTTCTCTGGCTGGAGGACAGTCAGTCACTGCGGTCTCTGGCTGGAGGACAGTCAGTCACTGTGGTGTTCTCTGGCTGGAGGACAGTCAGTCACTGCGGTCTCTGGCTGGAGGACAGTCAGTGACTGTGGTGTTCTCTGGCTGGAGGACAGTCAGTCACTGCAGTCTCTGGCTGGAGGACAGTCACATCATCAGAGTGCAGCTGGTACCTTAGCATTGGGAGGGACTGTTTCCTGGTTGTTGACAATGAGGATGAAACACATATGCTTCATCAACACAACTGCTGTGATGTCAGCTCTTGACTCGACTCAGCCGAATTTGTGCGCTTGTACAGTTACTACAATGTGCCTCATAGACATTCATCATGTCTGTTCTTGGTTATCTCATATATATTAATCGTATCTGTTCTTAAGCTTCCGGTACAATGGCGAGAAAATGACGCGTTACTCTTCGGGGGGGGGGGGGGGGGGGGGGGGGGGGGGGGGGGGGGGGGGGGGGGGGGGGGGGGGGGGGGGGGGACGATATTTAGTGTTTTCCTTTGGATTTCGTGTGATTTCCTATGGATTTCCTGTGAATAGTGTTTTCCTGTGGATTATGTGATGTTATTTTGTGTTCTTTTATTGGAAGTTTTCAAAAGAAGCCATGGAAGGCAGGTGGTGGATGAAATTTTGAGGGTAGCCGACAGATATTTATTGGTCATGGTCTCGAGTTTCACGACGGCAGGCAGAGGAGCTTTTCTTGAGTCAATGGCTGCGGCCTCCAACCAGTACGGTCACTGCCATAAAGGAAAGCAATGGCAAACTACCTCTTTAAAAGTGCCTAGTACATCATGATTCGCTTAAAGACTGATCATCGCAAGACAAGGACAGAGACGTTAAAATTAGCAACATGGAACGTTAGGACGTTAAACGACGACGAAAAATTAGAGAACATAAAACAAGAAATTTAAAGGGAACAAATTAATATTTTAGGTATGTGCGAAACAAGATGGACAGGAGCAGGCATCAAGATAGATGAAGATTTCAAGATGATTTATTCTGGAGGTGAAGATCGTCATAGGGGCGTGGCAATTATTTTGGACTGGGAAACATCAAAATCTGTTCAAGGATATTGGGCCGTGTCGGACAGAGTTCTACTAGTTAAATTAAGTGGCAGACCTTTTAGCATAAATATTATTCAAGTATATGCCTGTAGGGTGGTAAATATAATAAATTAGAATAAGGACAAGTTTCGCTAGGGGTATTCAGTATGAATGGGGTCTAAAACCCAAACACGCCCTCTATAGGAATTAATATATTGGCTCGTAACCCCCAAGTATTGAACAAGGCAGAAAAGGGTGCAAGTTCAACACTAATATAGAAGAAATGTTTCCCATAGAAGGCTGGGAGATCCGGGAAGTTCTACCACAGACACCCGAGTACTAATCACTCTACCCAGAGGGTGTGTCTATGTGTAAGTGCCCCGCCCCACATTTAATCTCCCACATATATATATAAACAATGACAAGTATCCACTGTCATGCACATCCACAGTATTATACAACAGAGGGACAACAACCAATGTTAGACGCAACAACTGGATTACATTGACAGAGGAAAAACAGCCACTGTTAGACAAAAACAGTACAATGACTCACTGTATCACATAACAGTAACAATAACTCACTGTATCACATAACAGTAACAATAACTGGACTATAAACATCAATTTTGGAACACCAGGTTAACAATGAAGTAACTTCAAGGCTTTGTTAAACCAAACAAACAAACAATTGTATTGTGGAAACATTTGGGTTCTGGACAACCCTGTTGGCAACAATATGGTGACCTGGACATGAAAAATTGTCATATTTCAGGCAATGCACACAAAGTCTACAACCAAACAGAAGTCCCCAAGAATATTTCCCCAAAAAAGGTTCACATCAAATACATGTGTCAAACACAAAACAAAGTAAATCCATACAAAGAAATAGATACAGAAAATCTATCTAATCTGTCTCTAGAACTATCCTATGGGTCTGATGATGACTTCCTCTCCTTCATTATCCACTAGAAAAAGTCTGGCCATAATCACACTCTCTATAATCCAGGAAAACAGCTGCTTTGCATATATCCACCTATTTAGAAAATTGGGGATTGCACACACACACACACAGAACTTTCACTTCTGGATCATATATCCATCGCGAAAAACATGTAGGAGTAATCCATATGAATCCAATGTGGATATACTGTAATCTCTCAAGTCACAGTTGCTAAGTCACTGGGCTAGGAGCGTTCCAGGGTGATATAACAGACCGGTATAAATAAGTCTGAAGCATTCTGGCGTGGCGTGACACACAGGAGTCCATGTGATTGATTCGATCAGGATCAGGCACAAACACTTTCAGTATCTCTTTGGATGAGGAGTGACATCACATAATCCATTAGAATTTCCTGACAGAACTAACTTGAATTGGGCATGAATATTTCAGCCCCTTTCTCTGGGTTAAGATGTAGGTTATTCTTTCTTCAGCTGAATATACGACTTGATTGACGGGAGTTGGTAATGTGCTTGATTATCCATGTCTGGGATATGATGGATGAGAAGATTCAAAGGAAGCTGGGAGTTCACACAATCAGTTGGTAAATCCATACTGGTAAATGATGGTGAATTCCAGACTATCCATGAGCCTCTGGAATATGACAGTTGAATGTGGAATTAGGCGGTGACTTTTAGAAGAGGTTATACTCTGTATCCATCTAGGCCAGGCATGCCTCATGTCTTTGCAGACATTGAAAAGCTTAACACCGTCTTTAAGTTCCCAGAGGTAGGGAATCCACTTCAGCATATTTAAAATCCGTTAAGTATCCAGGCATTGACATTCAGGTTCAGGGTGAGTAGCAGTAACCAGCACTCTTTGTAGAATATTAGGGGACGGCTGATAACCCAGTTTCCGGCCTCTAAATCCAAACAAGTTGACTATAAATCCAGTGCGAAGCATGGTGACTAGTGCCAATACTCCACTGCCATCTCTAGCGCCTATGTAGAGTGAAGAAGAACAGGGTCGATATAGATTAGTACTACAACCCAAACATTGATAAGTGTATCATAATAAAATATACATTCTTATAACAATGGATCATAATAAACCATACATTCTGATACCAATGTATCATAATTAAATATATATTCTGATATCAGTTATCATAATAAAACATATATTCTGATATCAGTGTAAATAACAAAATAAACATTCCGATACCAGTGTATAATAATAAAAATAGAGGAAACTAAAAGGGGAGAAGAAAGAAAGGTGACAATAGTTGCCTAGCACTTGTCGCCTACTGTAGAGTTTTGTCTCACTCCAAATGTGAGTGAGATATCTATTCAATAGGTACATTTCTTCTGGACTGATACTGGAGCTTCCTGGGAGGTTTTCTTCACCTCCTAAATATGCAAACATCTTTTGATAGTACCGCTGTCACATCATGGAAAAAGTTCCTGAGACAATGTCCTCATGTACACAATTCATAAATCTCCTTTCCATAGTTACAAACAGCATTATGTGACTACCACTGACAAATGGCAAAAGGGCTAGATACCAATCAGTCATCTCCTCTTGCCTCATCATCATCATCATCATCATCATCATCATCATCATCATCATCATCATCATCATCATCATCATCATCATCATCATCATCATGTGTTTGTCCCCAATGGGGGTGAAGTTAAAAGATCTACTTCAGCAGTAACATCATGAATAGAATATACATATGATATATATGATGAATAACAGAAAAACTTGTTAGACTTTTACTAAACATGGTATGAACTCTCTAGTGGGTATTACAACATCTCAAAGTAAAAACACAAGAGCAGGTGTCATTTCCCACTCCCTTGAGATGATATATAGATATATCATACCAAATGACAATCTTATAACATCATTTATTACAGCATCAAGCAGTAACAATCATGAGCATAAAAGGTAAAATACTCATAAAAGAGAAATCATGGGAATCTTTTCCCATACACTTGAGATTATGTATATCATACCACATGAAAATCCCATAACATCATTTATGAAAATAAAAGACTACAAGACAATCTCTGTGTATTTACAACCAGGTAAACAAAAGATTAACTCCTAAGTGCATGAAAAAGTCAAGCGAGAATATATCTCTCTCTCTCTATCTAACAACCTATATTAAAGTTGTACACAAATGTGAGATAGTAATATTTCTCCATCATAAGAGCAGAAATACAAAATAAGCACTCAGGAAAAAAACACTTTAAAACACAGAGACCAGTTGTGAAAAATAAGCATTTAGGAATAAAGTAAGTTCACAAAATCATCTCAGAAGAATGACTCATAGCAAGATTCTATTGTAAGCTTTATGAAGGCTGACCTGACAACATGGCGATGTCCCGGCTGTGTGACGTAAACCATCATTTCAATGAAAGTGATTCTCCTAATTTTCACACACCCAACTTCAATCATGATATTAGTTGCCTCAAAGCATTTATCCTAATACATAACATATGTTGTATATAATATAATGCTCACCTAAAACGCAGAGAATAAGTGGGCTTTAAATTAACCCATTAACAATGGGTCACCCGCTAACATTGGAGAAACATGGCGATTGACCAGACCGCTTTGTCTACCAAGCCTTTGTCTAGATTAAGCCTGTGTTTCCGGGGCGCGGCCAATCAATTGTCTTAAAACGAAACGAAATTTCGTTTCGTTAATTCTCCCGTCGGGCTTTTTAATAGCCTCTACTCGTCAGATAGCGTGTCCTAGCAACGTCTGCTGGAAAAGACTGCGAGATGATGACATATATGTCACAATGCCCCAACAGGAGAATCCAGTGAAGATAGTGTAGAAGAATTTTATAATGACATAATGTAAAAATTCAGAAATAAACATCATAATAGGGGACTTCAATGCAAAAGTAGGAAATCAAGGGGATAGATACACAGTATGAAACTATGGTTTAGGATAGAGAAATGAAAGAGGATACAGACTTGTAGAGTGGGCAAAAGAACAGGAAATGATTGTAGGAAACACCTGGTTTAAGCAACACCCTAGAAGATTACGGACATGGAGGAGTCCTGATAGCAGGATTAGAAACCAGATTGACTACATTCTCATTAGCAGAAGATTTAGAAACGCGCTAACAGTAGCAAAAACAGCTCCCAGTGCTGATTGTTATAGTGACCACAGACTTCTTACAGGAACATTAAGGATAAAGTTGAAGAAAGTCAAATATATAACAGGAAACACTAAATATGATTTGTGTACATTGAGTAATGACAAGAAAATACAAAACAAATTCAACATAGAAGTACAGAACAGATTTGAAATATTGTCTGATCTAGAGATCCTATTCCAGGATGTGGATGATCAATGGGAAACGTTGAAGAATTCAATCAATGTGGCTGCAGAAACAACTATTCCAAGATTAAAGAAGGTGGGTCGTAAGAAATGGATGACTGAAGAAACTTTACACCTCATGGAAACAAGAAGACTCAACAAAAATAATTCTGTCAAATATGAAGAAATTTCACAGACAAGTCAGAATATTATGTAAGGAGGCAAAAGAAGCAAAGTGCTTAGAAATTGAAAACCAACACAACAGTCAAAATACCAAATTAGTGCACAAAAGAATTCAGGAACTTACTAATAAAAGAACAAGTACATCAACAGGCTGTCTAAAAACTAAAGGTGGCAAAATCATAATAGAAAAAGACCAGATTCTACATGTATGGACAGATTATGTGAAACACCTTTATGATGATAACGGAGACGAACAGTATGATATTAGATTTAATAATGAAGGACCGCCAATTTTGGAGATGGAGGTTCGAAATGTTCTTAAGCATATGAAAGCTGGCAAGATAACATCACAACAGAAATGATTAAAGCTTTAGAAGAATTTGAAAAAAATCGCTTAAAAGTCGACAGGGTCGACTTCATTGCACCGGGTTTTATCCCATATGGTTCGGTCTCTTTCCGCAGCACGGAAAGCGTTGCACAAAGCACAAACTCCGTAGCTTTTAGCGACGACCCACAGGAGTCTCCGAAACATTTAACTCGTAAACCGAAGGGTCCGGCCCAGAATCAAACCCACAACCTTCGGAGCAAGAGTCAAACGGCTTGACCACTTCGCCACAGAGACTCCCAATGAAGAATTTGGACTAGAGCAAGTCACCAGACTGCTGAACACATTATATGATACTGGAGATATACCTCCTGAATTATGTAACTGTATTTATTGCAATCCCAAAGAAATCAGGAACCTTGGAATGTGATCAACATAGAACAATTAGTATAATGAGTCACATCACAAAAATTTTGCTAAGAATTATGCAAAGAGTGAGGAAGAAGATACAACCTGAAATAGGGGAAGAACAATGTGGGTTTGTAGAAGGAAAGGGTACAGTAAATGCTGTGTATATGCTGCGAAGTTATTGAACATGCTATAGAAGTAAACAAGGATATACATCTTTGCTTTATTGACTATACAAAGGCTTTTGATAGAGTTAGACATGTCAACATGGTGGATAATCTTGCAGATCTACAAATTGATGGGAAAGACATTAGACTTATAAAAAACATATATTGGAAACAACAAGCTGCAATAAGGAATGATAATGAAGTGGGACAGTATCAGCCAATTAAGAGAGGTGTTCGGCAGGGATGTGTAATGTCTCCAGATCTTTTTTCCTTATACAGTGAAAATATTTTCAGAAATGTAGAAGATATAAATGGAATCAGCATTGGAGGACGAAACATCAATAACATTAGATATGCAGATGATACAGTATTAATTGCAGACAATGCGCAGGACCTGCAACAATTAGTAGATGCGGTTGTTGTACACAGTGAGCAACTGGGGTTAGAATTCAATTGTAAAAAGACTCAGGTTATGGTCGTCACTAGGAAGAAAGAAGTGCCACAATGTAATATACAAGTAAATGGAAATATTCTTCAACAAGTGAATTGGTACAATTATCTTGGATCAGTCATAACATCTGATGGGAGATGCCTTGAAGAGATTAGAACAAGAATCGCCATGGCGAAAGTAGCCTTTAGCAAGATGAAAAACATTCTGACCAATAAAAAGATGTCAGTTGAAATGAGAAAAAGAGTGTTGAGGGGATACATAGAGCCTGTTCTTTTGTATGGATGTGAAACTTGGACAATGAGCAGTCAAACTGAAAAATATCTGATGGCTGCAGAAATGTGGTTTCTGAGGAAAATGCAAAGAATACCATGGACAGACAGAAAAATCAATGACCAAGTACTACAGGAGACAAATGAACATCGTAAACTGATTAGAGAAATTAGACTAGAGAGTAAAAATTTTTGGACATGTTATGAGAAGAAGTGGATTGGAGAACTTCGTAACAACTGGCAAGATCGAAGGGAACAGACCGAGAGGAAAATACCTGGATGGCTTGGCCACATGGCATGGACGAGACAGGAACACTGAGCTGATCCACGACACTGGTGATCGAGTGAAATGGCGAGTCATGACCGCCCACGCTTTCCGGCATGGCACATGATTGATTGATTGATTCTTAGTTATCTCATATATACTAATCGTATCTGTTCTTAGTTATCTCATATATATTAATCGTATCTGTTCTTAGTTATCTCATATATAAATTAATCGTATCTGTTCTTAGTTATCTCAGACAGTCATCATGTCTGTTCTTAGTTATCACATAGATATTGATCATGTATATGTTATTACTTATCATATATACATTGATTGTTCATCTGTTCTTGTTCGACAGGGCTGCAGAGATGTCCAAAGCTCTAGATATCCGTGTGGACGCCAGCAGCCTGCAGTTGTCTGATGAGTCTCAGGTATCTCGTTATGTCATCAGTCCAGTTGGAGTGGGATGCATCATAAACTCAGATTTAATTGACAGCAGCAACAACAAAAAAATAGATTATAACTGTGAAGCTCAGCCAAGGAAAAGACACACACAGATACCACTTCAGTCTGTATTAACAAACAAACAAAGAATACTTGCCTAAGTTGAGTTGAGCTAAGAACCGACATCACTGAACTCAGGACACTCTGTCCCCTCATTCAACAGCCAGCAAAGAGTCAACTAATCCTTCCCACCGCTATCTGATTGAAAGTTCTCCTGGTCTTCCCTCTCAGTTTTGAGATTCTACCAGAGCCCCTGCCAATCCTCCGCAATCTCATCCTTTCACATACAAGTTGTGTTCATAGACAAATATAATGTGGAAAATCTCAATCTGTTCCTCCACCTTCTATAATGCTATGGTGCAGCAGCTAGAGTTTGAGTATCTGATGTGGATGAATTGAAGATGCTGCCGTTTGTCATGTTGATGACCGAAGGACACACATGAACTTTGGAAGTAACGACAGGACGACGTTTGTTTCAAGAAATGACGTTTCTCTTCTTACGATTCACATTGCTGCACATGGTCACACAAATATACTATCATTAAACTAATTCACATTAATACTACAACTAACATATCGGCGGCATTATATAGTTTGCCGTCGCCGAACTCATAATTCAGAGCCATGCGTCTGGTTCCACGGTCTCCGCTCGAGTGCCGTAATTTGTAACCGTTCTTTTACTGCTCTGTTATTTAAAGTACACACTTCTTTGTGTCAATTCATTATTCATTATTGCCGGTGACAATTATTCAGTATGTTTTGTCTGAACTCGTATGTTTCTCTTATCACCATCGTCTCCCTTCAATAGTTCTTATCATCGCTCTTTTCGTGACATGGCATTAACATGGTCCCACAGGCGCACAACCACCTCTCCCTTGTCCGTAGGTAATCGATCACCAAGAGGTGAATTCCCTGCCAGCCTATCAGCCTGTTCATTCCCCAGCACTGCCACATGACCAGGGCAAACATTCCATAAAATTCTCACAATCTGTGACCTATGAAGTGAGGTCAGCCATTCCATACAAAACATTCCATTCTCCACCTTACTAGATCATTTATATAACAAAACATTCCATTCTCCACCCTACTAGATCATTTATATAACAAAACATTCCATTCTCCACCTTACTAGATCATTTATATAACAAAACATTCCATTCTCCACCTTACTAGATCATTTATATAACAAAACATTCCATTCTCCACCTTACTAGATCATTTATATAACCATACTTTGTACTGTTCTAGTTTTTCGAGAATTATTTAAAAATTCTTTAGGAATTTAGTAAAATGTTTATGTCCTTTGTATAACATTTAACGTACACCAAGATAGTTGAAAGTTCTCTGCTTTAGTATTATGTCACATAGGATTTGTATCCATGTTTCAAGGTTTAGTTTCACTACAATCCATCTGTTAATATACATTTCGTGGTCTAAACGTTTGTCACTTGACTTTTTGTTAGAGTTGTTGATGCTGTCATTATTTCTGCCTTTCTTTAACAGTCTTTGGTCTAGGGTTTTAATTTCCCAGAGTTTTAAGCTCCTCTCTTATTCCCCTATTTGCCACACAGCTGTCGAGGTTATTTGACGTTGTTTGTGATGCTCAGAGTTTTTCGAATAAGTTATTATTTGAGAGCTGCCTGAGTTGTACATAATTACTTTCTTTTCCAACTCCGTGAACTTTTTTTTGTTTTGTTGCACTCGCTCGCTTTGAACTAAAGCGTAGTCCATAACACTATTTTTATAGTAGTGATGGACTGAATTTTGCGTGTGGGTTTGCTTTCCATATTAACAGTGTCCCTCGCCATCAGGCGAACCCATTCCAACTTCAAAGGTACTTGTAATTTACGTCCCCAAGTCAAGGACGACAGGTAATCATTTCAGTCCAGCTGTCCGGTGTAGGGGATGAACCGCTAACCTCGGCATCAGCACACCGGATGTTTAAGAACACTGTTCTTATCCATTCGGCCATGCAGACCTGCAAATCTTATGTTGAATTATACATTCTTTCTCTGAAGCTCGTTTACTTCTTCTGGCCGCACCTTGGCGACTTCTTGTATATCGTCTCATGAGTAATTATAGGCCAATTTCCATATTATCCTCACTATCCAAACCACTAGACAAGCACATCCACAAAACAACACTAGAGCACTTAGTTCGCCACAAACTAATAGCTGACAGTCAGTAAGGATTTCGGCCAAAATATTCTTGTCATATGGCCCTAATAAACATGATAGAAAACTGGCATCAAAATATTAACAACAATACTCTTTGCGGAGCGGTGTTTATAGACTTTAGAAAAGCATTCGATATGATAGATCATACTATTCTAATTAAAAAACTAGAAATAATGAAAGTAAGCTTTAATATAGTGACATTAATAAAAATCATTTTTATTAGACAGAAAGCAAGTAGTATTACACAAGAAATCTTTATCTCAGACCATTAGCATTAATATTGGAGTACATCATGGGGTCTATTCTTGGCCCTCTGTTATTTGCCATTTATATAAATGATCTTCCCTTAAATCTGTCGTCATCTTGCGATCTATTTGCAGACGACTGCACAGTATATACAAACGCTATTGATCGTAATGTGCTAGAATTATCCTTGCAACAGGAAATAAATAGTGTAGTTAACTGGAGTCATGCAAAGCGCATGCAAATTAACATTTCTAAAACAAAATCTATGTTAATAGGAACCAGGCAAAGACTTCACACTCTAAACTTGCAGAGAACTCTACAGCTGCACATTGGTAGCATGCCTATAGAAAGTGTAGCCGAGCACAAGGCACTGGGTTTTATCATAGATCAAAATCTAACCTTTAACTCACATGTTCATGCTCTCATTAAACAAATAGCCAAAAAAGTATACCAACTTGCCAAAATTAAAAATTTCCTTGACGAAAACACAAGAAAAATATTCTATATTTCCCATATACAAACACATATTGATTACTGCTCCACAATCTGGGATGGATGCTCCAAATCAATAACAAAACGCCTATATTCACTCCAGAAAAGGGCAGTGCGTTTAATTAATGGTGAAAAGCTTACCAAAAATTCTAACCTACATAAACGTCTTCGGTTACTGCCACTCCACAAACGCCTACTTTTTAATAAGGCCAAACTAACTCACAAAATCCTATTTCAAAATGCTCCAAGCTACCTTTGGCCATTGTTTAAATATAATGCAAGACATAGCGAACGACTAAATATACTTCATGTCCCTAAACCTAGGATAGACTTATATAAAACAAGCTTAGCATACTCTGCCGCTCAGTTGTGGAACAATCTTCCACAAGAAATCAAAGACACCACCAATCATGATACATACATTCGCAACCTGTTTGAACACTACCTTAGTACAGACTACATGCCCCCATAACAAACAACACAAAAAAGACAATAATGGTAACTTATCTAAACAGTGATATTGATTATTGTGATTATTACAGTGATGTTGATAATTGTGATGATAACAGTGATGTTGATAATTGTGATGATAACAGTGATGTTGATAATTGTGATGATAAGTGATATTGATTATTGTGATGATAACAGTGATGTCAATGATTGTGATAACAGTGATGTTGATGATTGTGATCATAACTGTGCTGTTAACGACAGTGATTGTGATAATATTGATGTTGATGATTGTGATGATGACAGTCATGATGATGATTGTGATAACAGTGATATTGATTATTGTGATTATTACAGTGATGTTGATAATTGTGATGATAACAGTCATTTTGATAATTGTAATGATAACAGTGATGTTGATGACAGTGATTATGATGATAACAGTGATGTTGATGACAGTGATTATGATGATAACAGTGATATTGTGATAACAGTGATATTGTGATAACAGGGATATTGATTATTGTGATGATAACAGTGATGATAATGATTGTGATGCTTGCTTGTGTTCGCTGGCCGTGATCTCCAGCGTGAGGTCCTGTATGTCGGATGAAGACTGTCAGAGTCCTAACTATCTTCTCCTTCTAGCTCACTGGACTTGGACAGGCAAATTACAACGTCCACGACACATATACTAATAACACACGACTGCAATCGGAAACTCGCAGGAGCTGTCTCCTGAACAACCTTTATTACATTATATTACAGTATAACATTATGTTCTCACTCCACCGTCACCTCGCGTACGATTAAGCAATCATTCTACACAGGCAGCCAAACGCTCGCTCACGTCCACATGGGCGATATTTACACTGCCGCCCGTATGACCATTCGCAATCACAGTCTCACATCATCCCGCACATATCACAGTTAGTACATTCCTCGAATATCAATACACAACGTTCATCTCATCTTATCCGTCACAACACTATCGTTCGATCGTTCTATCACTCGCTATTCTCCACACGTCCGTCTCTATCCGCTGTCTCACACACACTGACTCTCTCCTCCTTGACCTTCCCACATCACGTGGGTCTGTCCACGGACTTCTTGCCTGACCTTCCGTTAGCCAAGCCGTGGTGTCTCCTACTGTCCTTGACCTCAGCTATTGCTTACACTGACTATTGCTTACATACAGGCAATTACACTATTGCTTACATACAAGATCCTGACACTCTCCCCCCGCACAAACAATGTGGCACTTTCTCTTGGAAATGTGACACATTCTGTTGTTGTTACTCTTGATACATCTTTTTAACCTTGTCAGGGGACTGTATGATCATCAGTATACGCTTGCGTCCCTTTTTACTCTGGTCTTTTCCGAGATTATCTATAACTATTGTTCTCTCTTTTTCAGTACTGAGGTTTCTCTCAATGTTTTGTCGTGGTCTGGCAAATGTTCTGGTTGGGTCTACTTGCCATACCTCGTTATATTCTTCAATCCCCACTCCGTGACATTACATTCTGTTCATGTTTCCCAATCGATTCGCTGTGTACTATCATCTCATAGTTATTGTGGCTATGCTGGTTTAAGGATTCTCCATTGATTCACGCCTGGAATAAGGCTACAACTTCCTCTTAAAGCATTCTTAGATTTCCCCTCTATTCAGACATGTTCCCCCTCATCTCTATTTAGTGCACCCTAATCGACTCTTTATGAGCACGCTATGTCACTGTTGTGGTCATGGTTCGAATATACTTCCTGTATGTAATAGTCCCTCTTACCTCTTTTTATGTCAGACCTTGACTTGTTTCCGTTTTTGGGTACACCTCGTTTACTGTTTTGGAGAGTCATTATTAATCTCTTTTGTTGGTATCTCCCTGTTGGTATGTTCCTTTTTGTTACAATATTGTGGTCTTAGTTTTGTAACACTATTGCTAAGTGTCATTCGTCGGGCTATCCACCATACGCGAAGGCAAGTTTGGTACCACTCGCATATTGGGATTGCCAGGCGTTGATTCTCAGCATTACAACTTATACCTTTCACAGCTGTACTTATGCTTATCTGTAACTATCACATCTTAACAATACAAACTACTATACTAATAAAGTTAAACATTGGATGTCATACAATTAATAAATTTACAATAAAATGTTCATCGTCGCTGCCTTTATGCACTTATAGGATACTGTTCTTGTCCTGTGAAAATTATGCACACGTAATTAAATTACCGGTGTTCAATGTTCATTGCGGTGCTGGAATGTTTGGCATTTCTTCTTTCTCACTAGATTATTGACGTAATCTGTATATACTGATATTGCCCTTTCCTCTGCATATTGTTATGAATTTGCACCACGTTTGGACAATTTGTAAGTCCGTTCTGTAAAATCATTGAAGTTCACACATGTAAAATATGTATTAATGTTTTAAGTTCGGTGGCCTTACTTATGAGTGTGGCCATGGTGCGTCTGTATGTGACTGTTTTTGCCATAGTTAGTAGGTTGGCATCTGGTTCATTAAACTGGTCCCTGGGAATGGATGTCTGTACTTGTGAAGTTCTTGTCGTTGTTGGTCGATTTCTAAATGTGGACTCTGTAGATACTCGTTTGAAACAAAGTCAATATGGGTATAGCTTACTGTTAGATACCTGAAATCACATGTTGCGTCTTACTGTTCTGCCGGTGACACGTTTCACGTTGAAGGACCTTTTATGTTGGTCTATACAATGGAGTGTGCTAGTATCATAGCGCTGGAGTCGTACAGCAGACTAGGCAACTCTGGAGGTCCTCGATCTAAGGATATAAAGTGGGTTACGGTTAAAATTAATTTTCCGACGGGTGGGGATTTTCAAATTTCATGTTGAGATCATTTTGAGTGCTATCTCCAAACCTGCACTCGTACATGTGTGTATACATCCAATAGTTCAAATAATAATAATAGTAATACACCATGTATAGTTTTGAAATGTAATCGTGCATGTTTGTACACTGCTATGCAATTTGTGTATATATTCCAAAATTTGTAGGATACTTTGTTGCTGATTTTTGTCAGTAATTCCACCGACTGATGTTTTCCTTTGTTCAGCATAAGTATGTGTATGAGTTGATTTGACTTAGTGCTTATCCATGGTAACAACAAACTTTGGTTCACCAGTAATGATGTAAGTATTGAGGTTAGATGGTTTGTCATGAATAATGTCATCTGTGATGTTTACTTTTTCTAGGTTCTTTGCTGAACTGTCTGTTGTAATGTATGTGGCTGCATTTGCTTTTGCTTTCTGTATTCTTTTTACTCCTTCACATTCGAAACGTCTGTGGCCATACGCTAAACAAAAATGACATTTGGTTCTATATTTCCTCTGGTTTACCTTTCCCAGTTTTTGTGCTATAACAGTGTTCAGGTATTCTTGATAAGTGGGATACTTATCGCATATTCCTTTTCTGTATGCGGAGTGCTACAATGTTTGCACAGTACTGGTTTTGTTTTCTGTGGTTTGTTTTGACAATCTGTGGCTGAAGATGCCGTTGTCCTTACAGTACTATTCTGTTTAGTGTTCTTAACTGGGTTCGTATTTTGGTTGTAATATTCGCGGCATTTTTCTAGTAAATCTTTGATAGGCTCTGTGTTGTGTTCTTCTAAATATTTTCCGCATTCGGCTGGGAGTGTTGCTTTAAGTTTTTCCATTACTAAGAATTGTATTGCTTCTTGATTGTTGTCTGTATGTTTAATTTCGGATGTTAGCTTCCTGAAAAAGTCTTCTATTTCCTGTATATACTGAGTAAACGACTTGTCTGGGGCCGGTTTCAGATTTTGTACCTCTAATCTTAGAGTCTCGAAGTAGTTTACATAGTGTTTTAATATGTTTGTTTTGTAATATTCATAGTCTGCCCTTGACATATCTGGTATGATCTCTCGTAGTTTTTTACTTTTTATTGGTACGAATCCCCTACACCATGAATACCAATGATCTTTTGGAATTTTGTAGTCTTGCATTTTCTTTTCAAATTCCTGTGTCCAATCCCGGATTATGTTATTTTTCTTATTACATTTTTCAGAGATCTTCAAGTTTTCTTTGACTTGTGCTTCTGTCGCTTCGAAATAGCTCTGCAATTGTCTGTACTGTTTTGTGCCCCAGAATCTTGATCGATCTGGACTGTGTTCATTATCTGACATCATTTTCTGTTACTTGATATTTAACTCTACTAATGATGATATTTATACAAGCAAATCAAAGAATGCAGATTTGGGTAATTAGCAATCAAAATTAATCAACTTATCTTTATCTGCTGTTTACTCGAACGCTTGATGTACAGGAACGTGATTCTCGTGCTGGTTACAGTTGACCTGTTCTGGTTACGTCGGTCGCTTTGTAGAATTGAAACCTGCTGTGGAAAGAAATGACGTTATTTTCGTTCTGATTTTATTAACAAATATCTGATTTACAATCCATTATTATTTTCTTATCGATCTTATTCAATAGATCTTCTTCTTTAGACAAGTAGCGTTCTTTTATGCATTTTACTTGGGTATGTGGTCCGTGTGTACTTCTGACACCATTGTACCTGTCAGAGTCCTAACTATCTTCTCATTCTAGCTCACTGGACTTGGACAGGCTAATTACAACATCCTACGACACATATACCAATAACAATGACTGCAATCGGAAACTCACAGGAGCTGTCTCCTGAACAACCTTTATTACATTATATTACAGGATAACATTATGGTCTCACTCCACCGTTAACTCGCGTACGATTAAGCAATCATTCTACACAGGCAGCCAAACGCTCGCTCACGTCCACCTGGGCGATATTTACACTGTCGCCCGTATGACCATTCGCAATCACAGTCTCACATCATCCCGCACATATCACAGTTAGTACATTCCTCGAATATCAATACACAACGTTCATCTCATCTATCCGTCACAACACTATCGTTCGATCGTTCTATCACTCGCTATTTTCCACACGTCCGTCTCTATCCGCTGTCTCACACACACTGACTCTCTCCTCCTTGACCTTCCCACATCACGTGGGTCTGTCCACGGACTTCTTGCCTGACCGTCCGTTAGCCAAGACGTGGTGTCTCCTACTGTCCTTGACCTCAGCTATTGCTTACACTGACTATTGCTTATATACAGGCAATTATACTATTGCTTACATACAAGACCCTGACAAAGACATCCTGTTGTCCAACATCAGTGTGATGTCATACAGGACCTGAAGTTTGCGTGAGTATCCGTTGTCGCATGTCTGACTTATTGGTGTGCAGACTGGTGGTTCCTCGCCGTACAGGCAGACACTCTCCGACTTCGGAGGAATCAACGATCCTATGACTTCAGCCAGGACTCCGAAGGGACCTGTTGCCCAGGACGCTCGGCGAGGATGATTGTGATGATAACAGTGATGTTGATGATGATGATTGTGATGATGACATTAACCGTGCCTAACAATCCTTGACTGTTGCAGGAGTTTTGGGATGAGTATGACAGCTATGTCCTGGCCAAGACCTATTTTGACGTGAAAGAGTTTGATAGAGCTGTCTATGTCCTGCGCGACTGCAACAGCCCCAAGCCCTACTTCCTGCGCATGTATTCCCTGTACATGTCTGACCAGAAACGCAAGGCTGACAACATGCCAGACTCCACCGGTAACTAACTGCAGGTCTCTTTCATCTTCATTCACTTCCTCCTACTTTCTTGCTGTGTACACAGCTGGATGATCTTGTGTATTTAATGCACCTCCTCTTTTACTCCCCCCCCCCCCCCCTCTTCTTTTCTTCCTCTTCTTTTTACCAGCTTCCTGCGGAACATAGGACCTCACCCAATTGATAACAAACCTTCCTGGTTTCATACTGTTTCTGTCATCAAATAATCATATTATCTTTACTTCTCCTGCTTCTCTCCACTTTGTCCTGGTCCTCACTGACTACTTCTCTCTGCCTCATCCTGGCCCTCGCTGACTACTTCTCTCTGCCTCATCCTCGCCCTCACTGACTACTTCTCTCTGCCTCATCCTGGCCCTCACTGACTACTTCTCTCTGCCTCATCCTGGCCCTCACTGACTACTTCTCTCTGCCTCATCCTGGCCCTCACTGACTACTTCTCTCTGCCTTGTCCTGGCCCTCACTGACTAGTTCTCTCCTCTCCTCACGCTAACACCTCCTGTGTTCGCTGGCCTGTGGTTGGCTCTCCTGTCCTCTAACTGCTACTATATGCACAGGTTCACTGAAGTATCTGAACATCTGTCTTGGAGAATGTTGTATATGGTTCTATCATTGTGAATGTTGCATACAGTGCTATCATGGTGAATGTTATGTATGGTGCCTATCATGGAGAATTTTATATACAGTGCTATCATGGAGAATGTTGCATACAATGCTATCATGTGATTGTTGTATACAATGCTATCATGGAGAATGTTGTATATGCTGCTATCATGGTGAATGTTGTATATAGTGCTATCATGGTGAATGTTGTGTATGGGCTATGATGGAGAATGTTATATATGGTGCTATGAAGGTGAATGTTATGTATGATGCTACCATGGTGAATGTTGTAAACTGCTAACAGGGAGAATGTTGTATGCATTGCTAACAGGGAGAATGTTGTATACAGTGTCTATATCTGTGCTGACATTGTTTGTCCATGCCCCAGGCCATGTGGAGCCATATGAGAATGAAATCCTGAAGATCTTGCAGACAGAGCTGTCAGAGAAGCACAGCCACAAACAGCTGGATGGCTTCAGCTTGTATCTGTAAGTACTCACTGCATGGCAGGTCATTCATAGTATGTCAGTATAGTCATGTCAACACTGATGGCTTCAGCTTGTATCTGTAAGTACTCACTGAATGGCAGGTCATTCATAGTATGTCAGTATAGTCATGTCAACACTG
The DNA here is from genome assembly GCA_014155875.1 of Cepaea nemoralis. Taxonomy (NCBI): domain Eukaryota; kingdom Metazoa; phylum Mollusca; class Gastropoda; order Stylommatophora; family Helicidae; genus Cepaea; species Cepaea nemoralis. The sequence continues at coordinate 229,977 of JACEFZ010002809.1, read as the reverse complement.
ATGGCTTCAGCTTGTATCTGTAAGTACTCACAGCATGGCAGGTCATTCATAGTATATCAGTATAGTCATGTCAACAATGATGGCTTCAGCTTGTATCTGTAAGTACTCACTGCATGGCAGGTCATTCATAGTATATCAGTATAGTCATGTCAACACTGATGGGGGTCAGTATTGATGATGATAACTAGCAGTGCTTGTTATATAAGTATTGTAATGCTCAGTGTTTAGTCCATGGTGTAGCCCAGCAGTCTGCAGACAGTCTACAAGCTGCCTCACACTATTCTTTATCTTCACCTGTCTCACTGTGTTCATACATAGCCCACAAGCTGTCTGATGTGATTATCTTCAACTGTCTCACTGTGTTCATACACAGCCCACAAGCTGTCTGATGTGATTATCTTCACCTGTCTCACTGTGTTCATACATAGCCCACAAGCTGTCTGATGTGATTATCTTCAACTGTCTCACTGTGTTCATACACAGCCCACAAGCTGTCTGATGTGATTATCTTCAACTGTCTCACTGTGTTCATACATAGCCCACAAGCTGTCTGATGTGATTATCTTCAACTGTCTCACTGTGTTCATACATAGCCCACAAGCTGTCTGATTTGATTATCTTCAACGGTCTCACTGTGTTCATACACAGCCCACAAGCTGTCTGATGTGATTATCTTCAACTGTCTCACTGTGTTCATACATAGCCCACAAGCTGTCTGATGTGATTATCTTCAACTGTCTCACTGTGTTCATACATAGCCCACAAGCTGTCTTATGTGATTATCTTCAACGGTCTCACTGTGTTCATACACAGCCCACAAGCTGTCTGATGTGATTATCTTCAACTGTCTCACTGTGTTCATACATAGCCCACAAGCTGTCTGATGTGATTATCTTCAACTGTCTCACTGTGTTCATACATAGCCCACAAGCTGTCTGATGTGATTATCTTCAACTGTCTCACTGTGTTCATACACAGCCCACAAGCTGTCTGATGTGATTATCTTCAACTGTCTCACTGTGTTCATACACAGCCCACAAGCTGTCTGATGTGATTATCTTCAACTGTCTCACTGTGTTCATACACAGCCCACAAGCTGTCTGATGTGATTATCTTCAACTGTCTCACTGTGTTCATACACAGCCCACAAGCTGTCTGATGTGATTATCTTCACCTGTCTCACTGTGTTCATACACAGCCCACAAGCTGTCTGATGTGATTATCTTCAACGGTCTCACTGTGTTCATACACAGCCCACAAGCTGTCTGATGTGATTATCTTCAACTGTCTCACTGTGTTCATACATAGCCCACAAGCTATCTGATGTGATTATCTTCAACGGTCTCACTGTGTTCATACACAGCCCACAAGCTGTCTGATGTGATTATCTTCAACGGTCTCATTGTGTTCATACATAGCCCACAAGCTGTCTGATGTGATTATCTTCACCTGTCTCACTGTGTTCATACACAGCCCACAAGCTGTCTGATGTGATTATCTTCAACGGTCTCACTGTGTTCATACACAGCCCACAAGCTGTCTGATGTGATTATCTTCAACGGTCTCACTGTGTTCATACACAGCCCACAAGCTGTCTGATGTGATTATCTTCAACGGTCTCACTGTGTTCATACACAGCCCACAAGCTGTCTGATGTGATTATCTTCAACTGTCTCATTGTGTTCATACATAGCCCACAAGCTGTCTGATGTGATTATCTTCACCTGTCTCACTGTGTTCATACACAGCCCACAAGCTGTCTGATGTGATTATCTTCAACTGTCTCACTGTGTTCATACATAGCCCACAAGCTGTCTGATGTGATTATCTTCAACTGTCTCACTGTGTTCATACATAGCCCACAAGCTATCTGATGTGATTATCTTCAACGGTCTCACTGTGTTCATACACAGCCCACAAGCTGTCTGATGTGATTATCTTCAACGGTCTCATTGTGTTCATACATAGCCCACAAGCTGTCTGATGTGATTATCTTCACCTGTCTCACTGTGTTCATACATAGCCCACAAGCTGTCTGATGTGATTATCTTCAACTGTCTCACTGTGTTCATACATAGCCCACAAGCTGTCTGATGTGATTATCTTCAACTGTCTCATTGTGTTCATACATAGCCCACAAGCTGTCTGATGTGATTATCTTCACCTGTCTCACTGTGTTCATACATAGCCCACAAGCTGTCTGATGATGTTATCTTCAACTGTCTCACTGTGTTCATACATAGCCCACAAGCTGTCTGATGTGATTATCTTCAACTGTCTCACTGTGTTCATACACAGCCCACAAGCTGTCTGATGATGTTATCTTCAACTGTCTCATTGTGTTCATACATAGCCCACAAGCTGTCTGATGTGATTATCTTCAACTGTCTCATTGTGTTCATACATAGCCCACAAGCTGTCTGATGTGATTATCTTCAACGGTCTCACTGTGTTCATACATAGCCCACAAGCTGTCTGATGTGATTATCTTCAACGGTCTCATTGTGTTCATACATAGCCCACAAGCTGTCTGATGTGATTATCTTCAATGGTCTCACTGTGTTCATACATAGCCCACAAGCTGTCTGATGTGATTATCTTCAACTGTCTCACTGTGTTCATACACAGCCCACAAGCTGTCTGATGTGATTATCTTCAACGGTCTCACTGTGTTCATACACAGCCCACAAGCTGTCTGATGTGATTATCTTCAACTGTCTCATTGTGTTCATACACAGCCCACAAGCTGTCTGATGATGTTATCTTCAACTGTCTCACTGTGTTCTAGCAGTGTTGTAGCTACTGTTGTATCATTGTTGTAACCTCTAGCAGTGTTGTAGCTACTGTTGTGTCATTGTTGTAACTTCTAGCAGTCTTCCAGCTACTGTTGTATCATTGTTGTAACCTCTAGCAGTGTTGTAGCTATTGTTGTGTCATTGTTGTAACTTCTAGCAGTCTTCCAGCTACTGTTGTATCATTGTTGTAACCTCTAGCAGTGTTGTAGCTACTGTTGTGTCATTGTTGTAACTTCTAGCAGTCTTCCAGCTACTGTTGTATCATTGTTGTAACCTCTAGCAGTGTTGTAGCTACTGTTGTGTCATTGTAGTAACTTCTAGCAGTCTTCCAGCTACTGTTGTGTCATTGTTGTAACCTCTAGCAGTGTTGTAGCTACTGTTGTGTCATTGTTGTAACTTCTAGCAGTCTTCCAGCTACTGTTGTGTCATTGTTGTAACCTCTAGCAGTGTTGCAGCTACTGTTGTGTCATTGTTGTAACCTCCAGCAGTGTTGCAACTACTGTTGTGTCATTGTTGTAACCTCCAGCAGTGTTGCAACTACTGTTGTTTCATTGTTGTAACCTCCAACAGTGTTGCAACTACTGTTGTGTCATTGTTGTAACCTCTAGCAGTGTTGCAGCTACTGTTGTGTCATTGTTGTAACCTCCAACAGTGTTGTAGCTACTATTGTGTCATTGTTGTAACCTCTAGCAGTGTTGTAGCTACTGTTGTGTCATTGTTGTAACCTCCAGCAGTGTTGCAGCTACTGTTGTGTCATTGTTGTAACCTCTAGCAGTGTTGCAGCTACTGTTGTGTCATTGTTGTAACTTCTAGCAGTCTTCCAGCTACTGTTGTGTCATTGTTGTAACCTCCAGCAGTGTTGCAGCTACTGTTGTGTCATTGTTGTAACTTCTAGCAGTGTTGTAGCTACTGTTGTGTCATTGTTGTAACCTCCAGCAGTGTTGCAGCTACTGTTGTGTCATTGTTGTAACCTCCAGCAGTGTTGCAGCTACTGTTGTGTCATTGTTGTAACCTCTAGCAGTGTTGCAGCTACTGTTGTGTCATTGTTGTAACTTCTAGCAGTCTTCCAGCTACTGTTGTGTCATTGTTGTAACTTCTAGCAGTGTTGCAGCTACTGTTGTGTCATTGTTGTAACTTCTAGCAGTCTTCCAGCTACTGTTGTGTCATTGTTGTAACTTCTAGCAGTGTTGTAGCTACTGTTGTGTCATTGTTGTAACTTCTAGCAGTCTTCCAGCTACTGTTGTGTCATTGTTGTAACCTCTAGCAGTGTTGCAACTACTGTTGTGTCATTGTTGTAACTTCTAGCAGTGTTGTAGCTACTGTTGTGTCATTGTTGTAACTTCTAGCAGTGTTGTAGCTACTGTTGTGTCATTGTTGTAACTTCTAGCAGTGTTGTAGCTACTGTTGTGTCATTGTTGTAACTTCTAGCAGTGTTGCAGCTACTGTTGTGTCATTGTTGTAACCTCCAGCAGTGTTGCAGCTACTGTTGTGTCATTGTTGTAACCTCTAGCAGTGTTGTAGCTACTGTTGTGTCATTGTTGTAACCTCTAGCAGTGTTGCAGCTACTGTTGTGTCATTGTTGTAACCTCTAGCAGTGGTGCAGCTACTGTTGTGTCATTGTTGTAACCTCTAGCAGTGTTGTAGCTACTGTTGTGTCATTGTTGTAACCTCTAGCAGTGTTGCAGCTACTGTTGTGTCATTGTTGTAACTTCTAGCAGTCTTCCAGCTACTGTTGTGTCATTGTTGTAACCTCTAGCAGTGTTGTAGCTACTGTTGTGTCGTTGTTGTAACCTCTAGCAGTGTTGCAGCTACTGTTGTGTCATTGTTGTAACTTCTAGCAGTCTTCCAGCTACTGTTGTGTCATTGTTGTAACCTCCAGCAGTGTTGCAGCTACTGTTGTGTCATCGTTGTAACCTCTAGCAGTCTTCCAGCTACTGTTGTGTCATTGTTGTAACCTCCAGCAGTGTTGCAGCTACTGTTGTGTCATTGTTGTAACCTCTAGCAGTCTTCCAGCTACTGTTGTGTCATTGTTGTAACCTCCAGCAGTCTTCCAGCTACTGTTGTGTCATTGTTGTAACCTCCAGCAGTGTTGCAGCTACTGTTGTGTCATTGTTGTAACTTCTAGCAGTCTTCCAGCTACTGTTGTGTCATTGTTGTAAGCTCTAGCAGTGTTCCAGCTACTGTTGTGTCATTGATGTAACTTCTAGCAGTGTTCCAGCTACTGTTGTGTCATTGTTGTAACCTCTAGCAGTCTTCCAGCTACTGTTGTGTCATTGTTGTAACCTCTAGCAGTGTTCCAGCTACTGTTGTGTCATTGTTGTAACCTCTAGCAGTGTTGCAGCTACTGTTGTGTCATTGTTGTAACTTCTAGCAGTCTTCCAGCTACTGTTGTGTCATTGTTGTAACCTCCAGCAGTGTTGCAGCTACTGTTGTGTCATCGTTGTAACCTCTAGCAGTCTTCCAGCTACTGTTGTGTCATTGTTGTAACTTCTAGCAGTCTTCCAGCTACTGTTGTGTCATTGTTGTAACCTCCAGCAGTGTTGCAGCTACTGTTGTGTCATTGTTGTAACTTCTAGCAGTCTTCTAGCTACTGTTGTATCATTGTTGTAACCTCTAGCAGTGTTGTAGCTATTGTTGTGTCATTGTTGTAACTTCTAGCAGTCTTCCAGCTACTATTGTATCATTGTTGTAACCTCTAGCAGTGTTGTAGCTACTGTTGTGTCATTGATGTAACTTCTAGCAGTCTTCCAGCTACTGTTGTATCATTGTTGTAACCTCTAGCAGTGTTGTAGCTACTGTTGTGTCATTGTTGTAACTTCTAGCAGTCTTCCAGCTACTGTTGTGTCATTGTTGTAACCTCTAGCAGTGTTGTAGCTACTGTTGTGTCATTGTTGTAACTTCTAGCAGTCTTCCAGCTACTGTTGTGTCATTGTTGTAACCTCTAGCAGTGTTGTAGCTACTGTTGTGTCATTGTTGTAACTTCTAGCAGTCTTCCAGCTACTGTTGTGTCATTGTTGTAACCTCTAGCAGTGTTGCAGCTACTGTTGTGTCATTGTTGTAACCTCTAGCAGTGTTGCAGCTACTGTTGTGTCATTGTTGTAACCTCTAACAGTGTTGCAACTACTGTTGTGTCATTGTTGTAACCTCTAACAGTGTTGCAACTACTGTTGTGTCATTGTTGTAACCTCTAGCAGTGTTGTAGCTACTATTGTGTCATTGTTGTAACCTCTAGTAGTATTGTAGCTATTGTTGTAACCCCTGGTAGGCTGGTGTCATGGACTTGTATATTTGCTGTAGGTACGGGGTGGTGCTGGCAAAGCTGGACCTGCAGCCCATGGCCAGGGACATGTTTGTGGAATCTGTCACCAGGGAACCCCTGAACTGGGCCGCCTGGCTAGAGCTGGCCCGCCACACCACAGACAAGGAGATGGTATGTTGTGTGACTCCCAGTGTGGGGGGATAATCTGAGACATGACTCCCAGTGTGGGGGGATAATCTGAGACATGACTCCCAATGTGGGGGGATAATCTGAGACATGACTCCCAGTGTGGGGGGATAATCTGAGACATGACTTGGGGGGGTGGGGGGGGATAATCTGAGACATGACTCCCAGTGTGGGGGGATAATCTGAGACATGACTCCCAGTGTGGGGGGGATAATCTGAGACATGACTCCCAGTGTGGGGGGATAATCTGAGACATGACTCAGAGGGGGGGGGAGAATAATCTGAGACATGACTCCCAGTGTGTTGGGATAATCTGAGACATGACTCCCAGTGTGGGGAATAATCTGAGACACTTATTAGGGGCGTTCATTTGAAACTCATTCCAATGGCTTTATTTCAAAAGCATGAAAGAAACATTAACAGGTGTGGTAGAATTAAACAAAGCATTCAATTTGAATGAATTATGCACCACGGGTTGGTCAGAAGAAGTCACAGTAGGCATTCAGGCAAGCATCCCATTGCTTAGGTAGGCGGTGAATGCCGTCCGCAAAGAAGGATTGTGGTTGCTCACTGAACCATGTGTTTACCGCATTCATTACGTCTGTATCTGTGTGCAATCTTTGCCCCTTGAGAGCTTTTCTTAGAGGTCCAAACAAATGAAAAGCACATGGTGACAAATGAGGACTATAGGCTGGATGTTGCAGAATTTCCCACTTCTTCCTTGCTAATGCCTCTTGCACAATCTTTGCTACATGCGGACGAGCATTATCGTGCAACAAAATCACACCATGAGAAAGCATGCTGGTTCGTTTATTCTTGATGGCTTTTAGCAGCTTGTCTAGTGTTTGCAAGTAGTGGGTTGACAACAGGTTCTTTAAAGTCGGCCAACAATGGCCCTTCATGGTAAAAAAATGTGCTCAGCATAATCTTACCAACGGAAACCTGCAACTTGAATTTTTTTGGCTTTTAGTGATCCAGCATGCTTCCATTGCATTCTCTCTCTTTTGCTGTTCTGCTCAAAGTTGTGACACTGTGATTCACACACTGCGGAAGAGAAATGCATCACCCTTCATTCTGTAACGCAGCAAGTGGTTCGAACACCATCCCATGCGTTCCTCTTTTTTCGGCGGTCAGTCAACATCCGTGGTACCCACTGTGAACACACCTTCCGACATTGCAGTTTCTTACAAACGACCTTTTGAATTGTCCCAATTGACACATCAAATTCTTTCGCTAGCGAACACATGCTTCGACAACGGTTCATCTGTACTGCTGCATCAATTTTGGCGATGGTTTTTTTCTGTTGCTCCAATATGCGCTTGACTCGGCCGTCGCAGATCTGTCGTGAACTGACGTCCTTTCCGAAACATTCGTGCCCAGTCTGTCACTGTTGTCTTCGACACACATTTGTTATCATATGCTGTCTGCATTCTTCGATGAGTGTCCACTGGTCGACATCCTTCAAATGAAAGAAACTGAATTAGCGCTCTTTGAGCTTCTTTGGATGGATTTTGGATCAACCCGGCCATTTTCTCAACGGTCAGAAATAGAACCTATGCGTCATGGGACGATAAGCCTTTGCTGTTTTATTCATTGGTCAGTACTTATCACATGACTATGACATGATCATGTTCAATGTACGTAATTACGCGCAGTGCGGCACAAACAGATTTCAAGTGAATGCCCCTTATATATCTAGTAGCAGATTGCCAGTGTGGGGGAATAATCTGAGTCACTTATATCTAGTAGCAAAGCTGTTTGTCATTGATGGTCAGCTGTCTGTAACAAATGTATGACTGTTGTAGAACTGCAGCTGTTTGTCATTGATAGTCAGCTGTCTGTGTAACAAATGTATGACCATTGTAGAACTGCAGCTGTTTGTCATTGATGGTCACCTGCCTATGTAACAAATGTATGACCATTGTAGAACTGCAGCTGTTTGTCATTGATGGTCAGCTGTCTGTGTAACAAATGTATGACCATTGTAGAGCTGCAGCTGTTTGTCATTGATGGTCACCTGCCTATGTAACAAATGTATGACCATTGTAGAGCTGCAGCTGTTTGTCATTGATGGTCAGCTGTCTGTAACAAATGTATGACCATTGTAGAGCTGCAGCTGTTTGTCATTGATGGTCAGCTGTCTGTAACAAATGTATGACTGTTGTAGAGCTGCAGCTGTTTGTCATTGATGGCCAGCTGTCTGTAACAAATGTATGACTATTGTAGAACTGCAGCTGTTTGTCATTGATGGTCAGCTGTCTGTAACAAATGTATGACTGTTGTAGAGCTGCAGCTGTTTGTCATTGATGGTCAGCTGTCTGTAACAAATGTATGACTATTGTAGAGCTGCAGCTGTTTGTCATTGATGGTCAGCTGTCTGTAACAAATGTATGACTATTGTAGAACTGCAGCTGTTTGTCATTGATGGTCAGCTGTCTGTAACAAATGTATGACCATTGTAGAACTGCAGCTGTTTGTCATTGATGGTCAGCTGTCTGTGTAACAAATGTATGACCATTGTAGAGCTGCAGCTGTTTGTCATTGATGGTCAGCTGTCTGTGTAACAAATGTATGACTGTTGTAGAGCTGCAGCTGTTTGTCATTGATGGTCAGCTGTCTGTGTAACAAATGTATGACCATTGTAGAACTGCAGCTGTTTGTCATTGATGGTCAGCTGTCTGTGTAACAAATGTATGACCATTGTAGAACTGCAGCTGTTTGTCATTGATGGTCAGCTGTCTGTGTAACAAATGTATGACCATTGTAGAGCTGCAGCTGTTTGTCATTGATGGTCAGCTGTCTGTAACAAATGTATGACCATTGTAGAACTGCAGCTGTTTGTCATTGATGGTCAGCTGTCTGTGTAACAAATGGATGACCATTGTAGAGCTGCAGCTGTTTGTCATTGATGGTCAGCTGTCTGTGTAACAAATGTATGACCATGTTGTAGAGCTGCAGCTGTTTGTCATTGATGGTCAGCTGTCTGTGTAACAAATGTATGACCATTGTAGAGCTGCAGCTGTTTGTCATTGATGGTCAGCTGTCTGTGTAACAAATGTATGACCATTGTAGAACTGCAGCTGTTTGTCATTGATGGTCAGCTGTCTGTGTAACAAATGTATGACCATTGTAGAGCTGCAGCTGTTTGTCATTGATGGTCAGCTGTCTGTGTAACAAATGTATGACCATTGTAGAGCTGCAGCTGTTTGTCATTGATGGTCAGCTGTCTGTGTAACAAATGTATGACCATTGTAGAACTGCAGCTGTTTGTCATTGATGGTCAGCTGTCTGTGTAACAAATGTATGACCATTGTAGAGCTTGCAGCTGTTTGTCATTGATGGTCAGCTGTCTGTGTAACAAATGTATGACCATTGTAGAGCTGCAGCTGTTTTGTCATTGATGGTCAGCTGTCTGTGTAACAAATGTATGACCATTGTAGAGCTGCAGCTGTTTGTCATTGATGGTCAGCTGTCTGTGTAACAAATGTATGACCATTGTAGAACTGCAGCTGTTTGTTCATTGATGGTCAGCTGTCTGTGTAACAAATGTATGACCATTGTAGAGCTGCAGCTGTTTGTCATTGATGGTCAGCTGTCTGTGTAACAAATGTATGACCATTGTAGAGCTGCAGCTGTTTGTCATTGATGGTCAGCTGTCTGTGTAACAAATGTATGACCATTGTAGAGCTGCAGCTGTTTGTCATTGATGGTCAGCTGTCTGTGTAACAAATGTATGACCATTGTAGAAGCTGCAGCTGTTTGTTCATTGATGGTCAGCTGTCTGTGTAACAAATGTATGACCATTGTAGAGCTGCAGCTGTTTGTCATTGATGGTCAGCTGTCTGTGTAACAAATGTATGACCATTGTAGAGCTGCAGCTGTTTGTCATTGATGGTCAGCTGTCTGTGTAACAAAGTATGACCATTGTAGAACTGCAGCTGTTTGTCATGATGGTCAGCTGTCTGTGTAACAAATGTATGACATTGTAGAGCTGCAGCTGTTTGTCATTGATGGTCAGCTGTCTGTGTAACAAATGTATGACCATTGTAGAACTGCAGCTGTTTGTCATTGATGGTCAGCTGTCTGTGTAACAAATGTATGACCATTGTAGAACTGCAGCTGTTTGTCATTGATGGTCAGCTGTCTGTGTAACAAATGTATGACCATTGTAGAGCTGCAGCTGTTTGTCATTGATGGTCAGCTGTCTGTGTAACAAATGTATGACCATTGTAGAGCTGCAGCTGTTTGTCATTGATGGTCAGCTGTCTGTGTAACAAATGTATGACCATTGTAGAACTGCAGCTGTTTGTCGTTGATTGTCAGCTGTCTGTGTAACAAATGTATGACCATTGTAGAACTGCAGCTGTTTGTCATTGATGGTCAGCTGTCTGTGTAACAAATGTATGACCATTGTAGAACTGCAGCTGTTTGTCATTGATGGTCAGCTGTTTGTCATTGATGGTCAGCTGTTTGTCATTGATGGTCAGCTGTTTGTCATTGATGGTCAGCTGTCTGTCTGTGTGCAGCTGATGTCCTATAAGCTGCCCAGCCACTGGATCCGAACTCTGTTCATGGCCAAGGTTTACATGGAGCTCCAGCTGCACGAGGAAGCCCTCAACATCTATAGAACCTTCATGGAGCGAGGTTTCGCTGAGAGCCCCTACATCGTAGCCCAGATTGCAGTAACATATCACGACATGCGAGGTACGTACAAGTCTGAGAGTGTGTCTTGTTCCTCAGATTATAGTGATAGACCATGAGATGAGATGAAGAACATGTTCTCCAAATAGTTAACTGTAACCTCAGACGACAGCAAGTCCAACTGTGAGAGTAGCATCCTTGCAGGAGGGAGGAGGTGTTGAGAAGATAAGTGTGTGTGTCTGTCAGTTTATGGTAAACCGAGATGCCAAGGCTTACAGGACCTGTGGAGAGGAAATGGTGGAGATCAGTCTGATGCTGGGGTGGGAGTTGGAGGCAAAGCCATGAAGTTCCAGAGTTGAGAAAAGGTCATGGCGCAAACACCCACTCAGTCGTGAGTGTACCTCCTGTAGAGCTGAGACAAGGTCATGTCACTGGTTGAACATCTCTGGTTGGACAGGCGGTCACTGGTTGGACGTCTCTGGTTGGACAGGCAGTCACTGGTTGGACGTCTCTGGTTGGACAGGCGGTCACTGGTTGGACGTCTCTGGTTGGACAGGCGGTCACTAGTTGGACATCTCTGGTTGGACAGGCGGTCACTGGTTGGACGTCTCTGGTTGGACAGGCGGTCACTGGTTGGATGTCTCTGGTTGGACAGGCGGTCACTGGTTGGACAGGCGGTCACTGGTTGGACAGGCGGTCACTGGTTGGATGTCTCTGGTTGGACAGGCGGTCACTGGTTGGATGTCTCTGGTTGGACAGGCGGTCACTGGTTGGATGTCTCTGGTTGGACAGGTGGTCACTGGTTGGACATCTCTGGTTGGACAGGCGGTCACTGGTTGGATGTCTCTGGTTGGACAGGCGGTCACTGGTTGGACGTCACTGGTTGGACATCTCTGGTTGGACAGGCGGTCACTGGTTGGACAGGCAGTCACTGGTTGAATGTCACAGGTTGGACATCTCTGGTTGGACGCGGTCACTGGTTGGACAGGCGGTCACTGGCTGGACGTCTCTGGTTGGGTGTCACTGGTTGGACAGGTGATCACTGGTTGGACAGGTGGTCACTGGTTGGACAGCAGTCACTGGTTGGACATATGGTCACTGGTTGGACATCACCGGTTGGACAGGTGGTCACTGGTTGGACTTCACTGGTTGGACATCACTGGTTGGACAGGCAGTCACTGGTTGGACAGTGGTCATTGTTTTGACTTCTCCTCAAGACTGTCATAGTCTTTTTGGAAACCCGCCCGGGACATTCATTTCAAAAGGTACAACTTGAGACGTCCTGCATATACTGAGTACAACTCCCCTTTCTCCTTTTAGGCAAATTATAACAACGTCCGATATGTCTGCACACTTATCTCAAATTTATGGAACAGGGCTTTCTTTAAGACTTCATAGTCACTCTCTTACCCAGGAGGTATTCGAGAGTAGACCTCATAAGCCCCTCCTGTGAGTCCTAGCGACAATTTAAGACACCATCTTTCTCTCTCTAATCTAATCACGGTAGCCGTCGCTTCAAATTTACTAATAAATTTATCAATTCCTTCTCGACGCGGATCAAATGGTGTCAATGGAAACATTATGGACTTATAGGAGTTAACTCCACATCCTTTCGAGAATGTGAGGTAGTCCCGCGGAAGATGCCTCTTCTCTCTCAGTCTGAGTCTTTAGCTCCAGCTCTTTCATCCTGAACTCATGCTGGAGCTCAGCCTTCTGAGCTCCATTCTCAATTTCCGCTTTGTGAACCTCTTGCTCTAGCCTCTTAGACTCTTGCTCGTATTCTGCTTTCTTAGCCTCATACTCCAATTCAGCCCTCCTAGCCTCATACTCGAGTCTCTTAGCCTGTTGTTGCCGATAGTCTTTATCGACCTCTAGGACATATCTCATCAATTCCTCACCACTCAACCTTATCTCCTTTCCTATCTCCTGTATTTCTGTGATGGTTGGCTGTTTATCCACCATCTCTCCAGCGGTTTCTGTAAAAGAGGTTAATTAACCACAGTATGCAACCAATGTATTACTCATCAGAAAAGGACAATGTACTGTGTGGTTGTAATATGTGTGTTTGTCAATGTCAGTCTTCAGGGGTAGTTTGTTGCCGTTTCCCTGACAATCAAGGTATAGACAGGAATTTTGTCTGAGACCTGATCCTGACAGGACAGACTATTACGTTAGATCTATACTCTCTAGACAGGCTCACAGACCTATAGAACTGTAATCTCTTAGAACAACAATCTCATAGGACTTTAGAACTAGAATTGATCTAGTCCCCCATACTCATAGAACTAGAATTTATCTAGTCCCCATACTGGCCACCATTTATATCTTGTGACAACACCGGCCCAGATCTCGGTGATTGTCGATAATATTTAGTTGGGGTTCTAGATTAACTTCTGTCTACCCTTACACTAATTGCCACAGGACAGTGTCTGGATGACACTGCCCATGTGACGACTCATGATATTCAATTACACCTGACTAAAATAGAACAGTCTTATAACAAGCAAATCTAGAATCTTTATTGGAGATTCAGACTCTGACAAACAGACAGACAGACAAGAACAGTTAGTTGCTTGAGAGTAGTCTGGTGGATATTTTCCTCATCCCGTGAGAGTCTCGTCTGTGAATTATTGAGTGTCAGGTTGTAGACCCAGGTGATAGGATACAGTCACCTGGTTCTGTATGACTCCTTTGGGAGCCTCTGGACTTGAGCCTGGTAGGTTTTAACAGTCACTAGCCACTTGGCCTTCGGCACCGTCTAGACTCAGCACTTCTACTTCAGATAGCTTTGTAGAATAGTCTCCAGAGAGCTTCAGTTAGGTAGCCCAGTCTCATTCTCCTGGCAGACTGGAGGTGAGACTTCTCGTCTTGGATATTTGCAACCAGCAACAGGCAACCAGCACTCGTCACAGCAACCAGCACTCGTCACAGCAACCAGCACTCATCACAGCAACCAGCACTCATCACAGCAACCAGCAACAGGCAACCAGCACTCGTCACAGCAACCAGCACTCGTCACAGCAACCAGCACTTGTCACAGCAACCAGCACTCATCACAGCAACCAGCAACAGGCAACCAGCACTCGTCACAGCAACCAGCACTCGTCACAGCAACAGGCAACCAGCACTCGTCACAGCAACCAGCACTTGTCACAGCAACAAGCAACCAGCACTCGTCCCAGCAACAGGCAACCAGCATTCATCACAGCAACCAGCACTCGTCACAGCAACCAGCAACAGGCAACCAGCATTCATCACAGCAACAGGCAACCAGCATTCATCACAGCAACAGGCAACCAGCATTCATCACAGCAACAGGCAACCAGCATTCGTCACAGCAACCAGCAACAGGTAACCAGCATTCATCACAGCAACAGGCAACCAGCATTCATCACAGCAACAGGCAACCAGCATTCATCACAGCAACAGGCAACCAGCATTCGTCACAGTAACCACCAACAGGCAACCAGCATTTGTCACAGCAACCAGCATTCATCACAGCAACCAGCAACAGGCAGTCAGCATTCGTCACAGCAACCAGCAAGCAACCAACCAGCATTCATCACAGCAACAGGCAACCAGCATTCGTCACAGCAACAGGCAACCAGCATTCGTCACAGCAACAGGCAACCAGCATTCGTCACAGCAACAGGCAACCAGCATTCATCACAGCAACAGGCAACCAGCATTCATCACAGCAACCAGCAACAGGCAACCAGCATTCGTACCAGCAACAGGCAACCAGCATTCATTACAGCAACAGGCAACCAGCATTCGTCACAGTAACCACCAACAGGCAACCAGCATTCGTCACAGCAACCAGCAACAGGCAGCCAGCATTCGTCACAGCAACAGGCAACCAGCATTCATCACAGCAACCAGCAACAGACAACCAACATTCATCCCAGCAACAGGCAACCAGCATTCGTCACAGCAACCAGCAACAGGCAACCAGCATTCATCACAGCAACAGGCAACCAGCATTCGTCACAGTAACCACCAACAGGCAACCAGCATTCATCACAGCAACCAGCAACAGGCAACCAGCATTCATCACAGCAACCAGCAACAGGCAACCAACATTCATCCCAGCAACAGGCAACCAGCATTCGTCACAGCAACCAGCAACAGGCAACCAGCATTCATCACAGCAACAGGCAACCAGCATTCGTCACAGTAACCACCAACAGGCAACCAGCATTCGTCATAGCAACCAGCAACAGGCAGCCAGCATTCGTCACAGTCACCAGCAACAGGCAACCAGCATTCATCACAGCAACCGGCAACCAGCATTCGTCACAGCAACCAGCAACAGGCAACCAGCATTCATCACAGCAACAGGCAACCAGCATTCGTCACAGCAACAGGCAACCAGCATTCATCACAGCAACAGGCAACCAGCATTCATCACAGCAACAGGCAACCAGCATTCATCACAGCAACCAGCAACAGGTAACCAGCATTCATCACAGCAACAGGCAACCAGCATTCATCACAGCAACAGGCAACCAGCATTCATCACAGCAACAGGCAACCAGCATTCGTCACAGTAACCACCAACAGGCAACCAGCATTTGTCACAGCAACCAGCATTCATCACAGCAACCAGCAACAGGCAGTCAGCATTCGTCACAGCAACCAGCAAGCAACCAACCAGCATTCATCACAGCAACAGGCAACCAGCATTCGTCACAGCAACAGGCAACCAGCATTCGTCACAGCAACAGGCAACCAGCATTCGTCACAGCAACAGGCAACCAGCATTCATCACAGCAACAGGCAACCAGCATTCATCACAGCAACCAGCAACAGGCAACCAGCATTCGTACCAGCAACAGGCAACCAGCATTCATTACAGCAACAGGCAACCAGCATTCGTCACAGTAACCACCAACAGGCAACCAGCATTCGTCACAGCAACCAGCAACAGGCAGCCAGCATTCGTCACAGCAACAGGCAACCAGCATTCATCACAGCAACCAGCAACAGACAACCAACATTCATCCCAGCAACAGGCAACCAGCATTCGTCACAGCAACCAGCAACAGGCAACCAGCATTCATCACAGCAACAGGCAACCAGCATTCGTCACAGTAACCACCAACAGGCAACCAGCATTCATCACAGCAACCAGCAACAGGCAACCAGCATTCATCACAGCAACCAGCAACAGGCAACCAACATTCATCCCAGCAACAGGCAACCAGCATTCGTCACAGCAACCAGCAACAGGCAACCAGCATTCATCACAGCAACAGGCAACCAGCATTCGTCACAGTAACCACCAACAGGCAACCAGCATTCGTCATAGCAACCAGCAACAGGCAGCCAGCATTCGTCACAGTCACCAGCAACAGGCAACCAGCATTCATCACAGCAACCGGCAACCAGCATTCGTCACAGCAACCAGCAACAGGCAACCAGCATTCGTCACAGCAACAGGCAACCAGCATTCGTCACAGCAACAGGCAACCAGCATTCATCACAGCAACAGGCAACCAGCATTCATCACAGCAACCAGCAACAGTCAACCAGCATTCGTCACAGCAACCAGCAACGGGCAACCAGCATTCATCACAGCAACAGGCAACCAGCATTCGTCACAGCAACCAGCAACAGGCAACCAGCATTAATCACAGCAACAGGCAACCAGCATTCGTCACAGCAACCAACAACAGGCAACCAGCATTCGTCACAGCAACCAGCAACAGGCAACCAGCATTCATCACAGCAACAGGCAACCAGCATTCGTCACAGCAACCAGCACTCGTCACAGCAACCAGCAAAGGTCCACAGCACACAGCAAAGAGCCAACTACAAACAGGCACTCGCCAACAGCTCACATCAAAGGGCACTTGCCAACAGCTCACATCAAAGGGCACTCGCCAACAGGAGTCTGCAAATAGCAAAGGGGTTCCTGCAAGCTAGAACAGGCCAGGTGTACAAATCCATCACACCTTGGCATCATACATACTACACCAAGATTAATTCCTAACTCACTCTCTCTTGCGGTCATTTCCTCGAGCTCAGACCACGAATGTAGGTCAGACTGCCCAGACATATCTCACAGACTGGTTAGGTTACACCTCGTAGTAGTAATCCTAACTTAAGTTCAGTAGCTTTTCAGCCACCAGTCTCATATCTAATAGATATGATGACCGATTCTATTCATGAGGATGGCAGGATTCCATACTTCCTATGGAAATCATCACGTGTTATGGCATGGATCATCTTTCTTAATCACACTGAGTCGCGTCAGAAAGAGTAGATGTGTATATCAGGATACCTTAGGTAAGCCCTCTCCGTCACCTCCAAGGTTGTGGGAAGATGCTCAGGCTACACTGGTACTACCCTAAAATACTGAATCAAGAACAGACAAATAATAGAAGAGTTTTGTGTTTGTCACTTTCCATTCCTTTGTCTGCCTAGGGATTGTGGAGCGTCAAACACCCAAAGCAATCTAGTTCCAATGAAAGTACAGAGACTGTAGAGAGACCAGCCTGACAGCCCGTTCCTTTGTTATTGGAAGGAAGTGGTGTGTCAGATAACACTGATGATATAAACCAAGGTTACATGTGTGGGTGTCTCTTCACCACTCCACAGACCCAAGGTTAAATAGCCCTAGTAGGTGTGAAGATATTTTTCCCCCCTTGACTCAATCAATCAATCATGTGCCATGCCGGAAAGCGTGAGCGGTCATGACTCGCCATTTCACTCGATCACCAGAGTCGTGGATCAGCTCAGTATTCCTGTCTCGTCCATGCCACGTGGCCAAGCCATCCAGGTATTTTCCTCTCGGTCTTCCTCTTGGTCTGTTCCCTTCGATCTTGCCAGTTGTCACTAAGTTCTCCAATCCATTGCTTCTCAAAACATGTCCAAAACATTTTGACTGTCTTCGTCTAATTTCTCTAATCAATCTACGATTTTCATTTGTCTCCTGTAGTACTTGGTCATTGGTTTTTCTCTCTGTCCATGGTACTCTTTGCATTTTCCTCAGAAACCACATTTCTGCAGCCATCAGATTTTTTTCAGCTTGACTGCACATTGTCCAAGTTTCACATCCATACGAAAGAACAGGCTCTATGTATCCCCTCAACACTCTTTTTCTCGTTTCAATTGACATCTTTTTATTGGTCAGAATGTTTTTCATCTTGCTAAAGGCTACTTTCGCCATGGCGATTCTTGTTCTAATCTCTTCAAGGCATCTCCCATCAGATGTTATGACTGTTCTGAGATAATTGTATCGATTCACTTGTTGAAGAATATTCCCATTTACTTGTATATTACATTGTGGTACTTCGTTCTTCCTAGTGACGACCATAACCTGTGTCTTCTTACAATTTAATTCCAACCCCAGCTGCTCACTGTGTAGAACAACCGCGTCTACTAATTGTTGTAGATCTTGTGCATTGTCTGCAATCAATACTGTATCATCTGTATATCTAATGTTATTAATGTTTCTTCCTCCAATGTTGATTCCATTTATATCTTCTACATTTCTGAAAATATTTTCACTGTATAGGGAAAAAAGATCTGCCCTTGACTGCACCCAGTTAAATAACCACCGGCGAGGGTGTCAGTAATCACTTCACAGCTTTAGCCTTCCTACAGATCTGGGTTTTCACCTTGACGAGAAACGCACGTTGTGGTTCTCGCGCGTCACATGAGGCTGACTAAAAAGTACTTGTTTCAAACTGCCTCATGATGAGGATTGAAACGCACTAATATCAAACCTATCCATTAGGGTAATCAAATGATAGCTCTGGTCACGCAGAAGTCCTCTATCAGAACAATAATTCCCTAATGTACCCCATTATTGAGATAGGATGTCGAATGTATTGATAATTCGCCTCAACCAGACTGTCCCACAGAACTGGCTAGCGGAGTCCACTCCATCTTGTCCGCAGACCTCAGCCCACGCTGAAATATAGGTCCAAGTCACACACAGGCTTGCTACATGGCTTCCCTGCATGGTTGATAATTGACCCCAAGTGGTTGTGTCCGCTGACCCTAGGCCAATGCTCACATCTAGGTCAGAACGCAGGCTTCCAGCACAACTGGCCTGCCTGGTCGATAAGTGACCCACAACTGAAAAACAAATCTCAGTTAAGCGACGACACCAATGATAAATATGTTACCTTTAAACTTAGGAACTGTTCGGCAACAGGCATTGATAAGATAGCTTCATCAAGTCTCCGGCTGTAGATCAATCTGTGGATCCCCAAGAGTTCGATATTATGCAGCTGGGAAAAGAAACGGCCTTGTGTCTCAATGACAGGCTATACCTCCGCTGTAGATCAACCTCTGATTCCCCAGAAGAAACATCAGAATACAGCTGGGAGCAGAAGCAGCCTCTCGTCTCAATGACAGGCTATCAAATGACCACTTCGGGTCGGGTCTGAAAGTCTCATTCAAGCACGGAACCCGTTGAACATTGAGAATCGCCCCACGGAATGATGGCAACTCACGATTCTCCGAGGTTTACCAGAATGTGCGATTTACAAGTATCTACGCACATTCAAAGAGTTATGTTTCTCGGGACCAGTGAAGTTCATGACAACTCTGATACATAACTGCATGTGAACCTAGGAAACGGTCCTAACTCTTTTTACCTGGAGATCCCCACTCACCCGCCTTAAAATGTGGCCTATCCGCATGAAAGGGGTAGGACAAAAGTGGATAATGATTTGTCCCGTCTGAAGCCCACTTCCATTTCGTGACAGATGTCACTGGTTGGACAGCGGTCACTGGTTGGACAGCAGTCACTGGTTGGACAGCGGTCACTGGACAGGCAGCCTTGATTGCTCAGCCTGGAGACCAGTGTCTTGTCTCAAACCAGCTGTGGTAAGATGCCATTATGACCATAGTCTCATGCTTTAGGGAACACTAGCTTGCAGTAGAATACACAATGGTTATGTGACAAGTCACAGTTATAGGTTGTTCACTCCTTTAGTTCAGTCCTTGTTGTGAGGTATTGACCTATTTACTGTTCATGTCTCCCACCAATAGATGTGGATCAGGCTGTGACAACATTCAAGACACTGCAGGAGATGGATCCGTACAGAATAGAGAACATGGACATCTACTCCAACCTGCTCTACGTCAAGGTACCAATTACATCACTTCGCATCATGTGCTTGTCACTGATACATTTCCTTCATTATTCTGTCCTGCTCATCCTCTTACCTCCCTCCTCGTCCTATGTTGAACAAGTAACAGTTGGTGCCCTTTTGTGTCTGGCCCTGGTTCTCCATCTCTGTCTGTCTGTCCTGTCTCCTTGGCCTTCCGTCCTGTGATTTGTGCTTCTCCTGTGGACATGTGTCAGGTCAGTTTTCTAGGCTTTCTAGAACAGTTGATTTATGAAGCTAACTACAGTCATCTCCAGTTTTCTTAGCTTGTGAACAGTTGATTTATGAAGCTAACTACAGTCATCTCCAGGAAAGCAGTTTTCTAAGCTGTTGAACAGTTGATTTATGAAGCTAACTACAGTCATCTCCAGTTTTCTTAGCTTGTGAACAGTTGATTTATGAAGCTAACTACGGTCATCTCCAGGAAAGCAGTTTTCTAAGCTGTTAAACAGTTGATTTATGAAGATAACTAGTCATCTCCTGGAACCAGGAAAGCAGTTTGGCATCAAATTATAATGGTGTTTCATCACACTGTGATCAAAACAAGCAGTGTTACAATAGAGTGAGATGAGAGCCACCAACGACACTACTACTGCCTTCAACATGCACACCACTGGTCCAGGTTTCCTCAAGATCGACATGCCCCAGACTTGTTCTCTTTCTTACTGCTGATAATTACATCCATATGTTCTTTACAGTGGTAATTGAGGAATGTATGTTAGTTAGTCGACAGAGTCAGTCCATAAGTGCTCAGATCCCCTCTTCAGTAAATCCCACAGCTTGTAGCGACATATGACACCAGCTCTGTGTTGGTTTATTAATCTTCTTTGGCTTCCTTCATAGTGTTCTTGCTTGGCCACGCCTCTTTTAACTTGCTGTTCTCGATGTGACATGTTTAATAGAGGGAATGGATGTGACATGTATAATAGTGGGAATGGATGTGACATGTTTAATAGAGGGAATGGATGTGACAGGTATAATAGTGGGAATGGATGTGACAGGTATAATAGTGGGAATGGATGTGACATGTTTAATAGAGGGAGTGGATGTGACAGGTATAATAGTGGGAATGGATGTGACAGGTATAATAGTGGGAATGGATGTGACATGTTTAATAGAGGGAATGGATGTGACAGGTATAATAGAGGGAATGGATGTGACATGTTTAATAGAGGGAGTGGATGTGACAGGTATAATAGTGGGAATGGATGTGACAGGTATAATAGAGGGAATGGATGTGACATGTTTAATAGAGGGAGTGGATGTGACAGGTATAATAGAGGGAATGGATGTGACATCTATGAGAGACAGACAATGGCTGCTGAGAGTCATCTTGATGGATGTGTCTTCTCTTGTCCAGGAGAAGAAGAGTGACTTGGCTCACCTGGCCCACAAGTGTTGTACAGTTAACAAGTATTGTGTGGAGACTTGCTGCGTCATTGGTGAGTGTTGTATTGTGTGGAGACTTGCTGCGTCATTGGTGAGTGTTGTATTGTGTGGAGACTTGCTGCGTCATTGGTGAGTGTTGTATTGTGTGGAGACTTGCTGCGTCATTGGTGAGTGTTGTATTGTGTGGAGACTTGCTGCATCATTGGTGAGTGTTGTATTGTGTGGAGACTTGCTGCGTCATTGGTGAGTGTTGTATTGTGTGGAGACTTGCTGCATCATTGGTGAGTGTTGTATTGTGTGGAGACTTGCTGCGTCATTGGTGAGTGTTGTATTGTGTGGAGACTTGCTGCGTCATTGGTGAGTGTTGTGTCATAGGTGAGTGGTGCTTGTCCTCTTGCTTGTTGTGTCATTATTTAAGTTTTACTGTTCTCACACTTGTTATCTGACAGTTTATCATTCTGTTATTTATTGTGTGACAGTTTATCATTCTGTTATTTAATGTGTGACAGTTTATCATGCTGTTATTTATTGTGTGACAGTTTATCATGCTGTTATTTATTGTGTGACAGTTTATCATTCTGTTAGTTATTGTGTGACAGTTTATCATTCTGTTATTTATTGTGTGACAGTTTATCATTCTGTTATTTATTGTGTGACAGTTTATAATTCTGTTATTTATTGTGTGCAGTTTATCATTCTGTTAGTTATTGTGAGACAGTTTATCATGCTGTTATTTATTGTGTGCAGTTTATCATTCCGTTATTTATTGTGTTACAGTTTATCATGTTGTTATTTATTGTGTGCAGTTTATCATTCTGTTAGTTATTGTGTGACAGTTTATCATGCTGTTATTTATTGTGAGACAGTTTATCATGCTGTTATTTATTGTGTGCAGTTTGTCATTCTGTTAGTTATTGTGTGACAGTTTATCATTCTGTTAGTTATTGTGAGACAGTTTATCATGCTGTTATTTATTGTGAGACAGTTTATCATGCTGTTATTTATTGTGTGCAGTTTATCATTCTGTTAGTTATTGTGTGACAGCTAACATTCTGTTATTTTTGTCTTATAAGTTATGTCCTGTTATTTAATGTGTGACAGTTTATCATTCTGTTATTTATTGTGTGACAGTTTATTATTCTGCTATTTATTGTGACAGTTTATCATTCTGTTATTTATTGTGAGACAGTTTATCATGCTGTTATTTATTGTGTGACAGTTTATAATTCTGTTATTTATTGTGTGCAGTTTATCATTCTGTTAGTTATTGTGAGACAGTTTATCATGCTGTTATTTATTGTGTGCAGTTTATCATTCTGTTATTGATTGTGTGACAGTTTATCATGCTGTTATTTATTGTGTGCAGTTTATCATTCTGTTAGTTATTGTGTGACAGTTTATCATGCTGTTATTTATTGTGAGACAGTTTATCATGCTGTTATTTATTGTGTGCTGTTTATCATTCTGTTAGTTATTGTGTGACAGTTTATCATTCTGTTAGTTATTGTGTGACAGTTTATCATTCTGTTAGTTATTGTGTGACAGTTTATCATTCTGTTAGTTATTGTGAGACAGTTTATCATGCTGTTATTTATTGTGTGCAGTTTATCATTCTGTTAGTTATTGTGTGACAGCTAACATTCTGTTATTTTTGTCTTATAAGTTATGTCCTGTTATTTAATGTGTGACAGTTTATCATTCTGTTATTTATTGTGTGACAGTTTATCATTCTGTTATTTATTGTGTGACAGTTTATCATTCTGCTATTTATTGTGTAACAGTTTATCATTCTGTTATTTATTGTGAGACAGTTTATCATGCTGTTATTTATTGTGTGCAGTTTATCATTCTGTTAGTTATTGTGTGACAGTTTATCATTCTGTTATTTATTGTGTGACAGTTTATCATTCTGTTAGTTATTGTGTGACTGTTTATCATTCTGTTATTTATTGTGTGCAGTTTATCATTCTGTTAGTTATTGTATAACAGTTTATCATTCTGTTATTTATTGTGAGACAGTTTATCATTCTGTTATTTATTGTGTGACAGTTTATCATTCTGTTATTTATTGTGTGACAGTTTATCATTCTGCTATTTATTGTGTAACAGTTTATCATTCTGTTATTTATTGTGAGACAGTTTATCATGCTGTTTGTTATTTATTGTGTGCAGTTTATCATTCTGTTAGTTATTGTGTGACAGCTAACATTCTGTTATTTTTGTCTTATAAGTTATGTCCTGTTATTTAATGTGTGACAGTTTATCATTCTGTTATTTATTGTGTGACAGTTTATCATTCTGTTATTTATTGTGTGACAGTTTATCATTCTGCTATTTATTGTGTAACAGTTTATCATTCTGTTATTTATTGTGAGACAGTTTATCATGCTGTTATTTATTGTGTGCAGTTTATCATTCTGTTAGTTATTGTGTGACAGTTTATCATTCTGTTATTTATTGTGTGACAGTTTATCATTCTGCTATTTATTGTGTAACAGTTTATCATTCTGTTATTTATTGTGAGACAGTTTATCATGCTGTTTGTTATTTATTGTGTGCAGTTTATCATTCTGTTAGTTATTGTGTGACAGCTAACATTCTGTTATTTTTGTCTTATAAGTTATGTCCTGTTATTTAATGTGTGACAGTTTATCATTCTGTTATTTATTGTGTGACAGTTTATCATTCTGTTATTTATTGTGTGACAGTTTATCATTCTGCTATTTATTGTGTAACAGTTTATCATTCTGTTATTTATTGTGAGACAGTTTATCATGCTGTTATTTATTGTGTGCAGTTTATCATTCTGTTAGTTATTGTGTGACAGTTTATTATTCTGTTATTTATTGTGTGACAGTTTATCATTCTGTTAGTTATTGTGTGACTGTTTATCATTCTGTTATTTATTGTGTGCAGTTTATCATTCTGTTAGTTATTGTGTAACAGTTTATCATTCTGTTATTTATTGTGAGACAGTTTATCATTCTGTTATTTATTGTGTGACAGTTTATCATTCTGTTATTTATTGTGTGACAGTTTATCATTCTGCTATTTATTGTGTAACAATTTATCATTCTGTTATTTATTGTGAGACAGTTTATCATGCTGTTATTTATTGTGTGCAGTTTATCATTCTGTTAGTTATTGTGTGACAGCTAACATTCTGTTATTTTTGTCTTATAAGTTATGTCCTGTTATTTAATGTGTGACAGTTTATCATTCTGTTATTTATTGTGTGACAGTTTATCATTCTGTTATTTATTGTCTGACAGTTTATCATGCTGTTATTTATTGTCTGACAGTTTATCATTCTGTTATTTATTGTTTGACAGTTTATCATCCTGTTATTTATTGTCTGACAGTTTATCATCTTATTATTTATTGTCTGAGAGGAAATCATCCTGTTATTTATTGTCTGACAGTTTATCATTCTGTTTTTTTTATTGTGTGACAGCTTTTCACACTGTATTTATTGTCTGACAGTTTATCATGCTGTTATTTATTGTGTTACAGTTTTTCATCTTGCTGTTTATTGTGTGACAGTTTATCATTCTGTTATTTATTGCCTAACAATTTATTATCATCTCATTTATTAGCTTAACCTTTTACCGGGCAGACGTTTGTCTGTTTTGTAGCCCTGAACGGGCAAGAAGAATTTTGAGGTGCGGTAAAATTTTGGGTTACGTTAGTAAAAATATCACATGTAAGTTGTTAGTCAACAGATTTTAGTCAAATAAACAGCAAAATGAAGAGAAAAGCATGCAGAATATTTTACTCACGTGAATGTTGCCACTAATCTACACATGAACACAAATATTTACAAAATACAACATATTGTTTGTGAATGTCAGTCATCTATACGGCAATTTACACATTTTCCGAATCATAATCACTTAAAGTCTGACTCACGACTGCTAATGCAAAGTAATGCTGATCACTGATATCTAGCTCCGATTAATAGTCAACTTCGTGCCTTTCAATGTCACTTAAATTGAACCCAGCAAAATCGCTGCTAGCACTTGAAGAATCATCGAAATCCATTTTGAAATACAAAACGTAAAAAACCCTAAAAAAAACTATTTGAAAAATCCTTTCAAATTCGAAGTACATGCTTGCAAATGGCGAACATGTTGTCAAGCTATCAATGAAACCGAAAGTAGACAAGCAGAAGTCTCGGAAAGCCGAGATATCGCATTTTTACAAAGCATAATAGTCACAGGCGCTTTCGGACGGTTTGCCCGTTCAGGGGTAGAAATGTTCCCAGACGCTTTGCCCGCTAAAGGGTTAATGTAACATCCAGGTAAATGGGAAACACCTTTAGTAAATGAATTGGTACAACTACCTGAGAACGGTCATAACATCTCATGGAAGGTGCTTTGAAGAGATTAGAACCAGAATCACTGTGGCAAATGTTGCCTTTTGCAAGATGGAAGACATACTCATCAATGAAAAGATGTCATGTGCCATGAGAACAAGTGTTTAAGTGCCATATAGAACCTATACTGTTATAAACAATATAAAATAACACAACAGCTTTACAGAACACAATTATAGAAAACACGGGACATTGTGCGACTAGCCTTCATCAGCACACAAATACATACATAAAGCACAACCTCCAGTGACTACATTAAGGCATAAGACTTATGAGAACATTGATGAGAAAATAAAATGTTGAAAAACATTTGCTACTTATCTCATAATCTGAGATATGAAACAAGGACAATAAGCAGACAAGCCGAGAAACATCTCATGGTGGTGGAAATGTGGTTTCTGAAGAAATGCAGAGTACCGTAGGCAAGCAGAGATATGAATGAGACAATCTTCAAGAAATGAATGAAACAGTCTTCCAGAAATGAATGAGAACAATTGGTAGATTAGAGACAATCAGAATATTTGGGCATGCTGTGAGGAGATATCAACTGGAACACTTTGTGGCAACTGACACCATTGATGGGGAAAGAGCCAGGGGAAGACAGGGGTACATACCTGTAGGACTTGGCCATATGGTATAGTTGGGACAGGAACACACACCAAGACCTGGTGATTGTTGCACTGTACATGATGATAGTGTGATGATTGATTAGCTTGTAAACACAATGAATAATCCTGTCATTGATTGTGCCAGAGATAAAATCTGCTATCATTGATTGTGCAAGAGTTACAATCTGCTGTCATTGACTGCCAGAGGTACAATCTGCTGTCATTGATTGTGCCAGAGATATGATCTGCTGTCATTGTTTGTGCCAGAGATGCAATCTGCTGTCATTGATTGTGTCAGAGATGCAATCTGCTGTCATTGATTGTGCCAGAGATGCAATCTGCTGTCATTGATTGTGTCAGAGATGCAATCTGCTGTCATTGATTGTGCCAGAGATGCAATCTGCTGTCATTGATTGTTTCAGAGATACAATCTGCTGTCATTGATTGTGTCAGAGATGCAATCTGCTGTCATTGATTGTGCCAGAGATACAATCTGCTGTCATTGATTGTGCCAGAGATGCAATCTGCTGTCATTGATTGTGCCAGAGGTACAATCTGCTGTCATTAATTGTGCCAGAGGTATAATCTGCTGTCATTAATTGTGCCAGAGATACAATCTGCTGTCATTGATTGTGCCAGAGATGCAATCTGCTGTCATTGATTGTGCCAGAGATGCAATCTGCTGTCATTGATTGTGCCAGAGATGCAATCTGCTGTCATTGATTGTGCCAGAGGTACAATCTGCTGTCATTGATTGTGCCAGAGATACAATCTGCTGTCATTGATTGTGCCAGAGGTACAATCTGCTGTCATTGATTGTGCCAGAGATACAATCTGCTGTCATTGATTGTGCCAGAGATACAATCTGCCGTCATTGATTGTGCCAGAGATACAATCTGCTTCACAAATACTGAAGTATTGGAAAGATCAGGTTGTGTGATGGTGTATTCCATGCTCAGTCTTCGTAGACTTAGATTGATAGGACACGTTAGGAGGATGGATGATAGTAGAATACCAAAGGACATCTTTTTTGGTGAATTACAGACAGGTAGGAGATCTCAGGGTGGGCCTATACTACGATACAAAGATGTGTGTAAGCGGGACATGATTGATACAGGCATTGATAATGCACATTGGGAGCACGTCGCCGCTGAACGTGTTGCATGGAGGGCAACTATCAGAAATGGAATAAAGACAAAGGAGAAAATGATTGCAGATAAAGCACACACAGAGCGTGAGAGACGTAAAATGGTGGAAATGACCATGTTTTCACATGCACCTACTGTGGGCAAACATTTGCAGCAAGAATTGGCCTTACCAGCCACACTCGCCACCACCTTGGATCGTAGTTATTAAGCCTTTTTGAAGCACAATGTACCAAACTATCGTCTGTCAAGACGGAAAGGTGCCAATGAATGACAATCTGCTGTCATTGATTGTGCCAGAGATACAATCTGCTGCCATTGATTGTACCAGAGATACAATCTGCTGTCATTGATTGTGCCAGAGATACAATCTGCTGCATGTTTGTGTTGCACCTGTGCTTGCAGAGCATGTCCCACAGCAGACTAGGAATCTCAGCAGAGTGGTTGGGGGGCTTCTCCTCAAGGACACCAACAAGATGAGGCAACATGTAATGTACAAGTTGTGTGGACAGACACTGCTGATCCCACAAGATAAGGCAACATGTAATGTACAAGTTGTGTGGACACTGCTGATCCCACAAGATAAGGCAACATGTAATGTACAAGTTGTGTGGAGACTGCTGATCCCACAAGATAAGGCAACATGTAATGTACAAGTTGTGTGGACACTGCTGATAAAAGAGATGTGACTAGACCATCTTCTGTTGTGCAGGTAACTACTATTCCCTGAGGTCCCAGCACGAGAAGTCCATTGTATACTTCCAGCGAGCCCTGAAGCTGAACTCAAACTACATCTCTGCCTGGACCTTGATGGGACATGAGTACATGGAGCTGAAGAACACCTCGGCTGCCATCCAGGCTTACCGCCGAGCTATAGGTAATGTCTGATCTCAGCATTCTGTTTGTCCACCTGGTGTCCGGTCTGTCAGTGTGTGGTAGAGTGGTCAGTCTCTGTCAGTGTGTGGTAGACTGGTATCTGTTGATGTGTGGTAGAATGGTGTCTGTTGATGTGTGGTAGACTGGTATATGATTGTATGTTGTATGCACGTCATAATATACATCTACCTTGTTGGAAACTTTCTCTAAAAAAACACATAAATGGGTAAAGTATTGTGACTAGGAAGAAAGCTGGAAAAATTGTTAAACTAGAAAGTGGGCTGGTATAATGTTTAACTGGGAAGGGGCTGATAAAGTATGTAATGAGAAAGTGGGTTGGTAAAGTGTGTAACTGGAAAGTGGGCTGGTAAAGTGTGTAACTGGAAAGTGGGCTGGTAAAGTAACTCAGAAGCGATCTTCCTTAGTGTTTGACTGTAGCAGTCTGGTCAAACAGGCTCGTTAATGTTTGACTAGTTAGTGGGCTGGTAAATTGTTTCACTAGCTTGTGGGTGATTGATTGATTGATTTAGGAATCGACATCACAGCATTCGGGGCATTCCCATAAGTGCTCCGTCTCCATCCTCAGCAGCCAGCAAAGAGTTCCAACACTAACAGTACCAGTAGCAATCTGATTATAAGTCCGTCTCGCCTTTCCATTGAGCATTGAGCGTCGGCCAGATCCCTTCGTCACTCCTCATTGTCTCATTCTTGCCAGACCATGGTAATCAATTTGCTCCTCCGAGGTGTGCACGTGCTCCCACAAGGCCGCAACCACGTCTGCCTTGTCATGTATCAATACTTCACCAAGTTCTGCAGAGCCAGCCAATCTGTCTGCCTGTTCATTTCCCAGCACACTGGCATGCCCCGGAGAAAAGATCCAGGCGGTGCTTGTCACCCGTGACCTCCGAAGCGAAGCAAGCCACTCCGCACGAAGTCTGCCCGTCCTCACCCTCGTCAGCATGCTTTCTGAGTCAGTTACAATCACGATGTGTGTGTGTGTCGTATTCTCCATCCAGCGGAGAGCCGCAGTGACTGCCTCCACTTCCATTCTTAAGCTGGATGTTGTGGTATCATATGCCAGGCTCTCCTGCCCCAAACATCGACCATTAGCTTTGGCTATGAACCCCCAGCCACTTCTCTCACCTCTTGACACCGAACCATCTGTGTAGATAATCACATCACTCGAGTGAGCATTGTTAGCTTGTGGGTTAGTAAATGTATGACTAGTGAGTGTGTTGGTAAAGTGTTTGACTAGTTAGTGGGCTGGTAAAATGTTTGACTAGTTGGCTGGCAAGTGTATGATCGTCCTTGTTGAGCATATGTAACATATTTAGTTTTTAACTGTCCTTATCTATGGAGATGTAACAATATATAACATGTGTATTTTGTTGGTTTGTTTGTCTTTCTACGCCGTCCTCATTCAACCATCTATACTGTCTATAGTAACAGTATTGCAGTATGCTCCCTTATTACTTGACGCACACAGCATACACGCATGTGTGTATGTTAGAGATTGCTGTCTGCACCTGTTCAATGACATGTAGATGTCGTATAGATGTACACACAAAAACACACACACATACTCTCTCTCTCTCTCTCTCTTGCTATTACTGTATGGTTCTTATTTGTGACAGATAAATATGTGCATTTGTATTGTGTGCCCTTGTCTGTCCTCGTACACCCTTCTGTAAGTGTAGTTGTGTTATTACTGTCTTATTGACATCTAATTACAAATACCCACATATATATGGTGTTTGTTGTTGTGGCTGATTTTGTCCTTGTCTGTCTGTGTGCAACATTGACAATCTGCTCGCGCTCTCCAGAGGTCGACAAGCGGGATTACCGGGCTTGGTATGGGCTTGGGCAGACGTATGAAATCCTCAAGATGCCCTCATATGCCCTGTACTACTACAGGAAAGCACAGACATTAAAGTAGGTGCCCCACTGTTGGATGCAGAGAGATTGATTGCCCAGTGTGTGGAAGAAATTGTATGAGTGCCCAGTGTGTGGAAGCAATTGTGTGAGTGCCCAGTGTGAGGAAGAAATTATGTGAGTGCCCAGTGTGTGGAAGAAATTATGTAAAGAAATTGTGTGAGTGCCCAGTGTGTGGAAGAAGTTGTGTCAAAAGATTGTGTGAGTGTCCAGTTTGTGGAATAAATTGTGTGAGTGCCCAGTGTGTGGAAGACATTGTGTGAGTGCCCAGTGTGTGGAAGACATTGTGTGAGTGCCCAGTGAGTTGAATAAATTGTGTGAGTGCCCAGTGTGTGGAAGAAATTATGTGAGTGCCCAGTGTGTGGAAGAAATTATGTAAAGAAATTGTGTGTGTGCCCAGTGTGTGGAAGAAGTTGTGTCAAAAAATTGTGTAAGTGTCCAGTGTGTGGAATAAATTGTGTGAGTGCCCAGTGTGTGGAAGACATTGTGTGAGTGCCCAGTGTGTGGAAGACATTGTGTGAGTGCCCAGTGTGTGGAAGACATTGTGTGAGTGCCCAGTGTGTGGAAGACATTGTGTGAGTGCCCAGTGTGTGGAAGACATTGTGTGAGTGCCCAGTGTGTGGAAGACATTGTGTGTGTCCAGTGTGTGGAATAAATTGTGTGAGTGCCCAGTGTGTGGAAGAAATTGTGTGAGTGCCCAGTGTGTGGAATAATTTGTGTGAGTGCCCAGTGTGTGGAAGACATTGTGTGAGTGCCCAGTGTGTGGAAGACATTGTGTGATTGCCCAGTGTGTGGAAGACATTGTGTGAGTGCCCAGTGTGTGGAAGACATTGTGTGAGTGCCCAGTGTGTGGAAGACATTGTGTGAGTGCCCAGTGTGTGGAAGACATTGTGTGAGTGCCCAGTGTGTGGAAGACGTGGTTCATATTGTTGATTGTCTGGTTGATGTTGTAGATTGTCTGGTTCATATTGTAGATTGTCTGGTTCAGTTATTGATTGTCTGGTCCATGTTGTAGATTGTCTGGTTCATGTTGTAGATTGTCTGGTTCATGTTGTAGATTATCTGGTTCATGTTGTAGATTGTTTGGTTCATGTTGTAGATTGTCTGGTCCATGTTGTAGATTATCTGGTTTATGTTGTAGATTGTCTGGTCCATGTTGTAGATTGTCTGGTCCATGTTGTAGATTGTCTGGTCCATGTTGTAGATTGTCTGGTTCATGTTGTAGATTGTTTGGTTCAGTTGTAGATTGTCTGGTCCACATTGTAGATTATCTGGTTCATGTTGTAGATTGTCTGGTCCATGTTGTAGATTGTCTGGTTCATGTTGTAGATTGTTTGGTTCAGTTGTAGATTATCTGGTCCACATTGTAGATTATCTGGTTCATGTTGTAGATTGTCTGGTTCATGTTGTAGATTGTTTGGTTCAGTTGTAGATTATCTGGTCCACATTGTAGATTATCTGGTCCATGTTGTAGATTGTCTGGTTCATGTTTTAGATTGCTTGGTTGATATTGTAGATTGTCTGGTCCACTTTGAAGGTGAACTGGTTCATGATTGCATGGATAATTTCAGACCCAACGACTCGAGGATGGTGATAGCTCTGGGTGAGTGCTACCAGAAGGTGGACAAACCCCAGGAAGCCAAGAAATGTTTCTGGAAGGCTCACAGTCTGGGTGATGCTGACGAGATAGCACTCTATAAGCTGGCCAGGTGAGACCAGTTGTGTGGGCTGTCAGATGTAACATTAGAGAATGTCACACAGGTGTGTGTTATGTCTCCAGGTGTTTGTCCTTGTCTAGTGACAATATGGGACATTTAGGGGACGTGAGAGCAATCCACATTGAGGGGCATGTCAGAGTTATCCTCTAATGACAATATGGGACATTTAGAGGATGTGAGAGCAATCCACATTTGTGGGGCATGTCAAAGATGTCCTTGTCTATGACAATATGGGACATTTAGGGGATGTGAGAGCAATCCACATTGAGGAGCATGTCAGAGATGTCCTTGTCTAGTGACAATATGGGACATTTAGGGGATGTGAGAGCAATCCACATTGAGGAGCATGTCAGAGATGTCCTTGTCTAGTGACAATATGGGACATTTAGAGGATGTGAGAGCAATCCACATTGAGGAGCATTACACCAGTCATGTCAGAGATGTCCTTGTCTAATGACAATGTGGGACATTTAGAGGATGTGAGAGCAATCCACATTGAGGAGCATTACACCAGTCATGTCAGAGATGTCCTTGTCTAATGACAATGTGGGACATTTAGAGGATGTGAGAGCAATCCACATTGAGGAGCATTACACCAGTCATGTCAGAGATGTCCTTGTCTAATGACAATGTGGGACATTTAGAGGATGTGAGAGCAATCCACATTGAGGAGCATTACACCAGTCATGTCAGAGATGTCCTTGTCTAGTGACAATATGGGTCATTTAGAGGATGTGAGAGCAATCCACATTGAGGGTCATGTCAGATTTCCTTGTCGAGTGACATTATGGCACATTTAGAGGATGTGACAAGTGTAGACAAGTGTTGACTCAGTTGTGTTGATTCCTTGCCAGCCTTATTCTCTAGATAAGTGTTGACTCAGTTGTTTGTATTAATTCCTTGCCAGTCTGTATTCTCTAGACCAGTGGTTCTCAACCTTTTTTGGCCCGTGCCCCCTTCACCATATTTTAAGAACGTCATTTCCCCCCCCCCCCCTCCTATAAAAATTTGGCCCGTGCCCCCTTCACCATTTTTCAGAACATCATTCTTCCCCCCTTTCATATTTCCTACCTAAAAAATCCCCCCACCCCCCCCCCCCCCCCCCCACCTCTACACATTATACGTAAAAATGGAAGGTAAATATGTTAAAACAGGTCTAGGAATTCCCCACCGGTTGAGAACCACTGCTCTAGACATATGTTGACTCAATTGTTTGTGTTAATTCCTTGCCAGCCTGTATTCTCTAGACATATGTTGACTCAGTTGTTTGTGTTGATTCCTTGCCAGTCTGTATTCCTTGCTGGGAGAGAAAGGCAAGGCCTGTCAGGCCTTCACTGAGTACATCAACCAGGCAGATCGGATGTTGGTGAGGCTTGAGTTTGTCTTGGTGCTGTAATATTGTGTGGGTCAGCTTGTGTCTGTCTATGTGTCATTGTGTGGGTCAGCTTGTGTTTGTCTGTGTGTTATTGTGTGGGTCAGCTTGTGTTTGTCTGTGTGTTGTCGTGTGTGTCAACTTGTGTCGTGTGTATCATTGTGAGGGTCAGCTTGTGTCTGTGTATCATTGTGTGGGTCAGCTTGTGTCTGTGTATCATTGTGTGGGTCAGTTTATGTCTGTGTATCATTGTGTGGGTCAGCTTGTGTTTGTCTGTGTGTCATTGTGTGGGCCAGCTTGTGTTTGTCTGTGTGTCATTGTGTGGGTCAGCTTGTCTGTCTATGTGTCATTGTGTGGGTCAGCTTGTGTCTGTCTATGTGTCATTGTGTGGGTCAGCTTCTGTGTGTCGTCGTGTGCGTCAACTTGTGTCGTGTGTATCTTTGTGTGGGTCAGCTTGTATCTGTGTATCATTGTGTGGGCAAGCTTGTGTCTGTGTATCATTGAGTGGGTCAGATTGTGCCTGTCCGTGTATCATTGAGTGGGTCAGATTGTGCCTGTCCATGTATCATTGAGTGGGTCAGATTGTGCCTGTCCGTGTATCATTGAGTGGGTCAGATTGTGCCTGTCTGTGTATCATTGAGTGGGTCAGATTGTGCCTGTCTGTGTATCATTGAGTGGGTCAGATTGTGTCATTGTATGGGTCAGCTTGTGTCTATGTGTTTTTGTTTGGTTCAGCTTGTGTCATTGTGTGATTCCACTTGTGTCTTGTCTGTTGTTACAATTTTCTAATTATATCCCGGATGAGTCGTCCAAATGTCAGAGGTTAGTAACAGTGGGTGGTTTTGAGAACCCTACTTTGTTAGCTAATTGAGTTATCGCTCACATTGGTGTTGTAGTGGGTGTGGGTTTACTTCCTCGATACTCCCAGTGCAGGCAAGCAAACTCTGGACAAATGTCTGTTGGGCTGAATAAAGACAATGACCCTGGATACACCAGCACACAGCTGGAAATGGCTGGTTAAAAGGTACAGGAGCTGGTCTTGGTATACCCCAAGGAGGGGGTTATTGCTCACAATGTCCACATTGTCAAATAGCAAGTCGAGAAATGAATGGTGGTCATATTCTTGATGGACAATCGCCATGTTGAGATTACCCTTGTATGTTGAGATTACCCTTGTCAGCCCGCTCATTTCCTTGTACTCCCGCATGCCCTGGCACAAAGATGAAACTAATCTTTGTCAGCCGAGACCGCTCCAGAGACAGCAACCACTCTCTTCGGATCCACCCCATCTCTATCCTCTTGAGCATGCTCATTGAGTCGCTAAGGACACATGCCCTAGTGAATGTCTGTGTGTCTTGAGCCATGTTATTGCTTTACTTACTGCCATGACTTCCATATTCAGGCTACTTGTGGTCTCAGAAAAAGCACCAGAGTCCTCCACAATTTTCTCTCCGTCCTGAGCCGTAAAGGCCCATGAGCTTCTCACATGTCAGACAACCGACCCATCTGTGTAAATGACAGCATCACCATCTAGTGAATTCTCAAAAATCAACGCTTGTACTTCCGTCTCCACAGCAGCCGGATTTTCTTGTCTGCATTTTCTGTTTAGTTGGATGCAAACTGAAAAGGACGTACAGAAATCTGTTGGCACTTGTACCCACTCCTCGCCAGGTTCTAAGTCGTCCAGTGAACACACCTGTTGAAGAATGTCTTCGGCTTGACCCATCCATGACCTTCCTCTTTTTAAACTGCTGCCCGTCACCTTCCTAATTTCACTATGCAGTGGATGTTGTGTGTTTGCGTTAACTCTGAGGTAGGTGGGTGCTCTGCAAATTTGTAGTCTCGTGTCTTCAATGGTTGGAAAATCAAGAAGGTAGCGCATTGCCCTGCATGCTGTATCTTGTGTTCATCCAAGAATAATTCGCATAGCTTCGTTTTGTATCGTTTCCATCCTTTCTATCTGCTTACGGCTGAGAGTCAGGATTGCCATTGCATACTCAAAAACAGACATGACCAGCCCCTCGTATAGGAGGCATAGATGGCGCTGCTCACAATTTGCTGCCGCCATCACTCGCATCGCAGCCAAAGCCCATTATAAGCAAGGCTTTGATCAAAACATATCCCCAGGTAATTCATTGCCTGCGTTCTTTCCACAGTCTCGGAACACAGATTAACAGTTGGTGTAATTTGGTATACACCTTCAAGAGATTATAAACTTAAATTGGTGCAAATGTAATGCTTGTATGTATAATAGCTGAGGTAATATTTGTGATGCATAACTTTCTGACCTACCCTCATAATTCCATGTTGTCCTTCCACCTTCTCATTTTTAACTGTTCTTCCGCCTTCTTGGAAATCTCCTTTGTTGTAAGCTAAAATATAGTTTGTGGAACTGATTGGGAACATGTGTATTTGATGTTGTGAGCTAAAACACTGTTTGTGCAAGTGATTGGGAACATGTGTATTTGATGTTGTGAGCTAAAACAGTTTGGGCAAGTGATTGAGAACATGTGTATTTGATGTTGTGAACTAAAACACAGTTTGTGGAAGTGATTGGGAACATGTGTATTTGATGTTGTGGGCCAAAACACAGTTTGTGCAAGTGATTGGGAACATGTGTATTTGATGTTGTGAGCTAAAACACAGTTTGTGCAAGTGATTGGGAACATGTGTATTTGATGTTATAAGCTAAAACACAGTTTTTGCAAGTGATTGGAAACATGTGTATTTGATGTTATAAGCTAAAACACAGTTTGTGCAAGTGATTGGGAACATGTGTATTTGATGTTATAAGCTAAAACACAGTTTGTGCAAGTGATTGGGAACATGTGTATTTGATGTTATAAGTTAAAACACAGTTTGTGCAAGTGATTGGGAACATGTGTATTTGATGTTATAAGCTAAAACACAGTTTGTGCAAGTGATTGGGAACATGTGTATTTGATGTTGTGAGCTAAAACACAGTTTGTGCAAGTGATTGGGAACATGTGTATTTGATGTTGTGAGCTAAACCACAGTTTGTGCAAGTGACTGGGAACATGTATATTTGATGTTGTGAGCTAAAACACAGTTTGTGCAAGTGATTGGGAACATGTGTATTTGATGTTGTGAGCTAAAACACAGTTTGTGCAAGTGATTGGGAACATGTGTATTTGATGTTGTGAGCTAAAACACAGTTTGTGCAAGTGATTGGGAACATGTATATTTGATGTTGTGAGCTAAAACACAGTTTGTGCAAGTGATTGGGAACATGTGTATTTGATGTTGTGAGCTAAAACACAGTTTGTGCAAGTGATTGGGAACATGTGTATTTGATGTTGTGAGCTAAACCACAGTTTGTGCAAGTGACTGGGAACATGTATATTTGATGTTGTGAGCTAAAACACAGTTTGTGCAAGTGATTGGGAACATGTGTGTTTGATGTTGTGAGCTAAATCACAGTTTGTGCAAGTGATTGGGAACATGTGTATTTGATGTTGTGAGCTAAACCACAGTTTGTGCAAGTGACTGGGAACATGTATATTTGATGTTGTGAGCTAAAACACAGTTTGTGCAAGTGATTGGGAACATGTGTATTTGATGTTGTGAGCTAAAACACAGTTTGTGCAAGTGATTGGGAACATGTGTATTTGATGTTGTGAGCTAAAACACAGTTTGTGCAAGTGGTTGGGAACATGTGTATGTGACTTTGTGAGCTAAAACACAGTTTGTGCAAGTGATTGGGAACATGTGTATTTGATGTTGAAAGCTAAAACAAAGTTTTTGGAAGTGATTGGGAAAATGTGTATTTGATATTATAAGCTAAAACACAGTTTGTGCAAGTGACTGGGGACATGTGTATTTGATGTTGTAAGCTAAAACACAGTTTTGGAAGTGATTGGGAACATGTGTATTTGATGTTATGAGCACAGTTTGTACAAGTGATTGGGAAAATGTGTATTTGATGTTGTGAGCTAAAACATATTTTGTGGAGGTGATTGGGAACATGTGTATCTGATGTTATAGGCTAAAACACAGTTTGTGCAAGTGATTGGGAACATGTGTATTTGATGTTGTGGGCCAAAACACAGTTTGTGCAAGTGATTGGGAACGTGTGTATTTGATGTTGTGAGCTAAAACACAGTTTGTGCAAGTGATTGGGAACATGTGTATTTGATGTTATAAGCTAAAACACAGTTTTTGCAAGTGATTGGAAACATGTGTATTTGATGTTATAAGCTAAAACACAGTTTGTGCAAGTGATTGGGAACATGTGTATTTGATGTTATAAGCTAAAACACAGTTTGTGCAAGTGATTGGGAACATGTGTATTTGATGTTATAAGTTAAAACACAGTTTGTGCAAGTGATTGGGAACATGTGTATTTGATGTTATAAGCTAAAACACAGTTTGTGCAAGTGATTGGGAACATGTGTATTTGATGTTGTGAGCTAAAACACAGTTTGTGCAAGTGATTGGGAACATGTGTATTTGATGTTGTGAGCTAAAACACAGTTTGTGCAAGTGATTGGGAACATGTGTATTTGATGTTATAAGCTAAAACACAGTTTGTGCAAGTGATTGGGAACATGTGTATTTGATGTTGTGAGCTAAAACACAGTTTGTGCAAGTGATTGGGAACATGTATATTTGATGTTGTGAGCTAAAACACAGTTTGTGCAAGTGATTGGGAACATGTGTATTTGATGTTGTGAGCTAAAACACAGTTTGTGCAAGTGATTGGGAACATGTGTATTTGATGTTGTGAGCTAAACCACAGTTTGTGCAAGTGACTGGGAACATGTATATTTGATGTTGTGAGCTAAAACACAGTTTGTGCAAGTGATTGGGAACATGTGTGTTTGATGTTGTGAGCTAAATCACAGTTTGTGCAAGTGATTGGGAACATGTGTATTTGATGTTGTGAGCTAAACCACAGTTTGTGCAAGTGACTGGGAACATGTATATTTGATGTTGTGAGCTAAAACACAGTTTGTGCAAGTGATTGGGAACATGTGTATTTGATGTTGTGAGCTAAAACACAGTTTGTGCAAGTGATTGGGAACATGTGTATTTGATGTTGTGAGCTAAAACACAGTTTGTGCAAGTGGTTGGGAACATGTGTATTTGATATTATAAGCTAAAACACAGTTTGTGCAAGTGACTGGGGACATGTGTATTTGATGTTGTAAGCTAAAACACAGTTTTGGAAGTGATTGGGAACATGTGTATTTGATGTTATGAGCACATTTTGTACAAGTGATTGGGAAAATGTGTATTTGATGTTGTGAGCTAAAACATATTTTGTGGAGGTGATTGGGAACATGTGTATCTGATGTTATAGGCTAAAACACAGTTTGTGCAAGTGATTGGGAACATGTGTATTTGATGTTGTGAGCTAAAACACAGTTTGTGCAAGTGATTGGGAACATGTGTATTTGATATTATAAACTAAAACACAGTTTGTGCAAGTGGTTGGGAACATGTGTATTTGATGTTGTGAGCTAAAACACAGTTTGTGCAAGTGATTGGGAACATGTGTATTTGATATTATAAGCTAAAACACAGTTTGTGCAAGTGATTGGGAACATGTGTATTTGATGTTATGAGCTAAAACACAGTTTGTGGAAATGATTGGGAACATGTGTATTTGATGTTGTGAGCTAAAACACAGTTTGTGCAAGTGATTGGGAACATGTGTATTTGATGTTGTGAGCTAAAACACAGTTTGTGCAAGTGATTGGGAACATGTGTATTTGATGTTGTGAGCTAAACCACAGTTTGTGGAAGTGATTGGGAACATGTGTACTTGATGTTGCCTCATTTTGCACGATAGCATGTGTAGTTCATTTTATTATCATCATCACGTGTCACTGATCAGATCCACAACCATGAAGACTTGAGCAGAGCCTACTGGTTCCTGGCCAACTACCACATGGACCACAAACACTGGGACACGGCTTACCTGGCCGCTCAGAAGTGTACAGAGTTTACGGAGGTGAGTTCAGCTGAACCTGGCAGTGCTGTTACACCAGGTGTTATTGTGTTGTTATTGACACCAGGTGTTATTGGCACCATGTGTGATTGTGTTGTTATCATCACCAGTTCTTATTGTGTTGTTATTATTGCCAGGTCTTATTCTGTTGTTGACACCAGGTGTTGTTTTGTTATTGACACCAGGTGTTGTTTTATTAACACCAGGTTTTATTGTGTTGTTATTGACACCAGGTGTTATTGTGTTATTATTGAAACCAGGTGTTGTGTTGTTATTGACACCAGGTCTTATTGTGTTGTTATTGACACCAAGTCTTATTGTGTTGTTATCGACACCAGGTGTTGTTTCTTTGTTATTGACACCAGGTGTTATTGTGTTGTTATTGACATCACCTCCTCCATCATTACCTAACCAGCTAGCCACGATTGGTGGGTACTCTATTCTGCGGTCAACATACAACTAAAGTAAAAACATTAAAGCAAAAAAAAAAGCATACCATATTCCCTTAACTATTGGAACGTGGAATGTATGCACCCTACTTGATAGAGACGGCTCGTCGGGTCCAGAGAGACGAACAGCACTGATTGGGAGAGAGCTGGGCAGGTACAACATCGACATTGCAGCCTTGAGCGAGACACGACTTGCAGAAGAAGGCCAAATCTATGAAATAGGTGCCGGCTACACATTCTTCTGGAGTGGAAGGAAAAGCGAGGAAAGGCGCCAGTCTGGTGTAGGATTTGGCATTATGTCGGCCCTGGTTGGCAAACTAGCTGAATTTCCGAAGGCTATAAGCAACAGGCTTACGACCATTAAGTTACCCCTGCTGAAAGGAAGGAAGCATGCAACCATCGTGAGTGTCTATGCACCTATGCATGCTGTGATACGTGCAGGCGGGACATTCTGACATGTGACAGTGTCTCTGCATGCTGTGATACGTGCAGGCGGGACATTCTGACATGTGACAGTGTCTCTGCATGCCGTGATCTGTGCAGGCGAGACATTCTGACATGTGACAGTGTCTCTGCATGCCGTGATCTGTGCAGGCGAGACATTTCGACATGTGACAGTGTCTCTGCATGCCGTGATACGTGCAGGTGGGACATTCGGATATGTGACAGTGTCTCTGAATGCCGTGATCTGTGCAGGCGGGACATTCTGACATGTGACAGTGTCTCTGAATGCCGTGATCTGTGCAGGCGGGACATTCTGACATGTGACAGTGTCTCTGCATGCCGTGATCTGTGCAGGCGGGACATTCTGACATGTGACAGTGTCTCTGAATGCAGTGATACGTGCAGGCGGGACATTCTGACATGTGACAGTGTCCCTGAATGCCGTGATCTGTGCAGGCGGGACATTCTGACATGTGACAGTGTCTCTGCATCTGTGATCTGTGCAGGCGGGACATTCTGACATGTGACAGTGTCTCTGCAAACCGTGATCTGTGCAGGCGGGACATTCTGACATGTGACTGTCTCTGCATGCCGTGATCTGTGCAGGCGGGACATTCTGACATGTGACAATGTCTCTGAATGCAGTGATACGTGCAAGCGGGACATTCTGACATGTGACAGTGTCTCTGCATGCTGTGATCTGTGCAGGCGGGACATTCTGACATGTGACAGTGTCTCTGAATGCCGTGATATGTGCAGGCAGGACATTCTGAAGTGCTGCCAACTCCGGACATGGAAGTCAGCTACAGTTGTGGTACATGTTCACAGCTTGTTGTACATGTTCACTGTAGAGTAGATTTGTGTACATGTTCACTGTATAATAGATTGTTGTGCATGTTTACTATCTAGATTGTTGTAAAATCTCAGTGTAAAGTAGATTGTAAATGTTTACAATAGAGTAGATTGTTGTATATGTTTACCATATAGTAGATTGTTGTACATGTTTACCATATAGTAGATTGTTGTACATGTTTACCATATAGTAGATTGTTGTACATGTTTACCATATAGTAGATTGTTGTACATGTTTACCATATAGTAGATTGTTGTACATGTTTACCATATAGTAGTTGTTGTACATGTTTACCATGTAGTAGATTGTTGTAAATGTTTACCATATAGTAGTTGTTGTACATGTTTACCATGTAGTAGATTGTTGTAAATGTCCACTGTAGAGTAGATTGTTGCACATGTTTACCATATAGTAGATTGTTGTACATGTTTACCATATAGTAGATTGTTGTACATGTTTACCATATAGTAGATTGTTGTACATGTTTACCATATAGTAGATTGTTGTACATGTTTACCATAGAGTAGATTGTTGTACATGTTTACCATATAGTAGATTGTTGTACATGTTTACCATATAGTAGATTGTTGTACATGTTTACCATAGAGTAGATTGTTGTACATGTTTACCATATAGTAGATTGTTGTACATGTTTACCATATAGTAGATTGTTGTACATGTTTACCATGTAGTAGATTGTTGTAAATGTTTACCATATAGTAGTTGTTGTACATGTTTACCATGTAGTAGATTGTTGTAAATGTCCACTGTAGAGTAGATTGTTGCACATGTTTACCATATAGTAGATTGTTGTACATGTTTACCATATAGTAGATTGTTGTACATGTTTACCATATAGTAGATTGTTGTACATGTTTACCATATAGTAGATTGTTGTACATGTTTACCATAGAGTAGATTGTTGTACATGTTTACCATATAGTAGATTGTTGTACATGTTTACCATATAGTAGATTGTTGTACATGTTTACCATATAGTAGATTGTTGTACATGTTTACCATATAGTAGATTGTTGTACATGTTTACCATATAGTAGATTGTTGTACATGTTTACCATATAGTAGATTGTTGTACATGTTTACCATAGAGTAGATTGTTGTACATGTTTACCATAGAGTAGATTGTTGTACATGTTTACCATATAGTAGATTGTTGTACATGTTTACCATGTAGTAGATTGTTGTAAATGTTTACCATATAGTAGTTGTTGTACATGTTTACCATGTAGTAGATTGTTGTAAATGTTTACCATATAGTAGTTGTTGTACATGTTTACCATGTAGTAGATTGTTGTAAATGTCCACTGTAGAGTAGATTGTTGCACATGTTTACCATATAGTAGATTGTTGTACATGTTTACCACATAGTAGATTGTTGTACATGTTTACCATATAGTAGATTGTTGTACATGTTTACCACATCGTAGATTGTTGTACATGTTTACCATATAGTAGATTGTTGTAAATGTTTACCATATAGTAGATTGTTGTAAATGTCCACTGTAGAGTAGATTGTTGTAAATGTCCACTGTAGAGTAGATTGTTGTACATGTTTACCATAGAGTAGATTGTTGTACATGTTTACCATATAGTAAATTGTTGTACATGTTCACCACAGAGTAGATTGTTGTACATGTTCACCACAGAGTAGATTGTTGTACATGTTCACCACAGAGTAGATTGTTGTAAATGTTTACCATAGATTGTTGTACATGTTCACCATAGAGTACAATATTGTAAATGTTCAATGTAGTATAGATTATTACAAATATTCACTGTAGATTGTTGTAACTTGTCACTGTTGGATAGATTGTTGTAACTTGTCTCTGTTGGATAGATTGTTGTAACTTGTCTCTGTTGGATAGATTGTTGTAACTTGTCACTGTTGGATAGATTGTTGTAACTTGTCACTGTTGGATAGATTGTAACTTGCCACTGTTGGATAGATTGTTGTAACTTGTCACTGTTGGATAGATTGTTGTAACTTGCCACTGTTGGATAGATTGTTGTAACTTGTCACTGTTGGA
This sequence comes from Cepaea nemoralis, assembly GCA_014155875.1. Classification (NCBI taxonomy): domain Eukaryota; kingdom Metazoa; phylum Mollusca; class Gastropoda; order Stylommatophora; family Helicidae; genus Cepaea; species Cepaea nemoralis. The sequence goes on along the minus strand of JACEFZ010002809.1, from coordinate 186,785 downwards.
TAGATTGTTGTAACTTGTTACTGTTGGATAGATTGTTGTAACCTGTCACTGTTGGATAGATTGTTGTAACTTGTCACTGTTGGATAGATTGTTGTAACTTGCCACTGTTGGATAGATTGTTGCAACTTGTCACTGTTGGATAGATTGTTGTAACTTGTCTCTGATTGATAGATTGTTGTAACTTGCCACTGTTGGATAGATTGTTGTAACTTGTCACTGTTAGATAGATTGTTGTAACTTGTCTCTGATGGATAGATTGTTGTAACCTGTCACTGTTGAATAGATTGTTGTAACTTGTCTCTGATGGATAGATTGTTGTAACTTGTCACTGTTGGATAGATTGTTGTAACTTGTTACTGTTGGATAGATTTTTGTAACTTGTCACTGTTGGATAGATTGTTGTAACTTGTCACTGTTGGATAGATTGTTGTAACTTGTCACTGTTGGATAGATTGTTGTAACTTGTCACTGTTGGATAGATTGTTGTAACTTGTCACTGATGGATAGATTGTTGTAACCTGTCACTGTTGGATAGATTGTTGTAACTTGTTACTGTTGGATAGATTGTTGTAACCTGTCACTGTTGGATAGATTGTTGTAACTTGTCACTGTTGGATAGATTGTTGTAACCTGTCACTGTTGGATAGATTGTTGTAACTTGTCACTGTTGGATAGATTGTTGTAACTTGCCACTGTTGGATAGATTGTTGCAACTTGTCACTGTTGGATAGATTGTTGTAACTTGTCTCTGATTGATAGATTGTTGTAACTTGCCACTGTTGGATAGATTGTTGTAACTTGTCACTGTTAGATAGATTGTTGTAACTTGTCTCTGATGGATAGATTGTTGTAACCTGTCACTGTTGAATAGATTGTTGTAACTTGTCTCTGATGGATAGATTGTTGTAACTTGTCACTGTTGGATAGATTGTTGTAACTTGTTACTGTTGGATAGATTTTTGTAACTTGTCACTGTTGGATAGATTGTTGTAACTTGTCACTGTTGGATAGATTGTTGTAACTTGTCACTGTTGGATAGATTGTTGTAACTTGTCACTGTTGGATAGATTGTTGTAACTTGTCACTGATGGATAGATTGTTGTAACCTGTCACTGTTGGATAGATTGTTGTAACTTGTTACTGTTGGATAGATTGTTGTAACCTGTCACTGTTGGATAGATTGTTGTAACTTGTCACTGTTGGATAGATTGTTGTAACTTGTCACTGTTGGATAGATTGTTGTAACTTGTCACTGTTGGATAGATTGTTGTAACTTATCACTGATGGATAGATTGTTGTAACCTGTCACTGTTGGATAGATTGTTGTAACTTGTTACTGTTGGATAGATTGTTGTAACCTGTCACTGTTGGATAGATTGTTGTAACTTGTTACTGTTGGATAGATTGTTGTAACCTGTCACTGTTGGATAGATTGTTGTAACCTGTCACTGTTGGATAGATTGTTGTAACCTTGTTACTGTTGGATAGATTGTTGTAACTTGTTACTGTTGGATAGATTGTTGTAACTTGCCACTGTTGGATAGATTGATGCAGATGTTCACATGTAACACGATACATTATAAAATTTTGCAAGAATAGGCTTGCTAATATTAACACTAGGATAGATTGGTGACAATGTAAACACTAGGATAGTTTGGTGACAATGTTAACACTAGGATAGATTGGTGACAATGTTGACACTAGGATAGTTTGGTGACAATGTTAACACTAGGATAGATTGGTGACAATGTAAACACTAGGATAGATTGGTGACAATGTTAACACTAGGATAGTTTGGTGACAATGTTACCACTAGGATAGATTGGTGACAATGTTAACACTAGGATAGATTGGTGACAATGTAAACACTAGGATAGATTGGTGACAATGTTACCTCTAGGATAGATTGGTGACAATGTAAACACTAGGATAGATTGGTGACAATGTTACCACTAGGATAGTTTGGTGACAATGTAAACACTAGGATAGTTTGGTGACAATGTTACCACTAGGATAGATTGGTGACAATGTAAACACTAGGATAGATTGGTGACAATGTTACCACTAGGATAGTTTGGTGACAATGTTAACACTAGGATAGATTGGTGAAAATGTAAACACTAGGATAGTTTGGTGACAATGTTAACACTAGGATAGATTGGTGACAATGTTACCACTAGGATAGTTTGGTGACAATGTTAACACTAGGATAGATTGGTGACAATGTTACCACTAGGATAGATTGGTGACAATGTTAACACTAGGATAGATTGGTGACAATGTTAACACTAGGATAGATTGGTGACAATGTTAACACTAGGATATATTGTTGACAATGTTAACACTAGGATAGATTGGTGACAATGTTAACACTAGGATAGATTGGTGACAATGTTAACGCTAGGATAGACTGGTGACAATGTTAACACTAGGATAGATTGGTGATAGTGTTAACACTAGGATAGATTGGTGACAGTGTTAACACTGGGATAGATTGTTGACAATGTTAACACTAGGATAGATGTTTGACAATGTTAACACTGGGATAGATTGGTGACAATGTTAACACTAGTATAGATTGGTGACAGTGTTAACACTAGTATAGAAGGGTGACAATGTTAACACTAGGATAGATTGGTGACAATGTTAACACTAGGATAGATTGGTGACAATGTTAACACTAGGATAGATTGGTGACAGTGTTAACACTGGGATAGATTGTTGACAATGTTAACACTAGGATAGATTGGTGACCATGTTAACACTAGGATATATTGGTGACAATGTTAACACTAGGATAGATTGGTGACAGTGTTAACACTAGGATAGATAGGTGACAGTGTTAACACTAGGATAGATAGGTGACAGTGTTAACACTAGGATAGATTGTTTACAATGTTAACACTAGGATAGATTGCTGACAATGTTAACACTAGGATAGATTGCTGACAATGTTAACACTAGGATAGATTGTTGATAATGTTACCACTAGGATAGATTGTTGACAATGTTAACACTAGGATAGATGTTTGACAATGTTAACACTAGGATAGATTGGTGGCAATGTTAACACTAGGATAGATAGGTGACAGTGTTAACACTAGAATAGAAGGGTGACAATGTTAACACTATGATAAATTGTTGACAATGTTAACACTAGGATAGATTGGTGACAGTGTTAACACTAGTATAGATTGGTGACAGTGTTAACACTAGTATAGAAAAGTGACAATGTTAACACTAGGATAGATTGGTGACAATGTTAACACTAGGATAGATTGTTGACAATGCGTTTCTACCCGCAGACACGAGAGGAAGCCAAAGGTTTACTGAGAACTATTCAGGCACGTCGAGGACAGGACATGGCTGGGTCAGCGTCGGAGATGAACATTGACGACAGCATGGACAGCATAGCCCAGACAGACCAGTTTAACCTGGGTCTAGCTCGAACGTTTGACAGGGTCACGCCCGTCAACTTAAAGTTTACCCCTTGACCTGGAGCCTTTGTGTCTGTGAGCTCGGGGCATGAGCTGCTTGACTGTACTGATTGTATCATCTGGCATGGGTGACTGGAAGATTGTAATCTGATTTGACAAGGGTGACTGGAAGATTGTAGTCTCATCTGGCATGGGTGACTGGAAGATTGTAATCTGATTTGACAAGGGTGACTGGAAGATTGTAGTCTCATCTGGCATGGGTGACTGGAAGATTGTAATCTGATTTGACAAGGGTGACTGGAAGATTGTAGTCTCATCTGGCATGGGTGACTGGAAGATTGTAATCTGGTTTGACAAGGGTGACTGGAAGATTGTAGTCTCATCTGGCATGGGTGACTGGAAGATTGTAGTCTCATCTGGCATGGGTGACTGGAAGATTGTAGTCTCATCTGACATGGGTGACTGAATGATTGCAATTTCATCTGACATTGGAGACTGGCAGACAAGGCCAGAAAAAAAAGTTTGTAGTCTCATCTGACATGAGTGACTGGCAGACAAGATGAGAAAAAGATTGTAGTCTCATCTTACATGATTGACTGGCGGACAGGATGAGAAAAAGATTGTAGTCACATCTGACATGATTGACTGGCGGACAGGATGATAAAAAGTTTGTAATCTCTTCTGACATGAGTGATTGGCGGACAAGATGATAAAAAGATTATAGTCTCATCTGACATGAGTGACTGGTGGACAGGATGAGAAAATGTTTGTAGTCTCATCTGACATGAGTGATTGGCGGACAAGATGATAAAAAGATTATAGTCTCATCTGACATGAGTGACAGGAAGATTGTAATCTGATCTGACATGGGTGACTGAACGATTATAATTTCATCTTCTTCTTCTTCGTTCATCCGGAGTTTTTTTTTCGGACGTGATTGCGAAGGGAAGGCAGGGGCAGACCATGGGCATTCCCCGCCATCCAAGGAGGCTTCCATAATTGCAGAGCCATCACACAGCGCTCTGGTACTGGGCTCACCCAAGGAATCGTCACGTCCTGCACATGGCTGCTTAGCCTCACTTCCGTATATTGGGCCTTCCGTTCACCATAGGCCGTTCTTCCAGAAACCAGAAGAATGCAGTTTGCAGATGACATCCACACAGTGAGCTTTCGATTCGGACTTTCCACGTAATGGATTTGCTATCCAAGCAATATTCCATTTTGTGCCACTAGGACACTTTTTCCACCTTTTATGAAGCCCACACAGTGAGCTTTCAATTCGGACTTTCCACGTAATGGATTTGCTATCCAAGCAATATTCCATTTCATGCCTCTGGGAGGCTTGTGTAACCGACATGCCTATGGTATGAAGTGTGACAGTCTAGATACTTCTTCATGTACATTTAAATGTCAACCTGAATACAGTTAAAGTAAGCTGCAGTTGACTTGAGCTTGTTGATATCTCCATAGAGCTTGTCCTCGAATGAAGCAGGTGTGGGCCAAAATATCTTTCTCTGTTCTGCATATATTGGGCACTCTTGCAGCAAATGTTTAGCTGTCATTTTACCAGTTCCACAATTACATTCATCTGTATCTCCTATCTTTAGTTTGTTGAACAAGTGGTATTTCAGCCTGTTATGTCCTGTGCGGAGTCTGAAGATTGCTACTTGTTCTCTTCGGTCGAGTTTGTAATATGCATCATCCTTCTGGTGGCCTGGATGCTCTGATTCCCATTTGGTTCTATAAGTGCTTTTTATCAACCTCTTTGCCTCATTATAGGTTATGTCTATGTCAGGCTGTGGTACTCGTCCGCCCTCTTTTGCCAGTCTGTCAGCCTCTTCATTTCCAGGTATACTGCAATGTGATGGGATCCACTGTATTACAACTTTTTTGGATTTCTGGCATAGACCATGGAGTGCTGCTCTTAGGTCAGCTAGTTCTGTGCTGTTTTTGCTCTTCAGTATTGAGACAGCTGACTTTGCATCTGTAAAGATAGCTATTTGCTTCTCTTTATTTTCCTCCATCAAGAGCATTTCTGCTGCAGTTTTCAGAGCCTCTACCTCCGCTTTGAAGTTACTTGAGAACTTTCCAGTTGCCACTGAATGTGTTTTTTTCACTCCATTTTTTAAATTTAGGAGAATTCCTCCTCCTCCATTCTCTACTGAATTTTTGGCTGATCCATCTGTATATGCATGGGTCCAATTGCTGCTTGGATAATGTTCTTTTATGTAGTTTAGGGTTATTTCTCTTCTTTCGGTTTCATGCTGAGTGTTCTTTTTCTCAATACCAGGAATGTTTTCTATCATCTCAGGCAGTTGCTGCTGTCTCCTAGCTGGGAACTTGTCTGCATTGTAAATGGGTTTGACTGTTGATATGTTAAGTATGGGATCTGCCCTAATCTTTCGTTTTGCAGTTTCTACAAAGCTGCTACGCTTCAGTCTTCCCTTTCCAAAACCACTAAACCTTTTATACATAGGGTGGTCTGTCAATCTTCTAAATTTTTCAGCTTGTTGCTGGGCTCTGCTATCTCTTCTATCCTGCATTGGTTGTAAACAAGTGATCTTTTCTAATTCATTAATAGGCGTTGTCTTCAGGCTTCCAGTTATGATTCGCATTCCTTGATTTTGGACTATACTTATTTTGTTAAAGTTTGACTTAGCTGCTGTTGCCCAAGCTGCAATGCCATATTCCAGTACTGGCCTCACCCGTCCAGTATATAACTTCTTGAGAACTTTCTCATCTGCTCCCCACGTTGTACCAGCAAGCTTTTTCATGATTGCCATTCTTTGCCTTGCTCTTGTTCGATTTTTCTCAACCTGTGTCTTCCATGTCAGGCGACGATCAAAGGTGACTCCTAGATAGTTTGGATTTTCTTCATGGCGCAATATTTTTCCATTCAATACCAGCTTAGGTTGCTGAGTTTTAGTTGAGAGGGAGAACACTGTGCATGTTGTTTTCTCCTCACTTATCTTCACTAGCCATGATTTTGACCAGTCCTCTAGCGCTAATAAGGCTTGCTGTATTCTGCTGTTAGCTGTACTAATATATTCTTCAGATGTCCATATGGCTAGGTCATCTGCAAAGGATGATGTGTGTACTCTGGTTGGAAAATTTTCTGCGATGTCGTTTATATATGCTAGGAATAATGTTGGTGAAAGAACTCCTCCTTGGGGGACACCTTGCTCCAACAGCATCATTTTGCTGGTTTGTCCTTGTACTTTTGTCCTGGCAGTTCTGTTCTCAAGGTAGTGGCTGATCCATTTGTACATTTTCCCACAAACATGCATTTTTTGAAGTTTTACTTTCAGTCCTTCCTTCCATACTTTATCAAATGCTTTTTCTAAATCTATCCAGACCGCTAGTGTGTGCTTTTTCTCTTGGAAGGCATCCTCTATTTCCTGAGCTATATAGGTTATTTGATCTTCAGTGGATCTGTACTTTCTGAATCCTGCTTGGTGTGGTGTTAAGAGTTGGTTTTCTTCCAGATGCCATGTTAGCCTGCCATTGATAATGTGTTCCATTAATTTTCCTACACAGCTAAGAAGACTGATAGGTCGATAGCCATTTGGTTCTTCCAGGTCTTTTCCTTTCTTTGGGACTGGTATTAGTATAGCTTCCTTCCATGCCTGTGGGACTATTCCCCTCTTCCAGCTGTAATTCAGGACTGCTAGTAGTTTCTTTTTTGCCTTAGTGCCTAGTCCTAATAGCATTTCATTTGTGATTCCATCCTTTCCTGGTGATGTCTTCTTTTTTAGGGTATTCATTGCCTGTTCCAATTCTTCCATTGTTAGATTTGCCATCATAGTATTCTGCTGCTGTCTCTGTATATCTATGATGTATCTGTTTATCTTTGATTGCTTTCTTCTGTTCGGCTGTAATATCAATGTGGTTTGCACTGGCATAGTGTTCCATTAGTGCATTTGCAGCCTTTTTTCCTGTAAGCAAGGCATTTCCTTGTTTAATTGTTATTTGTTTGTTTCTAGGTCCTTCATTGTTCATGGCTTTCACTAGTTTCCATAGTTTGTTTCCATCCCTGTCAAAATTCAGGTTTTCTGTTTTTTTCCTCCAACAATCTCTTGTTGTTTGATTTACTGTTCTTTTATATTTTGCTGAGATGGCTTTGAGAGAGATGTTCGCTTCAGTTGTTTGTTCTCTCTCTGCGGTCTTCCTAGCATCTTCAACTTTGTCCTCCAAAATTTGTAGTTCTTCAGTCCAGTATGGTTTGTAATTTTTCCTCGCTCCTCTTGGAATAGACTCAGTGGCCGCCTGTATTATTGCTCTGTTTAGACTTTCCACCATTTGCTTCATGTTGCCATATCGTGTATTTATGTTTTCACAATATTTGTCTGTTAGTATGGCAAATCTGTCCCAGTCTGCTCGTTTGTAATTCCAACGGGGCAAAGGCTTTTGCTCCTGTGGAACATACTCCATATTTATTACAAGCTTGATTGGTCTGTGGTCACTACCTGCTAATTGGTCAAGCACATGGCGATCGATTTTGTGGAGGATGTCTCCTGTGCAGAAAGCTAAGTCTGGAGTAGAAGTGGTAATCCATCTTCTGGAGTAGAAGCTCGGTGTGTCATCCGCTTTGTTGAGTAGATGGAGATTTGAGTCTATTTCCCAGTCCTCCACTTCATCTCCTCTTTTGTCAGTATCTGGGTATCCCCATCTTTCTGAACGGCTATTAAAGTCTCCGACAACAATGCAATTTGTGTCAGTTATTTCCATGTTTGAGAGTGTAAGATCCTTATCTGCCGGGCTATACAGATTGTAAATTCTTATTTTCACGTCCTTTATCATTATATCAACACCTATAATTTCCGTTTGGTTGTCAGAGATCACAGATACTTTGCTGCAAGGTATTGTATTTCGTGTAAGTATTACAACTCCTCCTTTGTGTCCTTCGCGGTCGAAACGTGTGGCCTGATATCCCTCGACTGAAAATGTGCGATTGGCGTTGAGGTGTGTCTCTTGAATGCATGCCACATCTATTCTATCTTTATGAAGACGCTGTGTTAGGGAGGCTTTCTTGTTATAAACTCCTTCTGCATTCCATTGTAGTATGTTGAGTGTCCGGGGTGTTTGGTCAATAGCTCTTAACCTACTCCTATGTGCCTTGACTCCACAGCACAGGGGAAGGTGACCACCAGTAGTCATGGGTGGACCCCCTTGAGGCAGGGGGCCCGGCACTATCACCGCCTGATGGGACTTCACGGGATTAGCACCATAACGATTAATTTTCATCTGTGGCATCATGAAATGATAAAGTTACGTTGCACTTCTTTGTCAAGCCTGTGGCTCAGTACATCCGATTTCGACAAGCATTTGTTCGGGATGCTTTCCCTAGCCTTTGACTGTCCCCAGTCTACCTACAAGGCAGCAGGTTTGTGCGTCACTTCGTCTGGTCCCTCTCCCTTGACCTGTCCGACATGGGTGACCCTACCAGTAGCTGTGCTACCGTCGGCATAGCTCTTGGGGTCATTGGAACGCACAAGCCCCTCTACCTCGTCAAGGTGGACGCACGGCAGAGGGGATAATTTCATCTGACATTGGTGACTGGCAGACAAGATCAGAAAAAAATGTTTGTAGTTTCATCTGACATGAGTGACTGGCGGACAAGATGAGAAAAAGATTGTAGTCTCATCTGACATGAGTGATTGGCGGACAAGGTGAGAAAAAGATTATAGTCTCATCTGACATGAGTGACTGGTGGACAGGATGAGAAAAAGTTTGTAGTCTCATCTGACATGAGTGATTGGCGGACAGGATGTATGAGAGATCAACTTTCAAAGTTAAAAAGAAAACGATTAAAAACCATGTTTGATTGCTGAGGTGTGATTCTGCGATTTGCTGAAATTGAATCAATGTCTGACCAATTGTGTCCATAGGGGGTCACATCCAGAAGAACAGTGTACAATATCTACAATGTTGATATTGTGGTATGTCTGTAGTGTTACTGTATCTACAAAGTTGATATTGTGATAATTCTCTAGTGTTACAGTATCTACAAAGTTGATATTGTGGTATGTCTCTAGTGTTACTGTATCTACAATGTTGATATTGTGGTATGTCTCTAGTGTTACTGTATCTACAAAATTGATATTGTGAGAATTCTCTAGTGTTACAGTATCTACAAAGTTGATATTGTGGTATGTCTCTAGTGTTACTGTATCTACAAAGTTGATATTGTGATGTGTCTCTAGTGTTACAGTATCTACAAAGTTGACACTGTTGTAGGTATGTCTCTAGTGTTAAATATACATGAAATTGGTTACATCTGCTGTCAAGATGTGGAAATGTAAACAGTATGAAAACAAAGTGTAGTGCAGATTTACAAAATACAATTACACAAAATGGGATGCCAGCAAACATGAAGAAGACAATACAACATCAATGGCACAGAGAAAACTCTACATTGGCTAGGTTATGGCCTACTAATCAGAACAGTGAAAATGGAAAAAGAAAGCATGTGGTACTGACCTGGAAGAATTTGAACACGAAACAGTGAATGTTTGATGAACTTGAGCCAGTATAAGTGGTGGCAGTACGAGGATGTCCATGAATGTCAACCGGTATAAGTGGCAGTACGAGGATGTCCATGAATGTCAACCGGTATAAGTGGCAGTACGAGGATGTCCATGAATGTCAACTGGTATAAGTGGCAGTACGAGGATGTCCATGAATGTCAACCGGTATAAGTGGCAGTACGAGGATGTCCATGAATGTCAACCGGTATAAGTGGCAGTATGGACACTTAGGGGGATGGGGTGGTGGCGTCCAGTGAATATGTCAAGTGTGTGTGAGTGATATGTTTCTGTTTGCGTTATTATATGTCAGTGGTCCTCATTCATGTGTGTATGGGCTTATTTGTCAAATGTGTATGTGTGAGAGAGAGGGACAGAGAGATCATTTGTCTGTATGTTTGTCTGTGTAGAGTTTGATGGTTGGTTGCTTGAGTGACTGATTTGTGTGTGGGTGTGTCCTGGATGTGGTGGGGCTGTGATGGCTCACATGTAGTACAATTGTGGATGATTGTTGTCAGCTGGTGTGCACAGTTGTCACATGCCTGTGTATGAGACCACTGACATGTATATTGTTGTTATAACCAATGTTGATGTAATAAACAAGTGACAATCTCAGGTTTGTAATGGAATATAAGATTGACCTCTCTCTCTCTCTCTCTCTCTCTCTCTCTCTCTCTCTCTCTCTCTCTCTCTCTCTCTCTCTCTCTCTCTCTCTCTCTCTCTCTCTCTCTCTCTCTCTCTCTCTCTCTCTCTCTCACACACACACACACTGGTCAACCTCTTCTCATACCCTGACACTTTGTGTTGTGTGCTTGTCTACTGAAATCTCTACATGACCTCTCTGTCTACTGAAATCTCTACATGACCTCTCTGTCTACTGAAATCTCTACATGACCTCTGTGTCTACTGAAATCTCTACATGACCTCTGTGTCTACTGAAATCTCTACATGACCTCTCTGTCTACTGAAATCTCTACATGACCTCTCTGTCTACTGAAATCTCTACATGACCTCTGTGTCTACTGAAATCTCTACATGACCTCTATGTCTACTGAAATCTCTACATGACCTCTGTCTACTGAAATCTCTACATGACCTCTGTCTACTGAAATCTCTACATGACCTCTGTCTACTGAAATCTCTACATGACCTCTGTCTACTGAAATCTCTACATGACCTCTGTGTCTACTGAAATCTCTACATGACCTCTGTGTCTACTGAAATCTCTACATGACCTCTGTCTACTGAAATCTCTACATGACCTCTCTGTCTACTGAAATCTCTACATGACCTCTGTGTCTACTGAAATCTCTATGTCTACTGAAATCTCTACATGACCTCTGTCTACTGAAATCTCTACATGACCTCTGTCTACTGAAATCTCTACATGACCTCTGTGTCTACTGAAATCTCTACATGACCTCTCTGTCTACTGAAATCTCTATGTCTACTGAAATCTCTACATGACCTCTGTCTACTGAAATCTCTACATGACCTCTGTCTACTGAAATCTCTACATGACCTCTGTGTCTACTGAAATCTCTACATGACCTCTCTGTCTACTGAAATCTCTATGTCTACTGAAATCTCTACATGACCTCTGTCTACTGAAATCTCTACATGACCTCTGTCTACTGAAATCTCTACATGACCTCTGTGTCTACTGAAATCTCTACATGACCTCTCTGTCTACTGAAATCTCTATGTCTACTGAAATCTCTACATGACCTCTGTCTACTGAAATCTCTACATGACCTCTGTCTACTGAAATCTCTACATGACCTCTGTCTACTGAAATCTCTACATGATGTCTCTGTCTACTGAAATCTCTACATGACCTCTGTCTACTGAAATCTCTACATGATCTCTCTGTCTACTGAAATCTCTACATGACCTCTGTCTACTGAAATCTCTACATGATCTCTCTGTCTACTGAAATCTCTACATGACCTCTGTCTACTGAAATCTCTACATGATCTCTCTGTCTACTGAAATCTCTACATGACCTCTGTCTACTGAAATCTCTACATGATCTCTCTGTCTACTGAAATCTCTACATGACCTCTGTCTACTGAAATCTCTACATGATCTCTCTGTCTACTGAAATCTCTACATGACCTCTGTCTACTGAAATCTCTACATGACCTCTGTCTACTGAAATCTCTACATGACCTCTATGTCTACTGAAATCTCTACATGACCTCTCTGTCTACTGAAATCTCTACATGACCTCTATGTCTACTGAAATCTCTACATGACCTCTGTGTCTACTGAAATCTCTCTGTCTACTGAAATCTTTATGTCTACTGAAATCTCTATGTCTACTGACATCTCTACATGACCTCTATGTCTGCTGAAATCTCTACATGACCTCTGAAATCTCTACATGACCTCTATGTCTACTGAAATCTCTACATGACCTCTGAAATCTCTACATGACCTCTATGTCTGCTGAAATCTCTACATGACCTCTGAAATCTCTACATGACCTCTATGTCTGCTGACATCTCTACATGACCTCTGCCACAGCATGTGTGATGCTTATTGTTTTGCACTAATGTCTAGGGGTGTATTCATTGTTGATTCGCGCAATTCTCTGATGGAGTTACTTAACTTCGTAGATATTGCACAACGTCATGGTTTTATTATTGTTGGTTCCCTGCCTTATTCAGACTTGACACAGTTATTTTATTAGGCATGTGTCCGCAAGTGGTTGGTTAAACCAAAGATTGTACCTTAGATTCTCTGCGTACATTGGTGAGTGGCTGATTAAACTAAAGACTGTACCTTAGAATCTCTGAATGCATTAGCGAGTGGTTGATTAAACCAAAGACTACCTTAGAATCTCTGCGTACATTAATGAGTGGCTGATTAAACCAAAGACTACCTTAGAATCTCTGAATGCATTAGCGAGTGGTTGATTAAACCAAAGACTGTACCTTAGAATCTCTGAATGCATTAGCGAGTGGTTGATTAAACCAAAGACTATACCTTAGAATCTCTGAATGCATTAGCGAGTGGTTGATTAAACCAAAGACTACCTTAGAATCTCTGCGTACATTAGTGAGTGGCTGATTAAACCAAAGACTACCTTAGAATCTCTGAGTACATTAGCGAGTGGTTGATTAAACCAAAGACTACCTTAGAATCTCTGCGTACATTAGTGAGTGGCTGATTAAACCAAAGACTACCTTAGAATCTCTGAGTACATTAGCGAGTGGTTGATTAAACCAAAGACTACCTTAGAATCTCTGCGTACATTAGCGAGTGGTTGATTAAACCAAAGACTACCTTAGAATCTCTGAGTACATTAGTGAGTGGTTGATTAAACCAAAGACTGTACATTCGAATCTCTGAGTACATTAGTGAGTGGTTGATTAAACCAAAGACTACATTTGAATCTCTGAGTACATTAGTGAGTGGTTGATTAAACCAAAGACTACATTCGAATCTCTGAGCACATTAGTGAGTGGTTGATTAAACCAGAGACTGTACCTTAGAATCTCTGAGTACATTAGTGAGTGGTTGATTAAACCAAAGACTGTACCTTAGAATCTCTGAGGACATTAGTGAGTGGTTGATTAAACCAAAGACTATACCTTAGAATCTCTGAGGACATTAGTGAGTGGTTGATTAAACCAAAGACTATACCTTAGAATCTCTGAGGACATTAGTGAGTGGTTGATTAAACCAAAGACTATACCTTAGAATCTCTGAGGACATTAGGCGTATTCTGTGAGTGGTTGATTAAACTAGAGACTGTACCTTAGAATCTCTGAGGACATTAGTGAGTGGTTGATTAAACCAAAGACTATACCTTAGAATCTCTGAGTACATTAGCAAGGTCCTATTAATGGTGACGTTCACTGCCCCCACTGTCATACTAAGGATCACAGAATAAGACTTCAACTGTATTAAGGCAACCAAGATGCTGTATGATTTCCTCTGATATTGTCACAATAGTTCTGCATTACACATCAAAGGTTGATTTCTCTGTGATATTGTCACAATAGTTCTGCATTACACATCAGATGTTTACACAATCATCACATCAAGTGTAGGCCAGCATGGCTCAGTGAATAAGAACGCCTGTTCTTAAACATCCGGTCTGCTGATACCAAGGTAAGGGGTTCAACCCCTACATCGGAAAGTTGGACTAAAAATGTTGACCTGTCGTCCTTGACTTTGGGACGTTAATTACATGTACCTCTGAAGTCGGGGTGAGTTCCCTGATGTCAAGGGACACTGTTAATAGGGAAAGCTAGTCCACACGCAAAATTCAGTCCAGGAGTACTGAAAGTAGTGTGCTGGAGCTCAAAAGCGAGCCAGTGAGTGCCAAAAAAAAAATCACATCAAATTATCAATCACCGCCTCAGATCTTACTGACAGTTAAAAGGTGTACCTAAGATCTATACTAAAGTCTCACCCAGAATTACCCTCCTGATATCTCACCCAGGATTACCCCACTGTTATCTCACTCAGGATTACCCCACTATTATCTCACCCAGGATTACCCCACTGATATCTCACCCAGGATTACCCCACTGTTATCACACCCAGGATTACCCTCCTGTTATCTCACCCAGGATTACCCCACTGTTATCTCACCCAGGATTACCCCACTGTTATCTCACCCAGGATTACCCCACTGTTATCTCACCCAGGATTATCCCACCCAGGATTACCCTCATGTTATCTTACCCAGGATTACCCCACTGTTATCTCACCCAGGATTCCCCTCCTGTTATCTCACCCAGTATTACCCCACTGTTATCTTACCCAGGATTACCCCACTGCTGTCTCACCCAGGATTACCCCACTGTTATCTCACCCAGTATTACCCTCCTGTTATATCACCCAGTATTACCCTCCTGTTATCTTACCCAGGATTACCCTCCTGTTATTTCACCCAGTATTACCCTCCTGTTATCTCACCCAGTATTACCCTCCTGTTATCTTACCCAGGATTACCCCACTGCTGTCTCACCCAGGATTACTCTCCTGTTATCTCACCCAGTATTACCCTCCTGTTATCTCACCCAGTATTACCCTCCTGTTATCTCACCCAGTATTACCCTCCTGTTATCTCACCCAGTATTACCCTCCTGTTATCTCACCCAGTATTACCCTCCTGTTATCTCACCCAGTATTATCCTCCTGTTATCTCACTCAGGATTACCCCACTGTTTTCTCACTCAAGATTACTCAACTGCTGTCTCACCTAGGATTACCCCACTGCCGTGTCACCCAAGATTACGTAACTGCTGTCTCACCCAGGATTACCCTGGTTCGGTACTGCTTCAGCCAGATGGACACACATGTAGTCTCCAGGGCTTTCACCCACACAGTCAATCAACTGGTCAATAACACTGCGCATTGTGGAAGGCTGGTGACGTCAAGGCCGTGGGTTTCCTATTTTATAGAAACGTGACCTGGTATGTTTGAAATACCTCCACACATACAGCAGAATCTGTGTAATCCCGAGGGAATCAAGCGATCTGGTTAGGACTGTCCCTCGATATTGCAGCCGTGTTATCTCAGCCTGGGCTGAGTCATCGTTGACCCGAGGACTTGTAGATAACGACACACAACCAGCTTGTCACACACGGGAGCTAATCTGTGGAGTGGCTCATGATCTCATACATGCAATTATCTGCCCTTGTGACACAACTTGATATAGGGTAGTCGCCGGTGACGGGGAACATCTCCGACCGTGTTACCATGTATGTATCTGTGATTATGTGCCCTTGTGACACAACTTGAGTGATGTAGGGCAGCCATTGGTGAGGCAGAAATCTCCGATCATGTGTCACCGTGATTGTGTCTGATTCCTTGCTAATCCTCCAATTATGTCACTATGATTACATCTGACTCCTCGCTGATACTCCGATTATGTGTCACCATGATTATGTCTGATTCCTCGCTGATCCTCCCATCATGTGTCACCATGATTATGTCTGATTCCTCGCTGATATTCCGATCATGTGTCACCATGATTATGACTGTGATTCGCCGCTGATCCTCCGATCATGTGTTACCTTGATTTTGTCTGTGATTATTTGCCCTTGTGTCACAACTAGAGTGAAGTAGGGCAATCACTGGTGACGTGGAAATCTCCGATCATGTGTGATACAGATGTTCCTCCATGTCATTTTCATTACGAGAATCTGAGGCCGTAAGGGCCCAACAGATTATTGCGCTAATATATATATATTCTTCAGCATTCCGAGCCATTGAGGTTCTTTGCTGCAGTAACAAGCCGTCTCCATTCGTCTCTCTGGTTGACCTTCTCTTGCCAGTCGTTGATTCCAAGTGCTTGTAGGTCTGTTTGTATATTATCTCTCCACCGTCTTCTTGGTCTACCTCGGGGTCTACGGTCATTTATGTCCTGAGCGTAAGCGAGTTTTGTTTCCCAATTGTCTTCCATTCTTTTATATATATATTCGTGTCAGGTCTTAGTCAGATATGACTGAGCTACCGTATGACAGTAGACGGTACTACCTGCTTTCTGTTAGCGCCGAACGTTGGGCGGCGCTTACCAAACCCAACACCCCACATTGTGCCAACGGCTTCGGGCGGAAGAGCGCAATTGGGAGGGTACAAGCCTTACCCTGGTGCGAGGAAATGCAACCTAAAGACAAAATGGCAGGGCAGACCAGGCCCGAAGCCTTGGTTGGCGGCTGGTCTAGGATCGAAGCTCCGACAGGCGGACAGTTAGAGCATTGCTTTGCTGATCCGGCAGCTTCTGCAGCTTTCCTTGTTCCAGAGTGTAGGGTTTACCTTTCCTCTGGAGTTGAACTAGGCAGGCCGAGAGAGGGATCATGCTGCATGGGCAACACATGATCTCTATATTTTAGCCCAGGCTTGTGCTATGGAGAGCAATGTGAACGGACATTTACAGCGCGAATTGGCCTTATCAGTCACATTCGCTACCGCCATACGTAAAAGTTATTATGCCTTTTTAAAGCACAAACTATCGTCTGTGAAGACTGCAAGGTGCCAGTGATATATATATATGTATATATATACCGGGTGTTTGTAAGGTCTCACTATGCTTTGTATGTAGATCAAATTTGACAAATGTAGTGCACGATGTCATAAATAAATGAGCTCCACGGTCCACCAAGAAGCAATATGCAGCGAATGGCTGTCGTCTGCTGGAGTAATTCTTTGCACTCCAAACATAATGGAAGAATGAACATACGTCAGTGGAAGTCGTCTAATGTGCAAAAGACCAGGACAATTTATAACGTACTATGAACCAACGTAATTATAACCAACGCCATTGAGGCTGGTTGGACAAGGTGGACATTTTTTTTTTTTTTTCAAAACTGAATGGATGGATGGATGTTTTGGTTGAACAAATATGTTGAAGGCTCGGGTTTGGGGGCTGGCTTTCTCACTTCATAGGAAACCTTTAAATGCAAGGCCCAGCCAGTCATAAACAAGCCTCAAGATAGAGAGATATAAGCAGACAAGCCTCAAGATAGAGAGATATAAGCAGACAAGCCTCAAGATAGAGGAATATAAGCAGACAAGACTCAAGATAGAGAGATATAAGCAGACAAGCCTCAAGATAGAGAGATATGAATAAACAAGCCTCAAGATAGAGAGATATAAGACTCAAGATAGAGAGATATAAGCAGACAAGCCTCAAGATAGAGAGTTATAAAGAGACAAGCCTCAAGATATCAACAGGGAAACCCTTTGAGGCCACCAAGACTGTTAATAAATATACACATATTGTTTGGCGATGATAGAAGTAGGGGAAAGAATTAGAGACCGGGGGACGCACTAGACAACATACAAATTGAAAGCTACCTACAACTGACGACAGCGCCTCGCTTTAGGACCAGATAGCCATATAATAACAGAACAAAGCGTCAAACTAAACCATAGCTGGTATGCAACTATCTGAGAAATAGCCTCAATATAGATTTCCATATACTGGGGAAGGAGCCTCAAGATAGATTTCTCTATGCTGGAGAAATAGCCTCAAGATAGATTTCTCTATGCTGGAGAAATAGCCTCAAGATAGATTTCCCTACATCGGAAGGACTGTATCAGTTGTGTGCTCTCGTCTGGAGGTTGGACGGTATGTTACTTGCAACCGGACATTCTGTGTTCCGTTCTCACTTTCCCTATCTTTCCTGGAGTTATTTGCTCACTAGGAAGGAGGTTGGACGGTATGTTACTTGCAACCGGACATTCTGTGTTCCGTTCTCACTTTCCCTATCTTTCCTGGAGTTATTTGTTCACTAGGGGGAGGCTGAGTCAGTGTTGTGTCTGCTCACTAGGGGGAGGCTGAGTCAGTGTTGTGTCTGCTCACTAGGGGGAGGCTGAGTCAGTGTTGTATTTGCTCACTAGGGGGAGGCTGAGTCAGTGTTGTATTTGCTCACTAGGGGGAGGCTGAGTCAGTGTTGTGTTTGCTCACTAGGGGGAGGCTGAGTCAGTGTTGTGTCTGCTCACTAGGGGGAGGCTGAGTCAGTGTTGTATTTGCTCACTAGGGGGAGGCTGAGTCAGTGTTGTGTCTGCTCACTAGGGGGAGGCTGAGTCAGTGTTGTGTCTGCTCACTAGGGGGAGGCTGAGTCAGTGTTGTGTCTGCTCACTAGGGGGAGGCTGAGTCAGTGTTGTGTCTGCTCACTAGGGGGAGGCTGAGTCAGTGTTGTGTCTGCTCACTAGGGGGAGGCTGTGTCAGTGTTGTGTCTGCTCACTAGGGGGAGGCTGAGTCAGTGTTGTGTCTGCTCACTAGGGGGAGGCTGAGTCAGTGTTGTGTCTGCTCACTAGGGGGAGGCTGAGTCAGTGTTGTGTCTGCTCACTAGGGGGAGGCTGAGTCAGTGTTGTGTCTGCTCACTAGGGGGAGGCTGAGTCAGTGTTGTGTCTGCTCACTAGGGGGGAGGGCTGAGTCAGTGTTGTGTCTGCTCACTAGGGGGAGGCTGAGTCAGTGTTGTGTCTGCTCACTAGGGGGAGGCTGAGTCAGTGTTGTGTCTGCTCACTAGGGGGAGGCTGAGTCAGTGTTGTGTCTGCTCACTAGGGGGAGGCTGAGTCAGTGTTGTGTCTGCGAATTCTGAAATAAGGAGCATATATTTTTTTCCAGTTTTTTTTTTTTTTTTTTCTCTTCATGGTTCCCATTTCCCCCCATTTTTTTCATTCTTCTCATCCCATTTTTATGCCTTAATGTAATCACTGTAGTGTCTTGTCTGTGATTATATGTTGTGGATTGTGTATGTATGTGTTTGCTGACGAAGGTTAGTCGCCGCAACGTCCTGCGTTTTCCGTAATTGTGTTCTGGAAAGCTGCATTACTCTGTGTTATTTGATATTGTTTACATTGCCAACAACAAAACGAGCTCATGTGTGTCCACTTAGAGGTCAACAAACAGTCGTCTCTCGGCTTATTTCAGATCAGGTCATGTTGAGTCTTGTTGGCTTTCAGTTGATTCCGTCCCACGGCGTGCTACTTCGTGGGCACTGTACGTCGTCAGTGTTTGTTCGTCGTTTGTGACCTGGTATATTCTGTGTTAGTTTAGCTGAGATTCTGTACAAGTTATCGACGTACTGTAGGCGTTCTTGCTTCCTGGGAGACGTTCCACAATATCTTAGATCGAACCCCAGACTCGATTGTTTGTACAGCTGGATCGTGTGTGCACATCGCATCTTAGTTAACTCGATCATCATCACCATCACCATCACCATCAACATCATCATGTCAGCCCTGACGAGTGCCTTCTGAAATAACCCCTATTTGAGAAATAACCAGTTATGAAACAATGATTGCGTTATCCCATTTTGTCACATCTATTAACTCCTTGATCATGGGAGCGTGTGTATCAGGGAAAGTGTATACTTTATAACAACGGCATCACTTCCAGAATACATCGTCCTGGGAAAATCACCCAGCCTGGCTGGTGGAGAACCTCACTGATGGAATGACAGAAAGTCACCCGGCCTGGCTGGTAGAGAACCTCACCGATGGAATGACAGAAAGTCACCCGGCCTGGCTGGTAGAGAACCTCACTGATGGAATGACAGAAAGTCACCCGGCCTGGCTGGTAGAGAACCTCACTGATGGAATGACAGAAAGTCACCCGGCCTGGCTGGTGGAGAACCTCACTGATGGAATGACAGAAAGTCAACACCCGCCTGGCTGGTAGAGAACCTCACTGATGGGAATGACAGAAAGTCACCCGGCCTGGGCTGGTGGAGAACCTCACTGATGGAATTGAACAGAAAGTCACCCTGGCCTGGCTGGTGGAGAACCTCACTGATGGAATGACAGAAAGTCACCCGGCCTGGCTGGTAGAGAACCTCACTGATAGAATGACAGAAAGTCACCCGGCCTGGCTGGTGGAGAACCTTACTGATGGAATGACAGAAAGTCACCCGGCCTGGCTGGTGGAGAACCTCATCGATGGAATGACAGAAAAATACAGAGTACAAACAACAAGAGCTCGAAGAGCGTTGTACAATGTCACAGCTGAGTATAGTTGAGGCAATAACCCACATAACAACTGTCGGGACATTCCCACACCACTCGGGACTTTCCTACACCACTGGGGACTTTCCCTAGCCATACGGGACTTTCCCTAGCCACACAGGACTTTCCCACACCATTCGGGACATTCCCACATGCGCCCCGGTCACAAATACAACAGTCAGCGAAGAGTCCCAAGACTAATGGTTACAGCTGAAGTCTGACTGTGTGTCCGTCTAGCTATTGGTCGGTGTACTGAGTGTCGGCCAGATAAGCTGGTCACTGGTTGACGAGCCATTCTCTCCAGGCCGTGATCGTGTCAATGTTCCCCCACACTGTACTTCTGATCCCACAGAACCATGTCCACATGTGGCTTATCATGCATTAATACAATACCTCAGGGGTGCAGAGCCAGCCAATCTGTGCTTCTGATCATGTCCCGAGACACCAGCAGGTCTTGCAGACAAGATCCAACATATGCTCCCTATTTTTGATTTTTAAAATTGAAGCATGTCACTCTGCACGAGATATGCCTGTCTTCACTCTGCACGAGATATGCCTGTCTTCACTCTGCACGAGACATGTCTGTCTTCACTCTGCACGAGATATGCCTGATCTCACTCTGCACGAGACATGCCTGTCTTCACTCTGCACGAGATATGCCTGTCTTCACTCTGCACGAGACATGTCTGTCTTCACTCTGCACGAGATATGCCTGATCTCACTCTGCACGAGACATGCCTGTCTTCATTCGATGTGAGTGGATGGGGGATGTGTGGGTGGATGGGGGATGTGTCTCATTACATGGCAATATGCATTGTTTATGTTTACAACATTCATTTCACAATGTTGTTTTACGATGTGAATGTATCATGCACCATTGATGAACGAAAGATGAGTGATTGGAAGGGCCGAATGTAAATCGGGCCTGCGTGCCCAATTTTTTACCCTTTGAAAATAAAGTCCGTTCGTTTGTTCTCTCTCTTTCTTTCTTCCTCCTCTCTCTCTTTGCTCTCTCTCTCTCTCTCTCTCTCTCTCTCTCTCTCTCTCTCTCTCTCTCTCTCTCTCTCTCTCTCTCTCTCTCTCTCTCTCTCTCTACGTTTCTCTCCAGCTCCAAAACAAACCAATTGTCTAAACCTGCCCCAAAATATCCGGCTATAAAGCCATTAATCCGTTCACAAACCAACCCGCCCTTCACTCAAGGGTCAGGCAAGGCTTATCACACGGTGACACCCCACCCCACTACCCCGGTTACTTGACACAAATACCCCGCAAGTCACCGGAGATAAACAATATCCCAGCCTGCCCGGCGCGGCCAGATGGTCAGAGATAAAGTGGCAGCCTGTGGTGGTGTGGGGTCGACAGATCAACATCGGAACCAGACCTCACAGTTCCAGGCAGCAGTCGTCGGTGGCAGTCAGGTACTGGTCTCTGTTCTAGACCGTGTGCTCTGGTCTCTGTTCTAGACAGTGTGCTCTGGTCTCTGTTCTAGACAGTGTGCTCTGGTCTCTGTTCTAGACAGTGTGCTCTGGTCTCTGTTCTAGACAGTGTGCTCTGGTCTCTGTTCTAGACCGTGATCTGTGGTCGTCTAGGTGTTCTCGTCTTCTTTATCTTTATGTTGGTTTTCTAGTGACTGCCGCTTCCATTGACGATGAACTGTATATTACGTGGAGGACTTTGGTGTTGGCATTATGACTCCTGTCTATTCCACTTTTCACATAGGGCAGCGAGGAGCCTTTCGTATGATATTCACTGCCACAGGAACGGAGCATAATGGGGACAACCGTTGCGTGAAGTTGGAACCACGACTGTCTGACTAACTAACTAACTAACTAACTAACTAACTAACTAACTAACTAACTAACTAACTAACTAACTAACTAACTAACTAACTAACTAACTAATTAACTAACTAACTAACTTTATCTACAGTATAGCCGTGTATCATGTTGGACGTGTCTATATCTACAGTATAGCTGTGTATCTTATTGAGTTGCCTAAATCTACAGTATAGATGTGTATCTTGTTGGACATTCCTACAACTACAGTATGGCTGTGTACCTTGTTGAGTTGCCTACATCTACAGTATAGCCGTGTATCATGTTGGACTTGCCTACATCTACAGTATAGCTGTGTATCATGTTGGACGTGTCTACATCTACAGTATAGCTGTGTATCTTGTTGAGTTGTCTTCATCTACAGTATAGATGTGTATCTTGTTGAGTTGCCTACATCTACAGTATAGATGTGTATCTTGTTGAGTTGCCTACATCTACAGTATAGATGTGTATCATGTTGGACATTCCTACATCTACAGTATAGCTGTGTATCTTGTTGAGTTGCCTACATCTACAGTATAGATGTGTATCTTGTTGGACATTCCTACATCTACAGTATAGATGTGTATCTTGTTGAGTTGCCTACATCTACAGTATAGATGTGTATCTTGTTGAGTTGCCTACATCTACAGTATAGCTGTGTGTCCTGTTGGACATTCCTACAACTACAGTATGGTTGTGTATCTTGTTGAGTTGCCTACATCTACAGTATAGATGTGTATCTTGTTGGACATTCCTACATCTACAGTATAGCTGTGTATCTTGTTGAGTTGCCTACATCTACAGTATAGATGTGTATCTTGTTGGACATTCCTATAACTACAGTATAGCTGTGTATCTTGTTGAGTTGCCTACATCTACAGTATGGCTGTGTATCTTGTTGAGTTGTCTACATCTACAGTATAGATGTGTATCTTGTTGGACATTCCTACATCTACAGTATAGATGTGTGCCTTGTTGGACATTCCTACATCTAGAGTATAGCTGTGTATCTTGTTGAGTTGCCTACATCTACAGTATAGCTGTGTAACTTGTTGAGTTGTCTACAACTACAGTATAGCTGTGTATCTTGTTGAGTTGCCTACATCTACAGTATAGATGTGTATCTTGTTGGACATTCCTACAACTATAGTATAGCTGTGTATCTTGTTAGACATTCCTACAACTATAGTATAGCCGCGTTTCTGGTTGGATTTGCCTACATCTACAGTATAGCTGTGTATCATATTGAGTTGCCTACATCTACAGTATAGCTGTGTATCATATTGAGTTGCCTACATCTACAGTATAGCTGTGTATCATATTGAGTTGCCTACATCTACAGTATAGCTGTGTATCTGGTTGAGTTGCCTACATCTACAGTATAGCTGTGTATCTTGTTGGACATTCCTACATCTACATTATAGATGTGTATCTTGTTGAGTTGCCTACATCTACAGTATAGCTGTGTATCTTGTTGAGTTGCCTACATCTATAGTATAGCTGTGTATCATATTGAGTTGCCTACATCTACAGTATAGCTGTGTATCATATTGAGTTGCCTACATCTACAGTATAGCTGTGTATCTTGTTGAGTTGCCTACATTTACAGTATAGCTGTGTATCTTGTTGGACATTCCTACATCTACAGTATAGCTGTGTATCTTGTTGGACATTCCTACATCTACAGTATGGCTGTGTATCATATTGAGTTGCCTACTTCTACAGTATAGCTGTGTATCTTGTTGGACATTCCTACATCTACAGTATGGCTGTGTATCATATTGAGTTGCCTACATCTACAGTATAGATGTGTATCATATTGAGTTGCCTACATCTACAGTATAGATGTGTATCTTGTTGAGTTGCCTACATCTACAGTATAGCCGTGTATCATGTTGGGATTGCCTACATCTACAGTAAAGCTGTGTATCTTGTGGACTTGCCTACATCTGTAATGTGTGCCAGTTGATATATATTTTATTTTGTAAAACAAGGTGTTGTTGTTCTGGTAGAACTACAGATGTTCCAGCAGTCCATAGATCGTCTCTTTCTGATGTTTAGATGTAGATGGTTCTACTCTACACAGAGTAGATGATCTAGTTATGTGTGTGGTCTAGTTATGTGTGTGGTCTAGTTATATGTGTGGTCTAGTTATGTGTGTGTGGTGTAGTTATGTGTGTGATCTAGTTGTGTGTGTAGTCTAGTTGTGTGTGTGGTCTAGTTATGTGTGTGGTCTAGTTATATGTGTGTGGTGTAGTTATGTGTGTGATCTAGTTGTGTGTGTGGTCTAGTTATGTGTGTGTGTGGTGTAGTTATGTGTGTGATCTAGTTGTGTGTGTGGTCTAGTTATGTGTGTGGTGTAGTTATGTGTGTGGTGTAGTTATGTGTGTGGTGTAGTTATGTGTGTGTGGTGTATTTATGTGTGTGATCTAGTTGTGTGTGTGTGGTGTAGTTATGTGTGTGATCTAGTTGTGTGTGTGATCTAGTTGTGTGTGTGGTCTAGTTATGTGTGTGGTGTAGTTATGTGTGTGGTGTAGTTATGTGTGTGGTCTAGTTATGTGTGTGATCTAGTTATGTGTGTGTGGTCTAGTTATGTGTGTGATCTAGTTATGTGTGTGATCTAGTTATGTGTGTGATCTAGTTATGTGTGTGTGGTCTAGTTATGTGTGTGGTCTAGTTATGTGTGTGGTCTAGTTATGTGTGTGTGGTGTAGTTATGTGTGTGATCTAGTAATGTGTGTGATCTAGTTATGTGTGTGTGGTCTAGTTATGTGTGTGGTCTACAGACTTGCTGTAGGTGGCTTAGTTATGTCAATGTGTGTGCGTGTGTGTGTAGTTATGTCAGTGTGTGTGTGTAGTTATGTCAATATGTGTGTAGTTGTGATAATGTTTGTGTGTAGTTATGTCAATGTGTGTGTAGTTATGTCAATGTGTGTGTAGTTGTCCAAATGTTTGTGTGTAGTTATGTCAATGTGTGTGTAGTTATGTCAATGTGTGTGTGTAGTTGTCCAAATAATTGTGTGTAGTTATGTCAATGTGTGTGTGTAGTTATGTCAATGTGTGTGTGTAGTTGTGATAATGTTTGTGTGTAGTTATGTCAATGTGTGTGTAGTTATGTCAATGTGTGTGTGTAGTTGTCCCAATGTTTGTGTGTAGTTATGTCAATGTGTGTATAGTTATGTCAATGTGTGTGTGTAGTTGTCCAAATGTTTGTGTGTAGTTATGTCAATGTGTGTGTGTAGTTATGTCAATGTATGTGTGTAGTTGTGATAATGTTTGTGTGTAGTTATGTCAATGTGTGTGTGTAGTTATGTCAATGTGTGTGTGTAGTTGTCCCAATGATTAAGTGTAGTTATGTCAATGTGTGTGTAGTTATGTCAATGTGTGTGTAGTTATGTTAATGTGTGTGTAGTTGTCCCAATGTTTGTGTGTAGTTATGTCAATGTGTGTGTGTAGTGATGTCAATGTGTGTGTAGTTGTGATAATGTTTGTGTGTAGTTATGTCAATGTGTGTGTGTAGTTATGTCAATGTGTGTGTAGTTGTGATAATGTTTGTGTGTAGTTATGTCAATGTGTGTGTGTAGTTATGTCAATGTGTGTGTAGTTATGTCAATGTGTGTGTAGTTATGTCAATTTGTGTGTGTAGTTGTCCAAATGTTTGTTTGTAGTTATGTCAATGTGTGTGTGTAGTTGTCCCAATGTTTGTGTGTAGTTATGTCAATGTGTGTGTGTAGTTGTCCTAATGTTTGTGTGTAGTTATGTCAATGTGTATGTGTAGTTGTACCAATGTTTTTGTGTAGTTATGTCAATGTGTGTGTGTGTAGTTATGTTAATGTGTGTGTAGTTGTGATAATGTTTGTGTGTAGTTATGTCAATGTGTGTGTGTAGTTGTCCCAATGTTTGTGTGTAGTTATGTCAATGTGTGTGTGTAGTTGTCCCAATGTTTGTCTGTAGTTATGTCAATGTGTGTGTGTAGTTATGTCAATGTGTGTGTAGTTGTGATAATGTTTGTGTGTAGTTATGTCAATGTGTGTGTGTGTAGTTGTCCCAATGTTTGTGTGTAGTTATGTCAATGTGTGTGTGTAGTTGTCCCAATGTGTGTGTGTAGTTATGTCAATGTGTGTGTGTAGTTATGTCAATGTGTGTGTAGTTGTGATAATGTTTGTGTGTAGTTATGGCAATGTGTGTGTGTAGTTGTCCCAATGTTTGTGTGTAGTTATGTCAATGTGTGTGTAGTTGTGATAATGTCTGTGTGTAGTTATGTCAATGTGTGTGTGTGTGTGTAGTTATGTCAATGTGTGTGTAGTTATGTCAATGTGTGTGTGTAGTTGTCCTAATGTTTGTGTGTAGTTATGTCAATGTGTGTGTGTGTAGTTGTCCCAATGTTTGTGTGTAGTTATGTCAATGTGGTGTGTAGTTGTCCCAATGTTTGTGTGTAGTTATGTCAATGTGTGTGTGTGTAGTTATGTCAATGTGTGTGTAGTTATGTCAATGTGTGTGTGTGTAGTTATGTCAATGTGTGTGTAGTTATGTCAATGTGTGTGTGTAGTTATGTCAATGTGTGTGTAGTTATGTCAATGTGTGTGTGTAGTTATATCAATGTGTGTGTAGTTATATCAATGTGTGTGTGTAGTTGTCCCAATGTTTGTGTGTAGTTATGTCAATGTGTGTGTGTAGTTATGTCAATGTGTGTGTGTAGTTATGTCAATGTGTGTGTAGTTGTGATAATGTTTGTGTGTAGTTATGTCAATGTGTATGTAGTCATGTCAATGTGTGTGTGTAGTTATGTCAATGTGTGTGTAGTTATGTCAATGTGTGTGTAGTTATGTCAATGTGTGTGTAGTTATGTCAATGTGTGTGTAGTTATGTCAATGTGTGTGTAGTTGTGATAATGTTTGTGTGTATTTATGTCAGTGTGTGTGTGTAGTTATGTCAATGTGTGTGTAGTTGTGATAATGTATGTGTGTAGTTCTGTCAATGTGTGTGTAGTTATGTTAATGTGTGTGTGTAGTTGTCCCAATGTTTGTGTGTAGTTATGTCAATGTGTGTGTAGTTGTGTTAATGTTTGTGTGTAGTTATGTCAATGTGCGTGTGTAGTTATGTCAATGTATGTGTGTGTGTAGATGTCCCAATGTTTGTGTGTAATTCTGTCAATGTGTGTCTTTAGTTATTTCAATGTGTGTGTAGTTTTTTTTTCAATGTTCGTGTGTAGTTATTTCAATATGTGTGTGTAGTTATGTCAATGTTTGTGTGTAGTTATGTCAATGTTTGTGTGTAGTTATGTCAATGTGTGTGTGTAGTTATGTCAATGTGTGTGTAGTTATGTCAATGTGTGTGTAGTTATGTCAATGTGTGTGTGTAGTTATGTCAATGTGTGTGTAGTTATTTCAATGTGTGTGTGTAGTTATGTCAATGTGTGTGTAGTTATGTCAATGTGTGTGTGTGTAGTTCTCCAAAGGTTTGTGTGTAGTTATGTCAATGTGTGTGTGTAGTTGTCCCAATGTTTGTGTAGTAGTTATGTCAATGTGTGTGTGTGTAGTTGTCCTAATGTTTGTGTGTAGTTATGTCAATGTGTGTGTGTAGTTGTCCCAATGTTTTTGTGTAGTTATGTCAATGTGTGTGTGTGTAGTTATGTTAATGTGTGTGTAGTTGTGATAATGTTTGTGTGTAGTTATGTCAATGTGTGTGTGTAGTTGTCCCAATGTTTGTGTGTCGTTATGTCAATGTGTGTGTGTAGTTGTCCCAATGTTTGTGTGTAGTTATGTCAATGTGTGTGTGTAGTTATGTCAATGTGTGTGTAGTTGTGATAATGTTTGTGTGTAGTTATGTCAATGTGTGTGTGTGTAGTTGTCCCAATGTTTGTGTTTAGTTATGTCAATGTGTGTGTGTGTAGTTGTCCCAATGTGTGTGTGTAGTTATGTCAATGTGTGTGTGTAGTTATGTCAATGTGTGTGTAGTTGTGATAATGTTTGTGTGTAGTTATGGCAATGTGTGTGTGTAGTTGTCCCAATGTTTGTGTGTAGTTATGTCAATATGTGTGTAATTGTGATAATGTCTGTGTGTAGTTATGACAATGTGTGTGTGTGTGTGTGTGTGTAGTTATGTCAATGTGTGTGTAGTTATGTCAATGTGTGTGTGTGTAGTTGTCCCAATGTTTGTGTGTAGTTATGTCAATGTGTGTGTGTGTGTAGTTGTCCCAATGTTTGTGTGTAGTTATGTCAATGTGTGTGTGTAGTTGTCCCAATGTTTGTGTGTAGTTATGTCAATGTGTGTGTGTGTAGTTATGTCAATGTGTGTGTAGTTATGTCAATGTGTGTGTGTGTAGTTATGTCAATGTGTGTGTAGTTATGTCAATGTGTGTGTGTAGTTATGTCAATGTGTGTGTAGTTATGTCAATGTGTGTGTGTAGTTATATCAATGTGTGTGTAGTTATATCAATGTGTGTGTGTGTAGTTGTCCCAATGTTTGTGTGTAGTTATGTCAATGTGTGTGTGTAGTTATGTCAATGTGTGTGTGTAGTTATGTCAATGTGTGTGTAGTTGTGATAATGTTTGTGTGTAGTTATGTCAATGTGTATGTAGTCATGTCAATGTGTGTGTGTAGTTATGTCAATGTGTGTGTAGTTATGTCAATGTGTGTGTAGTTATGTCAATGTGTATGTGTAGTTGTCCCAATGTTTGTGTGTAGTTATGTCAATGTGTGTGTGTAGTTATGTCAATGTGTGTGTAGTTATGTCAATTTGTGTGTAGTTAGTCAATGTGTGTGTAGTTATGTCAATGTGTGTGTATTTTGATGTCAATGTGTGTGTAGTTGTGATAATGTTTGTGTGTATTTATGTCAGTGTGTGTGTGTGTGTGTAGTTATGTCAATTGTGTGTAGTTGTGATAATGTATGTGTAGTTCTGTCAATGTGTGTGTAGTTATGTAATGTTGTGTGTAGTTGTCCCATTTTGTGTGTAGTTATGTCAATGTGTGTGTAGTTGTGTTAATGTTTGTGTGTAGTTATGTCAATGTGCGTGTGTAGTTATGTCAATGTATGTGTGTGTGTAGATGTCCCAATGTTTGTGTGTAATTCTGTCAATGTGTGTCTTTAGTTAGTTCAATGTGTGTGTGTTTTTTTTTTCAATGTTCGTGTGTAGTTATTTCAATATTGTGTGTGTAGTTATGTCAATGTTTGTGTGTAGTTATGTCAATGTTTGTGTGTAGTTATTCAATGTGTGTGTGTGTAGTTATGTCAAATGTGTGTGTAGTTATGTCAATGTGTTGTGTAGTTTGTCAATGTGTGTTGTAGTTATGTCAATGTGTGTGTAGTTATTTCAATGTGTGTGTGTAGTTATGTCAATGTGTGTGTAGTTATGTCAAATGTGTGTGTGTGTAGTTCTCCAAAGGTTTGTGTGTAGTTATGTCGTGTGTGTGTAGTTGTCCCAATGTTTGTGTGTATTTATGTCAATGTGTTGTGTGTAGTTTCCTATGTTTGTGTGTAGTTTATGTCAATGTGTGTGTTAGTTGTCCCATTTTTTTGTGTAAGTTATGGTCAATGTGTGTGTGTGTAGTTATGTTAATGTGGGTTAGTTGTGATAATGTTTGTGTGTAGTTATGTCAATGTGTGTGTGTAGTTTTGTCCCATGTTTGTGTGTCGTTATGTCAATGTGTGTGTGTAGTTGTCCCAATGTTTGTGTGTAGTTATGTCAATGTGTGTGTAGTATTATGTCAATGTGTGTGTAGTTTGTGATATGTTTGTGTGTAGTTATGTCAATGTGGTGTGTGTGTAGTTGTCCCAATGTTTGTGTTTAGTTATGTCCAATGTGTGTGTGTATAGTTGTCCCAATGTGTGTGTAGTTTTATGTCAATGTGTGTGTGTATTATGTCAATGTGTGTGTAGTTGTGATAATGTTTGGTGTAGTATTGGCAAGTGTGTGTGTGTGTGTGTGTGTGTGTAGTTATGTCAAGTGTTGTAGTTATGTCAATGTGTGTGTGTGTAGTTGTCCCAATGTTTGTGTGTAGTTATGTCAATGTGTGTGTGTGTAGTTGTCCCAATGTTTGTGTGTAGTTATGTCAATGTGTGTGTGTAGTTGTCCAATGTTGTGTGTTTTATGTCAATGTGTGTGTGTGTAGTTATGTCAATGTGTGTGTAGTTATGTCAATGTGTGTGTGTGTAGTTATGTCAATGTGTGTGTAGTTATGTCAATGTGTGTGTGTAGTTATGTCAATGTGTGTGTAGTTATGTCAATGTGTGTGTGTAGTTATATCAATGTGTGTGTAGTTATATCAATGTGTGTGTGTGTAGTTGTCCCAATGTTTGTGTGTAGTTATGTCAATGTGTGTGTGTAGTTATGTCAATGTGTGTGTGTAGTTATGTCAATGTGTGTGTAGTTGTGATAATGTTTGTGTGTAGTTATGTCAATGTGTATGTAGTCATGTCAATGTGTGTGTGTAGTTATGTCAATGTGTGTGTAGTTATGTCAATGTGTGTGTAGTTATGTCAATGTGTGTGTAGTTATGTCAATGTGTGTGTAGTTGTGATAATGTTTGTGTGTATTTATGTCAGTGTGTGTGTGTGTGTGTGTGCAGTTATGTCAATGTGTGTGTAGTTGTGATAATGTATGTGTGTAGTTCTGTCAATGTGTGTGTAGTTATGTTAATGTGTGTGTGTAGTTGTCCCAATGTTTGTGTGTAGTTATGTCAATGTGTGTGTAGTTGTGTTAATGTTTGTGTGTAGTTATGTCAATGTGCGTGTGTAGTTATGTCAATGTATGTGTGTGTGTAGTTTTTTTTTCAATGTTCGTGTGTAGGTATTTCAATATGTGTGTGTAGTTATGTCAATGTTTGTGTGTAGTTATATCAATGTTTGTGTGTAGTTATGTCAATGTTTGTGTGTAGTTATGTCAATGCTTGTGTGTAGTTATGTCAATGTTTGTGTGTAGTTATTTCAATATTTGTGTGTAGTTATGTCAATGTTTGTGTGTTGTTATGTCAATGTTTGTGTGTAGTTATGTCAATGTTTGTGTGTAGTTATGTCAATGTTTGTGTGTAGTTATGTCAATGTTTGTGTGTAGTTATGTCAATGTTTGTGTGTAGTTATGTCAATATTTGTGTGTAGTTATGTCAATGTTTGTGTGTAGTTAAGTCAATGTTTGTGTGTAGTTATGTCAATGTTTGTGTGTAGTTATGTCAATGTTTGTGTGTAGTTATGTCAATGTTTTATGTAGTTACGTCAATGTGTGTGTAGTTATGTCAATGTGTGTGTTTAATATCAATGTTTGTGTGTAGTTGTGTTAATGTTTGTGTGTAGTTGTGTTAATGCTTGTGTGGAGTTGTGTTAAAGTTTGTGTATAGTTATGTCAATATTTGTGAGTAATGTCAATGTTTGTGTGTAGTTATATCAATGTGTGTGTGTAGTTGTGTTAATGTTTGTGTGTGGTTATGTCAATGTTTGTGTGTAGTTATGTCAATGATTGTGTGTAGTTATGTCAATGTGTGTGTGTAGTTATGTCAATGTGTGTGTAGTTATGTCAATGTGTGTGTAGTTGTGTTAATGTTTGTGTGTATTTATGTCAATGTTTATATGTAGTTATGTCAATGTTTGTGTCTAGTTATGTCAATGTTTGTGTATAATTATGTCAATGTTTGTGTGTAGTTGTGTCAATGTGTGTGTGTGTGTGTGGCTATGTCAATGTTTGTAGTTATGTCAATGTTTGTAGTTATGTCAATGTTTGTGTCTAGTTATGTCATTTTTTGTGTGTAGATGTGTCAATGAGTGTGTATGTGGCTATGTCAATGTTTGTAGTTATGTCAATGTTTGCAGTTATGTCAATGTTTGTGTCTAGTTATGTCATTGTTTGTGTGTAGTTGTGTCAATGTGTGTGTGTGTGTGTGTGTGTGTGTGTGTGTGTGTGTGTGTGTGTGCTATGTCAATGTTTGTAGTTATGTCAATGTTTCTAGCTATGTCAATGTTTGGGTCTAGTTATGTCAATGTTTGTGTGTAGTTGTGTCAATGTTTGTGTGTAGTTGTGTCAGTGTGTGTGATTATGTCAATGTTTGTAGTTATGTCAATGTTTGTGTGTATTTATGTCCATGTGTGTGTAGTTATGTCAATGTTTGTGTGTAGTTATGTCAATGTGTGTGTAGTTATGTCCATGTGTGTGTATTGTGTTGGGAGGACAGGTTTCCGCATCTGGTCCTCTACCTATTATATGTGACTGTGGCCCTCTTCTGTCCTGTCGGTAGGGCCCTGATACATTCACTGAGACATCTTGAGTGTGTGTGTGTGAGTGTGTGTGTGAGTGTGTGTGTGTGTGTGTGTGTGCGTGTGTGTGTATATATATATATCCGGATTTTTTTTTCGGATGTGACTGCGTTGTGCCTGTTTACAGCAGAGCTGCGTTCTTGCGGCGTTAGACCGACACATCCGATTTTCTGCGGGCATTTGTTGACCGGGTTAACCTTCCCGATATATATATATATATATATATATATATATATATATATATATATATATATATATATATATATATATATATATATATATATATATATATATATATATATATATATATGGGATGTACGTACATGTGAACTGTGTGATCTTGTGGGATATATGTAGATGTGAACTGTATGATCTTGTGCTTGTGGGATGTATGTAGATGTGAACTGTGTGATCTTGTGGGTTGTATGTACATGTGAACTGTATGATCTTGTGGGTTGTATGTACATGTGAACTGTATGATCTTGTGGGATATATGTACATGTGAACTGTGTGATCTTGTGGGATATATGTAGATGTGAGCTGTATGATCTTGTGGGATATATGTACATGTGAACTGTGTGATCTTGTGGGATGTATGTACATGTGAACTGTATGATCTTGTGAGATATATGTAGATGTGAGCTGTATGATCTTGTGGGTTGTATGTACATGTGAGCTGTATGATCTTGTGGGATGTATGTAGATGTGAACTGTGTGATCTTGTGGGATGTATGTACATGTGAGCTGTATGATCTTGTGGGATATATGTACATGTGAGCTGTATGATCTTGTGGGATATATGTAGATGTGAGCTGTATGATCTTGTGGGTTGTATGTACATGTGAGCTGTATGATCTTGTGGGTTGTATGTACATGTGAGCTGTATGATCTTGTGGGATGTATGTAGATGTGAACTGTGTGATCTTGTGGGATGTATGTACATGTGAACTGTATGATCTTGTGGGATATATGTAGATGTGAGCTGTATGATCTTGTGGGTTGTATGTACATGTGAACTGTGTGATCTTGTGGGATGTATGTACATGTGAGCTGTATGATCTTGTGGGATGTATGTAGATGTGAACTGTGTGATCTTGTGGGATATATGTACATGTGAACTGTATGATCTTGTGGGATATATGTACATGTGAGCTGTATGATCTTGTGGGATGTATGTACATGTGAGCTGTATGATCTTGTGGGATGTATGTAGATGTGAACTGTGTGATCTTGTGGGATGTATGTACATGTGAACTGTATGATCTTGTGGGTTGTATGTACGTGTGAACTGTATGATCTTGTGGGATGTATGTACATGTGAACTGTATGATCTTGTGGGATGTATGTACATGTGAGCTGTATGATCTTGTGGGATGTATGTAGATGTGAACTGTGTGATCTTGTGGGATGTATGTACGTGTGAACTGTATGATCTTGTGGGATGTATGTACATGTGAACTGTATGATCTTGTGGGATGTATGTACATGTGAGCTGTATGATCTTGTGGGATATATGTAGATGTGAACTGTATGATCTTGTGGGATATATGTAGATGTGAACTGTATGATCTTGTGGGATATATGTAGATGTGAGCTGTATGATCTTGTGGGATGTATGTAGATGTGAACTGTGTGATCTTGTGGGATATATGTACATGTGAACTGTGTGATCTTGTGGGATATATGTAGATGTGAGCTGTATGATCTTGTGGGATATATGTAGATGTGAACTGTATGATCTTGTGGGATATATGTACATGTGAACTGTGTGATCTTGTGGGATATATGTAGATGTGAACTGTGTGATCTTGTGGGATATATGTACATGTGAACTGTGTGATCTTGTGGGATATATGTACATGTGAACTGTGTGATCTTGTGGGATATATGTAGATGTGAACTGTGTGATCTTGTGGGATATATGTACATGTGAACTGTGTGATCTTGTGGGATATATGTACATGTGAACTGTATGATCTTGTGGGATATATGTAGATGTGAGCTGTATGATCTTGTGGGATATATGTAGATGTGAGCTGTGTGATCTTGTGGGATATATGTACATGTGAACTGTGTGATCTTGTGGGATATATGTAGATGTGAACTGTGTGATCTTGTGGGATGTATGTACGTGTGAACTGTATGATCTTGTGGGATGTATGTACATGTGAGCTGTGTGATCTTGTGGGATGTATGTACGTGTGAACTGTATGATCTTGTGGGATGTATGTACATGTGAACTGTATGATCTTGTGGGATGTATGTACGTGTGAACTGTGTGATCTTGTGGGATGTATGTACATGTGAGCTGTGTGATCTTGTGGGTTGTATGTAGATGTGAACTGTATGATCTTGTGGGATGTATGTACGTGTGAACTGTATGATCTTGTGGGATGTATGTACGTGTGAACTGTATGATCTTGTGGAATGTATGTACATGTGAGCTGTGTGATCTTGTGGGATGTATGTACGTGTGAGCTGTGTGATCTTGTGGGATGTATGTACATGTGAACTGTATGATCTTGTGGGATGTATGTACATGTGAACTGTATGATCTTGTGGGATATATGTAGATGTGAACTGTATGATCTTGTGGGATGTATGTACATGTGAACTGTATGATCTTGTGGGATATATGTAGATGTGAACTGTGTGATCTTGTGGGATGTATGTACATGTGAACTGTATGATCTTGTGGGATATATGTAGATGTGAACTGTGTGATCTTGTGGGATGTATGTACATGTAAACTGTATGATCTTGTGGGATGTATGTACATGTGAACTGTATGATCTTGTGGGTTGTATGTACATGTGATCTGTGTGATCTTGTGGGATGTATGTACATGTGAACTGTATGATCTTGTGGGATGTATGTACATGTAAACTGTGTGATCTTGTGGGATGTATGTACATGTGAGCTGTATGATCTTGTGGGATATATGTAGATGTGAACTGTGTGATCTTGTGGGATATATGTAGATGTGAACTGTATGATCTTGTGGGATGTATGTACATGTGAACTGTGTGATCTTGTGGGATGTATGTACATGTGAACTGTGTGATCTTGTGGGTTGTATGTACATGTGAACTGTGTGATCTTGTGGGATGTATGTACATGTAAACTGTATGATCTTGTGGGATGTATGTACATGTGAACTGTATGATCTTGTGGGTTGTATGTACATGTGAACTGTATGATCTTGTGGGATGTATGTACATGTGAACTGTGTGATCTTGTGGGATGTATGTACATGTGAACTGTATGATCTTGTGGGATATATGTACATGTGAACTGTATGATCTTGTGGGATGTATGTACATGTAAACTGTATGATCTTGTGGGTTGTATGTACATGTAAACTGTATGATCTTGTGGGTTGTATGTACGTGTGAACTGTATGATCTTGTGGGATGTATGTACATGTGAACTGTATGATCTTGTGGGTTGTATGTACATGTAAACTGTATGATCTTGTGGGATATATGTACATGTGAGCTGTATGATCTTGTGGGTTGTATGTACGTGTGAACTGTATGATCTTGTGGGATGTATGTACATGTAAACTGTATGATCTTGTGGGATATATGTACATGTGAGCTGTATGATCTTGTGGGTTGTATGTACGTGTGAACTGTATGATCTTGTGGGATGTATGTACATGTAAACTGTATGATCTTGTGGGATATATGTACATGTGAACTGTATGATCTTGTGGGTTGTATGTACATGTGAACTGTGTGATCTTGTGGGATGTATGTACACGTGAACTGTGTGATCTTGTGGGATATATGTACATGTGAGCTGTGTGATCTTGTGGGATGTGTGTATATATATATATATATATATATATATATATATATATATATATATATATATATATATATATATATATATATATATATATATATATATATATATATATATATATACTCATTCTGCTCCCAGACAGCCGATATTCAATAATGTATTCTTCTCAATTCCATTCAGCCACGCATCCAGGCAGTATTCAGATGTTTATTCTTGCCAACTCCCTCCAGCTTACAAGTGCAACAAGCAACGGACACGTGACCGCCAATCTTCTGTTTGATGTCTAAGTTTCCCTTTCATCCGCTGAACGAGAGAAGAAAGAAGCGAACACAGGCCCTCAGACTGGCAACCATGGCCTTCTCTGCCAGCATCTCAGCGGCCGAGAGTTCTGTTTACCGCGCCATCTACGACACCCGTGGCCACCCGGGCCAGACCCCGCACCCGGGCCCAGGGGAGCAGGGGGACCCAGGCAGAAGTGTGGACTACACAAACAGGTGGACGTTCCTCCAGAAGCTGCTGGCCATAGAGACGGCCCACGACCGCCGGAGACTGGACAGAGAGAAGCCAGGCAGGTCCCGGCCACTGCCGCACTTCCAGGCACACCACAGGTGGGGCGGAACAGATGAGTCGGTGGCACCACAGCTTCTCTCCAGGTGGCTGTGTGACCAGGTGGGCTGTGTTATCGATCTCATGGGTTGTTTTCACATTTCATGAGTTGTATATACATTTCATGGGTAGTTCATAAGTCTCTTGGGTTGTATTTACATCTCACTTGTTGTATATAAATCTATCGGATGTATATACATCTCAATTGTTGTATATAAATCTATGGGATGTATATACATCTCTATTGTATATAAATCTCATTGTGTTTATTTACATCTCAATTTTTGTACATAAATCTCGTGGGCTGTATATACATCTCAATTCTTGTAAATGAATCGCATAGGTGTATATAAATTTCAATTGGTATATATATATATATATATAGTGAGTTGTATATACATCTGAGAGGTTGTATATAAATGTTGAAGGTTGTATGTCTCCACGCACTGTGGATTCAGCCAGACTTCTTTAGCCTCTTTGCATTTGTTGAATATTTCTTTTTGTATTCTATTATATTCTTATTTATCTTGCTTTTTCTTTCTTCTTTCATCCATCATGTACAAAATGTCACCTGTCATCCATTTCTTTTTTGCATTTCTATGTTTAGGTGGATTTGTATAATTTGATGTCTGTTGGATTGATTCCCGCAACATGTGCCATTGTTCATCAATAGTCTGTAGTATCTCCGTGGTATTATAGCTGTTCCTGAAGCAAAATTGCATCTTTCTCTAATTTCTTTGTTTGTTTTAATTAATGCAACAAGTCAGAAGGAACTACAGGAAATTATAGATACAGTGGTTGTAGAAAGTGAAAAATTGAGCCTTAGCTTGAATAATTGAAACACAGAAGAAACAGATTGTGCCTAAATGTACAATTAAAGTAAATGACGTAATTCTGGAGCAAGTGCAGACATTCAGATATCTAGGCGCATGGATAACATCAGAAGGAAGATGCATCACAGAGATAAAGAACAGAATAGGACAAGCAAAGACTGCATTCTATCAAATGAAGAACATTTTATGCAATAAGTCCTTGTCCTCGAACGTTAGAAAAAAGAGTTCTTACATGTTACATAGAACCAATTTTAACATATGGCCGCGAATCCTGGATAAATAGTAAACAGATGGGGGTGGGGGGGGGGGGGGATCCCTAGAAAACCTAGGAGATGTGGTTTTATAGAAAAATAGTCGAACTATTAATTGGACAGTCTAAATGAGCAATCTGGACATTCTGAGGGAAGCTGAGTCGCACAGACAACATGTCACAGACATCAGAAAGAGGCAGTCATCGTTTCTTGGCCACGTAATGAGAAAACAAAAACTGGAACATGTTGTGACAACAGGAAAGATTTGCCGAAACAGATATAGGGAAAACAGAGTGAGAAGATTCTTGACAGTCTTGTGTTATGGTACGGAAGGGAGTCAACACATGAATTGAGCCATGACGTCCGATATTGTAATTTGTAGAGAGGTATGATCGGCCACGCCTGCCGGCAAGGCACTGAACGATGATGATGGAGATGGTTGCATGCAAACCTCATTGACTGTATTTAAATCTGATGGGTTGTTTATAAACCTCAAGGGTTGTGTGATCTTGTGGGATGTATGTACGTGTGAACTGTATGATCTTATGGGATGTATGTACGTGTGAACTGTATGATCTTATGGGATGTATGTACATGTGAACTGTGTGATCTTATGGGATGTATGTAGATGTGAACTGTATGATCTTGTGGGATATATGTACATGTGAACTGTATGATCTTGTGGGATGTATGTACATGTGAACTGTGTGATCTTGTGGACTATATACTCATGGGCTGCCTGATCACGTGGCCTATGTGATCTGGTGGTCTGTATGTACACATAACTATGTAATCATGTATCTGATTTGGGACTAGCGTTTGTTTGCAATACTTGATCTGTTCTCTACATGATACTTGATCTGCTCTCTACATGATACTTGATCTTTTCTCTACATGATACTTGATCTGCTCTCTACATGATACTTGATCTGTTCTCTACATGATACTTGATCTTTTCTCTACATGATACTTGATCTGCTCTCTACATGATACTTGATCTGTTCTCTACATGATACTTGATCTGTTCTCTACATGATACTTGATCTGTTCTCTACATGATACTTGATCTGCTCTCTACATGATACTTGATCTGTTCTCTACATGATACTTGATCTGTTCTCTACATGATACTTGATCTGTTCTCTACATGATACTTGATCTGTTCTCTACATGATACTTGATCTGCTCTCTACATGATACTTGATCTGATCTCTACATGATACTTGATCTGTTCTCTACATGATACTTGATCTGTTCTCTACATGATACTTGATCTGTTCTCTACATGATACTTGATCTGTTCTCTACATGATACTTGATCTGCTCTCTACATGATACTTGATCTGTTCTCTACATGATACTTGATCTGTTCTCTACATGATACTTGATCTGTTCTCTACATGATACTTGATCTGTTCTCTACATGATACTTGATCTGCTTCTCTACTGATACTTGATCTGTTCTCTACATGATACTTGATCTGCTTCTCTACATGATACTTGATCTGTTCTCTACATGATACTTGATCTGATCTCTACATGATACTTGATCTGCTCTCTACATGATACTTGATCTGTTCTCTACATGATACTGATCTGTTCTCTACATGATACTTGATCTGTTCTCTACATGATACTTGATCTGCTCTCTACATGATACTTGATCTGTTCTCTACATGATACTTGATCTGTTCTCTACATGATACTTGATCTGTTCTCTACATGATACTTGATCTGTTCTCTACATGATACTTGATCTGTTCTCTACATGATACTTGATCTGTTCTCTACATGATACTTGATCTGTTCTCTACATGATACTTGATCTGCTCTCTACATGATACTTGATCTGCTCTCTACATGATACTTGATCTGCTCTCTACATGATACTTGATCTGCTCTCTACATGATACTTGATCTGCTCTCTACATGATACTTGATCTGCTCTCTACATGATACTTGATCTGCTCTCTACATGATACTCGATCTGTTCTCTACATGATACTCGATCTGCTCTCTACATGATACTTGATCTGTTCTCTACATGATACTTGATCTGCTCTCTACATGATACTTGATCTGTTCTCTACATGATACTTGATCTGCTCTCTACATGATACTTGATCTGCTCTCTACATGATACTTGATCTGCTCTCTACATGATACTTGATCTGTTCTCTACATGATACTTGATCTGTTCTCTACATGATACTTGATCTGCTCTCTACATGATACTTGATCTGTTCTCTACATGATACTTGATCTGTTCTCTACATGATACTTGATCTGTTCTCTACATGATACTTGATCTGTTCTCTACATGATACTTGATCTGTTCTCTACATGATACTTGATCTGTTCTATACATGATACTTGATCTGTTCTCTACATGATACTTGATCTGCTCTCTACATGATACTTGATCTGTTCTCAACATGATATTTGATCTGTTCTCTACATGATACTTGATCTGTTCTCTACATGATACTTGATCTGTTCTCTACATGATACTTGATCTGCTCTCTACATGATACTTGATCTGTTCTCTACATGATACTTGATCTGTTCTCTACATGATACTTGATCTGCTCTCGACATGATACTTGATCTGTTCTCTACATGATACTTGATCTGTTCTCTACATGATACTTGATCTGTTCTCTACATGATACTTGATCTGCTCTCTACATGATACTTGATCTGTTCTCTACATGATACTTGATCTGCTCTCTACATGATACTTGATCTGTTCTCTACATGATACTTGATCTGTTCTCTACATGATATTTGATCTGCTCTCTGCATGATACTTGATCTGTTCTCTACATGATACTCGATTTGCTATCTACTTTATACTTTATCTGTTCTCTACATGATACTTGATCTGTTCTCTACATGATACTTGATCTGTTCTCTACATGATACTTGATCTGTTCTCTACATGATACTTGATCTGTTCTCTACATGATACTTGATCTGTTCTCTACATGATACTTGATCTGCTCTCTACATGATACTTGATCTGTTCTCTACATGATACTTGATCTGTTCTCTACATGATACTTGATCTGTTCTCTACATGATACTTGATCTGCTCTCTACATGATACTTGATCTGCTCTCTACATGATACTTGGTCTTTTCTCTACATGATACTTGATCTTTTCTCTACATGATACTTGATCTGTTCTCTACATGATACTTGATCTGTTCTCTACATGATACTTGATCTGCTCTCTACATGATACTTGATCTGATCTCTACATGATACTTGATCTGCTCTCTACATGATACTTGATCTGTTCTCTACATGATACTTGATCTGTTCTCTACATGATACTTGATCTGTTCTCTACATGATACTTGATCTGCTCTCTACATGATACTTGATCTGTTCTCTACATTATACTTGATCTGTTCTCTACATGATACTTGATCTGTTCTCTACATGATACTTGATCTGTTCTCTACATGATACTTGATCTGTTCTCTACATGATACTTGATCTGCTCTCTACATGATACTTGATCTGTTCTCTACATGATACTTGATCTGTTCTCTACATGATACTTGATCTGTTCTCTACATGAATACTTGATCTGTTCTCTACATGATACTTGATCTGCTCTCTACATGATACTTGATCTGCTCTCTACATGATACTTGATCTGCTCTCTACATGATACTTGATCTGCTCTCTACATGATACTTGATCTGCTCTCTACATGATACTTGATCTGCTCTCTACATGATACTTGATCTGCTCTCTACATGATACTTGATCTGTTCTCTACATGATACTTGATCTGCTCTCTACATGATACTTGATCTGCTCTCTACATGATACTTGATCTGTTCTCTACATGATACTTGATCTGCTCTCTACATGATACTTGATCTGCTCTCTACATGATACTTGATCTGTTCTCTACATGATACTTGATCTGCTCTCTACATGATACTTGATATGTTCTCTACATGATACTTGATCTGTTCTCTACATGATACTTGATCTGTTCTCTACATGATACTTGATCTGTTCTCTACATGATACTTGATCTGCTCTCTACATGATACTTGATCTGTTCTCTACATGATATTTGATCTGTTCTCTACATGATTCTTTATCTGCTCTCTACATGATACTTGATCTGTTCTCTACATGATACTTGATCTGTTCTCTACATGATACTTGATCTGTTCTCTACATGATACTTGATCTGCTCTCTACATGATACTTGATCTGTTCTCTACATGATACTTGATCTGTTCTCTACATGATACTTGATCTGCTTCTCTACATGATACTTGATCTGTTCTCCTACATGATACTTGATCTGTTCTCTACATGATACTTGATCTGTTCTCTACATGATACTTGATCTGTTCTCTACATGATACTTGATATGTTTCTCTACATGATACTTGATCTGCTCTCTACATGATACTTGATCTGTTCTCTACATGATACTTGATCTGTTCTCTACATGATACTTGATCTGCTCTCTACATGATACTTGATCTGTTCTCTACATGATACTTGATCTGTTCTCTACATGATACTTGATCTGCTCTCTACATGATACTTGATATGTTCTCTACATGATACTTGATCTGTTCTCTACATGATACTTGATCTGTTCTCTACATGATACTTGATCTGCTCTCTACATGATACTTGATCTGTTCTCTACATGATACTTGATCTGTTCTCTACATGATACTTGATCTGCTCTCTACCATGATACTTGATATGTTCTCTACATGATACTTGATCTGTTCTCTACATGATACTTGATCTGTTCTCTACATGATACTTGATCTGTTCTCTACATGATACTTGATCTGCTCTCTACATGATACTTGATCTGTTCTCTACATGATATTTGATCTGTTCTCTACATGATTCTTTATCTGCTCTC
Organism: Cepaea nemoralis; assembly: GCA_014155875.1. Classification (NCBI taxonomy): domain Eukaryota; kingdom Metazoa; phylum Mollusca; class Gastropoda; order Stylommatophora; family Helicidae; genus Cepaea; species Cepaea nemoralis. Next base: position 143,866 of record JACEFZ010002809.1, on the reverse strand, counting down.
TACATGATACTTGATCTGTTCTCTACATGATACTTGATCTGTTCTCTACATGATACTTGATCGGTTCTCTACATGATACTTGATCTGCTCTCTACATGATACTTGATCTGTTCTCTACATGATACTTGATCTGTTCTCTACATGATACTTGATCTGCTCTCTACATGATACTTGATCTGTTCTCTACATGATACTTGATCTGTTCTCTACATGATACTTGATCTGTTCTCTACATGATACTTGATCTGTTCTCTACATGATACTTGATCTGTTCTCTACATGATACTTGATCTGTTCTCTACATGATACTTGATCTGTTCTCTACATGATACTTGATCTGCTCTCTACATGATACTTGATCTGTTCTCTACATGATACTTGATCTGTTCTCTACATGATACTTGATCTGTTCTCTACATGATACTTGATCTGCTCTCTACATGATACTTGATCTGTTCTCTACATGATACTTGATCTGCTCTCTACATGATACTTGGTCTGTTCTCTACATGATACTTGATCTGCTCTCTACATGATACTTGATCTGTTCTCTACATGATACTTGATCTGTTCTCTACATGATACTTGATCTGTTCTCTACATGATACTTGATCTGTTCTCTACATGATACTTGATCTGCTCTCTACATGATACTTGATCTGTTCTCTACATGATACTTGATCTGTTCTCTACATGATACTTGATCTGCTCTCTGCATGATACTTGATCTGTTCTCTACATGATACTCGATTTGCTATCTACTTTATACTTTATCTGTTCTCTACATGATACTTGATCTGTTCTCTACATGATACTTGATCTGTTCTCTACATGATACTTGATCTGTTCTCTACATGATACTTGATCTGCTCTCTACATGATACTTGATCTGTTCTCTACATGATACTTGGTCTGTTCTCTACATGATACTTGATCTGCTCTCTACATGATACTTGATCTGTTCTCTACATGATACTTGATCTGCTCTCTACATGATACTTGATCTGTTCTCTACATGATACTTGATCTGTTCTCTACATGATACTTGATCTGCTCTCTACATGATACTTGATCTGTTCTCTACACTGATACTTGATCTGTTCTCTGCATGATACTTGATCTGTTCTCTACATGATACTTGATCTGTTCTCTACATGATACTTGATCTGTTCTCTACATGATACTTGATCTGTTCTCTACATGATACTTGATCTGCTCTCTACATGATACTTGACTCTGCTTCTCTACATGATACTTGATCTGTTCTCTACATGATACTTGATCTGTTCTCTACATGATACTTGATCTGCTCTCTACATGATACTTGATCTGCTCTCTACATGATACTTGATCTGTTCTCTACATGATACTTGATCTGTTCTCTACATGATACTGATCGTTCTCTACATGATACTTGATCTGTTTCTCTACATGATACTTGATCTGTTCTCTACATGATACTTTGATCTGTTCTCTACATGATACTGATCTGTTCTCTACATGATACTTGATCTGTCTCTACATGATACTTGATCTGTTCTCTACATGATACTTGATCTGTTCTCTACATGATACTTGATCTGTTCTTTACAGATACTTGATCTGTTCTCTACATGATACCTTGATCTGCCTCTCTACATGATACTTGATCTGCTCTCTACATGATACTTGATCCTGTTCTCTACATGATACTTGATCTGTTCTCTACATGATACCTGATCTGTCTCTACATGATACTTGATCTGCTCTCTACATGATACTTGATCTGCTCTCTACCATGAACTTGATCTGTTCTCTACACGATACTTGATCTGTTCTCTACATGATAACTTGATCTTTTCTCTACACGATACTTGATCTTTTCTCTACATGTACTGATCTGCTCCTCTACATGATACTTGATCTGTTCTCTACATGATACTTGATCTGTTCTCTACATGATACTTGATCTGTTCTCTACATGATACTTGATCTGCTCTCTACATGATACTTGATCTGCTCTCTACCGCTGACTGGTGTTTGCGATAATTGATCTGTTCTCTACCAGTGAATGATGTTGCTTCACCTCCACAGGTTCTAGAAGACAGCCCAGACGAGCCTGCAGATTCGGATCTGTGCAGCCAACCTCAGCGCCACCTGCCCACACTTGACACCAGCAACCGAACATCAACATATGTCTCACATGCAGACAAACACATGGACACACGCACTTCCGAACACGTCGATCAAACTTTAGACAATCATGTCAAGGCATGGCCGAATGCGGTCCTTGACAACGACAACCAGACGACACCAGCCAGTGACCGATCTACACCAGTATCATTGATACTTGGCCGCCAGTCAGACCAGGAGAACAAGGTGCCAGAAAGCAAACCCAGAAGGAAACGTCAGCTCAGACTTCCCCCTATCCTTCTACCCAGAGTGTACACCGTGACCCCACGACCCCTACAGTATAGAGAGTTCCTGACCCCAACCAAACTCAGGGGCCCCATCACGGACGAGGAGTGGGAGGATCTCAGACGCTGCCGCTATATCCGGCAGGCGGTGCCTCGGTTTGCCCTACAGGCGACGCCATCTAACTTGTCGTCTGTAGAGTAATAACTGTAAATTGTAACCGTTATCACGAACTACATTCTAAACATGGAGTGGAAGTGTAGACATGTAGAGTGGAAGCGTAGACATGTAGAGTGGAAGTCTAGAAATGTGTATCTGTAACTTAATACCAACGTTGATAGCATCAATAAATGACGTCTAGACATAAAGTGGAAGTCTAGACAGAGTGGAAGTGTAGACATGTAGAGTGGAAGTGTAGACATGTAGAGTGAAAGTGTAGAGATGTAGAGTGGAAGTGTAGACATGTAGAGTGGAAGTGTAGACATGTAGAGTGGAAGTGTAGACATGTAGAGTGGAAGTGTAGACATGTAGAGTGGAAGTGTAGACATGTAGAGTGGAAGTGTAGAGATGTAGAGTGGAAGTGTAGACATGTAGAGTGGAAGTGTAGAGATGTAGAGTGGAAGTGTAGACATGTAGAGTGGAAGTGTAGAGATGTAGAGTGGAAGTGTAGACATGTAGAGTGGAAGTATAGATATGTAGAGTGAAAGTGTAGACATGTAGAGTGGAAGTGTCACGACTGCAATGTTTCGGAGACCGTTGTGGCGAGGTCGCTGCAGCTACGGGAATTCATGCTCTGTTGCGACATTTTCGGCAGGCCATTCTGAGAGAAGACAGTCAAACATATGGCCTGCAACATGATGTAATCAAGTTCATCAACACACAATGAAGGGAAACAACACGTATAGTTCATCAACACACAATGAAGGGAAAACAACACGTATAGTTCCTAACGGAAACGTCACACCACTTGTGATTATTATCATGGGCGAACTTTGGCTGAACAGTTGACAGAATCGTGAACTGTAGATTGCCACAACCACCACACACTCTCCACCGACTACTGTTGTAGACAGGCCCTGTCTCTACCACCAGAACTCCTGATAACCCACCGACCGTTTACTGGCGCTCTCGGTTAATCAGACGACATGTCGGTCAATTAAACAGATGGCCACAACAACTCTGTTCTGTTTATTTGCTAGGCTTGGAATCTTGACAGCCTCTTCACGATTCTTAACCAGAGATTGGAATGTGAAAACAAAGGTAACTGTAAACACACAAGTCACAAACGATTTGTTGCATGATTTATTGCCTGACATATTTCGCTGCATGTCGTCAGGTACATATCGCAGGGTTACATGTCGTATAGGGTGAACACATGAATAACAGTTTGGTTGAGACATTTCACAACACGTAGTCACGGGTGTCGGTCGACTGTGGAGCATCTGTGTTTGACTTCTGTGCTTACATTCACAAAGGGAATATATTGTTTTCAGCAACAACAGCAACAACAACAACAACAATAACCATCATCAGATATGGCATTAAGCGGACTGGCCACGCACCTGGATGACCTGTACTGTGGCCGTGACATTGCCCCCTGTCCCACACATGGTGTGAGATGCCCTCTGTCCCACACACGGCGTGAGATGCCCTCTGTCCCACACACGGTGTGAGGTGCCAGATCACATATACACACTTAGTGAGGGAGAGGGGGTGGGTATTTCCTAACAATCGGGTCTAACAATGCTTGGGGAACATGCAGACAGTGAGAATAAAGAAATCACGCGACAACCCGAGATCTCGCGCATTGATAACTCGCCTCCAGGGGCGGATCTCCCGCACTGATACCTCGCCTCCAGGGGCGGATCCATGCACCTATTAGAGTAGAAGTGTAGACAAGGGTGGGGGAGCAGAAAGATGTCACAAAACAAATACAAAAGTCAAGATAAGGCTTTATAGCACTAGGAAACGTGTGTCAATCAAAAGACATTAAACCAAACTTACAACATGTAACTTTAACATTAAATTGCTAATGCTGCATGGATCAGAAACACGTAACTTTACAGTTAAACTGCCAATGCTGCATGGATCAGAAACACGGAACACGATAACAACAATCACCAGTCAACTACAAACATGCATTAAACAAAACAAAAAACACGATGGCCCTAGTATGGCGATATATCGTCCTTCTGTCCAAATGGGAGGTCACATGTGTCGATATATTATCCTTCGACACTGAATTAGTTGACCCAATATGACAGGATCACCAATATGGGCGGAGCTGGGGGGGGGGGCAACAATATGACACGATCACCAATGTGGATGAAGCCGGAGAGAGACAACAATATGACAAGATGACCAATATGGGCGGGACTGGGGGCGGGGCACCAATATGACAGAAGCACAAATTTAGGTGGAGCTGTGGGCGGGACAACACAATGACAGTATCACTAATGTGGGATATAATGGGGGCGGGGAAACAATATGACAGGATCACAAATGTGGGCGTAGCCGGGGCGGGGCAACAATATGAGAGCATCACCAATTTTGGTGGAACTGGGGGGGGGGGGGGCGGGGCAACAATATGACAGGATCACAAATGTGGGTGGAGCTGGGGGCGGGGCAACAATATGACAGGATCACCAATGTGGGTGGAGCTGGAGGCGGGGCAACAATATGACAGGATCACAAATGTGGGTGGAGCTGGAGGCGGGGCAACAATATGACAGGATCACAAATGTGGGTGGAGCTGGAGGCGGGGCAACAATATGACAGGATCACAAATGTGGGTGGAGCTGGGGGCGGGGCAACAATATGACAGGATCACATATGTGGGTGGAGCTGGAGGCGGGGCAACAATATGACAGGATCACAAATGTGGGTGGAGCTGGAGGCGGGGCAACAATATGACAGGATCACAAATGTGGGTGGAGCTGGGGGCGGGGCAACAATATGACAGGATCACCAATGTGGGTGGAGCTGGGGGCGGGGCAACAATATGACAGGATCACCAATGTGGATGGAGCTGAGGTTAAGAATGACAGACTGCTGCAAGTCAACGATTGAGGGGAAGACGACAGATTGCAGTGAGTCAACAACTGTGGCAAAGAAGCTGTCGCTGGGCCGTGCAAGCAGTGAGAAATCCTGAGAATATAACCACAGCGTCCTATCATAGACACCCAGAGACACAAGAAATAGAGCGGAGACCTCACAACTAGCCCAGAAATGCTTGCTCGCTTGTGTTCGCTGGCTGTAAACTCCAACGCGAAGTCCTGTATGTCGAATGAAGACATCCTGTTGTCCAACATCAATGTGATGTCATACATAAGTCTGAGGTTTGCGTGAGTATCCGTTGTCCCATGTCTGGCTTATTGGTGTGCAGACTGGTGGTTCCTCGCCGTACATGCAGACACTCTCCGACTTAAGAAGAATTAGCGATCCTACTACGTTAGCCAGGACCCCGAAGGAACCTGTTGCCCAGGACGCACGACTAGGACGTGTTAGTAGGTCGTGGCCGGTATAGAACCTGGCCCTGGTGCCTTGGAAACACCTGTGCGCCCCCCCCCCCCCCCCCAGAAATAATATGCAGAAAACATGGAGCGATTTGGAGGACAAGCAGCGAGCGCCAAGATAGAACGGCGGGGGGGGGGGGGGGGGGGGGGGGTGTTGAGGACAATCTGCAACAGGAGAGATTTACGCGTTGTAAACATCTCAGTATGATTATATATATATATATGTGTGTGTGTGTGTGTGTGTGTGTGTGTGTGCGCGCGCGCGCACGCAAAGTGCAGAATATACAATATAACTTGTAATGTTTTAAAATGTGTAAACATGTGATATACAACAGTTGTCAGCTGGTCGTACTTTTACCAATGCATTCATGAATTACAACATTATACACTTTCCTCGTTGATCGTTGCATGTGTTAGCAATAACATACCCTGTTTTATATGCCACTCTGATTTTATCAGTGGTAATATGCCATTTGCCGGTCTCCATGGCTAAGGGCTTGTGGACGCTATTCGTAAGCCCGTTTACCCGTGTTCTAAACATACCTGCAACTGATTTGGCAGCAGATCGCGTTGCGCTAGGTTTTAACGTGTTGGTAAGGGAGGCGGTCGTTCAGAAAGCAATGGCAAACTACTGAACGTAAACTTGCCAAGACATCGACAACAGCAGTAAAATGCTGGTGTTGACAGCGATGTCCTGTAAATAGGATATGCAAAAGGAAATATGCCATTTGCACATTGCTTTCTGATGCTCCCGTGGGGTGTGTGGGTGGGTGGTGGAGGATATCTGGGTAGGTGAGTGTTGGTAGGTTATGGGATGGGTGGAGGATGTGTGTGTGTGTGTGTGTATGTGTGTGTGTGTGTGTGTGGGTGGGGAGATGTGAGTAGTAGATTATGGTTTCCAGACACATATTTCCAGGCTGACTGCTAGGCTGATAGGGTTTATGAAGGAAATATGGGGGTATTTTTGGGGAAAATGTCGACTCGGTAAAAAAATTTTTGTGTGGGAACGGGTTTTTTTCGGCCTGCCTGGTGGGAAAATCTGTGAAAGTAATTAAGGTAAAAGTAGTTGGTTGGTTCTGGAAAGAGAGGGTGTGAAGGGGAAAGTTATTTTGGTTACATAGGGTATATTAGTATGGGTAGTGATGTATAAACAAGGGTGTGATGGGTCGTGGTTTCTACTCATGGGTTGGATATATGGTGGTTACGTATATGAATGTGATAGTATGCGTGGTGTAGTGATGTATAAACAAGGGTGTGATGGGTCGTGGTTTCTACTCATGGGTTGGATATATGGTGGTTACGTATATGAATGTATTAGTATGCGTGGTGTAGTGATGTATAAACAAGGGTGTGATGGGTCGTGGTTTCTACTCATGGGTTGGGTATATGGTGGTTACGTATATGAATGTGTTCACTATGCATGGTGTAGTGATGTATAAACAAGGGTGTGATGGGTCGTGGTTATACTCGATGAAGTAAGAGATGGTTACTATCATCTGAACAGTGTGATAGTAGTGAAGGTAAAGGGTGGTATATTCACCGATTACAAAGGAAATCTTATAAAGTTATAATGGGTATGGTGGTAAGGGGTGGGTATTAGTGATCAAGTAGGAGTGATATAGGGGTGGTCATAAATGTAATAAGAGGTGTTCGCAGTTACACACTGGTCAACCAGTGGTCAAGCAATGGTCAAGTAAGGGTCAAGTAGTCAAGTAAGGAAATTTTAGGGAAAAGTGATTGTAATGATATGGTGATGATTAAAGAGTGGTAAATTAGTGGTCAATCAGTGGTCAAGCAGTGGTCAAGTGGTCAAGTAAGGAAAATTTTAGGGGAAAATTGGTCGTAGTGACATGGTAATGCTTAAATTAGTGGTAAATTAGTGGTCAAGTAGTGGTCAAGTAGTGGTCAAGCAGTGGTCAAGCGGTGTGTAAGTGAGGAAAATTTTAGGGAAATTTTAGGGAAAAGTGATTGTAATGAGATGGTGATGATTAAAGAGTGGTAAATTAGTGGTCAAGCAGTGGTCAAGTGGTCAAGTGAAAATTTTAGGGGAAAGTAGATTGTAGCGACATGGTGATGCTTAAAGGGTGGTAAATTAGTGGTCAAGTAGTGGTCAAGTAGTGGTCAAGTGGTCGAGTGACCACTTAAATTGTAGAGGACGATGTGCCTAAGATTATGGTAGTGATTAAAGTGATCGATGACGTGGTCAAGAAGTGGTCAAGCAGTGGTCAAGTAGTTGAGTGACCACTTAAATTGTAGGGGAAAGTACGTATAGTGCAATGGTGGTGGGAAGAGTGAAGAAGAATCAATAGTAGTGATAATAGTACTACCAATATTATCGACAAGAATATTAGCTGGTACGTTATTATTATACTATATTTTTGTGGGGTGTGTAAAAATCATACAAAGAGGGTCATACAAACACAAAGAGGATCACACACATACAAAGACAACCATACACAGACACACCCATACCATTACTACTGTCACAACAACAGCTATACACAAGTACACACCCATAATCAAATAAACAACCACTCAAGTACAAACACAAAGACAACCATACACAGACACACCCATCGACTAGGATTACTACTGTCATCACAACTATACACACTTGATACACTTGTACATACAGACCTACAAGCACACAAAAACACACCCAAACCATTACTACTGGTACCACAACAAGTACACACCCATAATCAAATAAACAACCACTCAAGTACAAACACAAAGACAAACCATACCATTACTACTGTCATCACAACTATACACACTTGATACACTTGTACATACAGACCTACAAGCACACAAAAACACACCCAAACCATTACTACTGGTACCACAACAAGTACACACCCATAATCAAATAAACAACCACTCAAGTACAAAGACAAACCATACCATTACTACTGTCATCACAAGTACACACAAGTACAGACACCTATAAACAAATACATAAACAAAAACATAATAAAATAGAGAAACAAATAATAACATTTTCAAATGGCTTTTATTGGTATACAACATTTAAAAATGGATTTGTTTACGATCCAAAGGGAGCAGAGGGACTTGATTATTGTAGAAAGATGTCTGGTCTTTCAGAGGCTTGTCTTGACTGTCGGTAGATTGATATAGATGGAGTGTCATTGTTCCTGTGTCTTGAGAAACTGTCACCGCTTTCAAACTGTTGTCTAGTTGTCTGGGCATATCATCAGGTCTTGACATGAATAACCACTTGGGTGTAGACATCTTGATCGTTGTAGAAACAAAAAGACGAGTGGTCGTCTCATTTTATAACGACGAATTTATCTAGTTTTAAACAGTTCTGGACTTGTCTTTTTTAACCACGGAGTAACCAATCGAAACACGAGACGATCGTTCACGTGTTGTCTGTGTCCAAAGCGTTGCAGGATACGTGACATGCTCGAACCACGACATTTCATTAATAAGAAATACAACGCATACAGACCACAAGTAGTGTTATTAATGTCTTGTAGCATACGGGTATTGTACACGGGTGATCTGTCCGAGTTTCGTTGTATAAAATGGATAATGTCGGCGTGTAATGGTGGCAAGCCAAACGAATCGAAATATTCAAACTGACCTAGACCATTAAAATATAGGGCGATCCAATGTGAACCAGAGTAAGCACTGGTGTCAGTATTGACGATCAAAGCAGCTGGCTGTGTTCTATCAATGTGTCTAGGCAAATGATCTCTAGCGCATACGTTGACTAGTGGAAGGCGACGAACAAACAGATCAGACATGAGTAATTGTCTTAGTTGTTGGGTATCCATTATGCTATGTAATCTGTTAGCACTTGTCTCGTCTTGGAAACTTCTAGGACCGAATCGAGTTCGGCGTATACGATGACTTGTAGAGGTACAGTCGTTATAACGTCAAACTTTAGTTCTACTGACAATGGGCCAGATTTCGCCATTTCAAACTGTTCTCCATCTAATATACTGGGAGTCAGATCAAAACTATAGAGACAATTCCCTTGACTATAACTTTCATAATTTATACCATTCCCGACATCCTTACCGGTCAGACCAAGGGCCAAGTTGGTACTATGGAAAGCTCGCATGTACTGACCTGTGGTATAATTCATGGTTAAGGGTTTGCCTGTAACACTACGCCCATCTACCATCAGACTCAAATAGTTTAACTGATAATGATTGAATATGAAGGGGTTCGTATTCAGCTCGCCATTGAAGCAGGAAGCATTGACTAATCCGATCACCACCCGGGTCGGTGTCTGGCTGAGGAAAAGGTTATCTTGTGTGTGGGAAAACATACCTTTAGGGATAGAAAAGGTCTTTACCACGACCCTTTTAAAAGGATACTTGGCATTGGATCTCAATAAGGCTTTTTCATGGGCCAGAGAGATAGCTGGATTTAACTTAGCTTTCCTCACCAAGAGGGCGGCGTAAGTAATGACACTTTTGTACCCACCACTTACATCCGTGGCAATCAAATTAAAGACGGATTTTGATGGGGTTAGTTTGATTTTAATATCGACACCATTCAACATGTACCGGTCCTGATTGAAAATGTCGGAATGTAGGCGCCCCATCATATCCAGAGGCACACTATAGCTGGCTAAAGATCTTCTTTTGGCTAGACCTGTATTGGTATCACCCTTTGTGTCTGCCATGTGCAAAGGAGTATCTTGATAGTATAGAGCTGACGTCAGGTGACTCTTTTTGGCCTCTTCACCGTAATTCAGAAGAGCTTCCAAGTAGGCCCGGTACGGATACGAATTTTCACTCGGTGAAATAAGAGTGTCGTTCAGGGACACGTCTACTTGAGAAAACAAACTATGCAAATAATAATTTATCGGACCAACTTCGGCTGTGTTTGGTAGGTCGTCGCCATTGGGCAGTGTAACTTTGGCTCTCACGTGCAGAAAAGTATTAAACAAATCAATGTAATCTTCACCGACACCAGAAATGGTGAATTCGATGGGTGCCCCATAAGCTAAAGTGGCCAATGGATGAATCTCCACAAACTGTCCCTCTTCTACGGCTGTCTGGGTGGGAGGTACACTAAACAGATCCAGACCAGAATGCAGACACTCACATGACTTGGGATGAATTAACGCCATTATGAGAAAATATCCGAATGTCCCGCTTGGTGGTGATGTGTCTTATGACTCGATGGCTTTCTGACTGTTGGTTTTATTCTTTTACTGGGCTGACCTGGCGGGGCGGCTCGTTTTCGTTTCCTAACACCACTACCTGATTGGCTGATGTGTTGAGCTGCGCCTTGGAGTAGTCGTTGACCAGCATCTCTGGCGTGTTCTTTGAAGGACTCACCAACATTTCTACCAGCTAAGGCATCTTGAGCCACTTGCAAACCCGTCCCCAGTCCTTCTCTCAATAGGGCTTTGCCACCAGTCTTCAACCAAGGAAGAATTGTGCGACCAAGACCACTAAAGAAACTACCAATTCCATGACCTCGCTGACTTCGACCACCTACAAAAACAGGGAGACCACTTCCAGCTTGATTGCAGAAATACTCCTCGTATAGTTTGGGGTTGCGTTGGATTGGCACGTGCCTAACCATGGTTAGCCCAGATCAAACCGTTTGGTTGTTCGAAAATGTAACGTCACTACTGAAGTTCCACCTGTAAATGGGATAGGTTTCCCCTGCTCGTCGGTTATAAGAAGTTCAATCGTGTCAAATGAAAATCGACTGAGGGGTACGTAATGTGGCTTGTCATACATCCTAAATACCGAGGTGGTAGATCTGTCTAGAACAGGTAGTGTCCTCAGTAATGGTACCATCACATCACCAACCACCCGCGAGGTGACAATATCGGAATAGACGAAGACATTTTTTGTGCCCTGGTCTAAATCCACTTCACCCACACCAGACAGACTGGGTTCAGTCTCGGTGACATGTGTCGAGGGAAACTGTAATATTTCTGCCAACTTGTCACTAAGTCTAACTTCAGCCCCCTGTTCATATAACTGGAAACGAGCCTTATTCGAAATATCGTTATAAGAGAACATCATTCGGTTATGTTCTTGTAAGGCATCATCGAGACGCAGCCATTGCAGTTCATTGATAAATCTCTCAGCTTCGAAAAGCAATCTATTCAATTCACCAATGAATTTTTCTGTTGATTTGTACAGACCAGGCGTCAGCGTAATCGTCATCGGTGGTTCGTCTAGGTCTGGAGGTGGAAAGTACTTTATCCACACCTCATCTTTCAAAATATTAAAATAGGTGTTGGGAAACTGAATATCAACCAAACCAACTTCGTACTGGGAGGTGAGCTCAATAGTTTGTGGTAGTTTGACAAAGAAATGTCCGGCGTTATTTTGGGGGTATATTTGTAATGACGCGTTACTCGTCAGCGTCACGTAGAAACTCATATTAGTCTATTCGAGGTCTGAGTGCTTCCTGATTCGAAAATGTAAAGTTAGTACTGAAGTCCCATCGTTGAATGAGAGTGTTTTACCCGTATCGTCAGTTAAAAGTATTTCCACCGTGTCGAAGGAGAATCGACTTAATGGTACATAATGTGGCTTATCATAAAGACGAAACACTGAAGGTGACAGTCGGTCCAATATAGGAACAGTCCTTAGTAAAGGAACCATGACGTCTCCAACTGGTCTCGCGGCTACGAGATCTGAATAGACGTAGATATTTTTAACTTCGTTATCCATCTCTAATTCTATATTACCGTATAATAAGACATTATCGTCTGATAGAGTCGAGCTGGGAAAACCCAACATATTCTTCAATCTGTCACTAACTTTTGCCTGGGCGCCTTTTTCAAATATTTTCATCCCGACCTTTTTCCAAGGTGCACCTAGAAAGAATTTGATGTTTACTTTCTCGTCTAGTTGGGTTTCTACACACAACTTATTCAATTCCTCGATGAAAGTTTCAGGGCTGCTGAACGGACCCGGTGGACATACAAGGGTTATAGGTTCCATACCACTACCTTTAGGTGGAAAGTATTGGAACCAAATTTCCCCAGGCAAACCATTAAAATACGAATTGGGGAACTGAATCTCGACCAGGGCCACTTCGTATTGGGTCGTTACATCAATGGTCTGCGGCAACTTGACAAAAAAGTGACCGGGTTGGTTGTTGGGAAATACCTTTGGTCCAGAATTACTCGGTAAAGTTATATAGAAACTCATCGTTTTTCTAATTTAGGATTAGGTAGCATATACCCCAAACAACTACTCATTAGAGCTACCCACAACTTGCCGTCTGGTGCGTCTGCGCTGCCTTGAGTCAGATTGAACAAAGACACGGCAATTACGGCATATATAACCACCATTTGACACATAAATACAATCTCTGGCCTCGGTACACGTTGTCCAAAGAATGACCAGATCGATGTTCTTTCCCCCTCTGTCAGTTGTGGGCGCACCCCCATAGTTTCCACCCTGTCTTCACTCACACCACTAGTCTCCATAACTAGCTAGTTGCGTGTCAGCTATCCAACTATTGAATGAATGGGGATAACCAAACCACTTCACTAAATACTCTTTCCCACCACCTCGCCTGGGTCTTTCTTGTAAGATTGTTTCGATACGATACACTTGCTTGTCTCCAACTAGTTGTATTTCTTCTCTGTAGAACGAGCCCTGTAGTTCCTGTCCCGAATCATCTTTTACCACATAGGTCACTGGACTGGTCTGGTTTATGCGACTGACGGTAAACAATTCTTCTGTCCACGAGGGCATATACCCTTTTTTAAAAGGTTGTTTGGGTTCAGCCAGTCTGACTCGATCCCCAGGTGTAAAATACACTTTTTTCGATACGTATGTCGGCTTATACAAGTTATCCCACACCTCTTCTTGATTACTATAGTTGACTTGTACAGGGGCCATGCGAATACTTCTGTGATACGAACCATTGTAGTTCTGGATCAATTTATCTATCACGTCGACGTAGCGGAGTGTATTGGTCTTGGTGAAATAACGCCACATTTTTTCTTTCAGGGTTCGATTGAATCTTTCCACTATCGCTGCCTTCACATCTTCATTCTCGGTGGTAAAGAAGTGCACACCTCGATCTTTCAGAAATTTTAAGAAGGTCCGATTAACGAATTCCGAACCTTTATCGCTCTGAAAATTTATCGGTTGGCTATCACCAAAGATTTTACTCATAGCCACCACCAGCGCTTTCCCCGTTTTCTTCTGGATCGGGATAGCCCAAGCATATTTACTAAACACATCGATACAAGTCACTAGGTACGACATCCCATCGTTGTATCTTTGTAATAGTCTCATATCTATCAAGTCGGCTTGAAATTGTTGATTTATACCACCGGTTATGGTCTGGCGTCTCTGAAATCGGCGACGGATCGGTTTATGTAACGTGTAGGTATCCTGATGACGTAACCATTTATCTATTTTCTTCAGGTTAGTATTTCTTTTTAAGGCGGCTGCTCCACCATAGGCTCCCGGTTTCTAAGGGTCATAGTAATATTTTCTTAATTGGGCGGCCATTTTTGCCACTTGGGGGTAGGTATCCTAGTCTTCTTCTTGCTTCGCCTGAGTTTGTAATGTGGTGTGGTCTCGACTGTTTTGGGTTCGACTACTTGAGCCGGTTGAATAGGTTGAAGAGATGCTGGTTGAAGAGGTGTCTCGGCTACTGGTGTCGGTACACTGGTGACTTCAGGTTTTTGTTCCTTGATATCTACTAGTCCCAGAGGCTTGTGTCTGTACTGTTCGAGTCGATTCAGATACCTCTGTAGTGTTTGCTGATACGCTCTGGCCTTGTCACGGGGTGGTAGATCTTCTGTTTCCAGGACTTGTTGCATCTGACGATCCAAATCCTGTAGACTATCATTTAGTGTGTCGGGTGGTACATAGGGTTTTTCTAGCAACCGGGGATCGATCAAGATCATCTTCTTGGCCATTACAATCCCACCACGCTTTTCAACACATTTAGTATGGGGCCTAGTAAGGCGCCTATGAAACCACCTTGTTGTAGAATCTCTTTCCTTTTCTTGAGCGATAATTTCTTATGAGTGAGTGCTCTCAGACTGTCTTTGTGTCGTTGCAGACGCTTCTTCTGAGCTGGTGTCAGGGGAACATTACCTTTTAAAACGTTGTGACAGCACTCGCAAATTGATTGGACGAGATCCGGGGAAGCTGATTTCATTACTGCCTTCACAGTGGCTGGGTTGGTCTGACCCAAGAAACGTAACATACCCTCGTTACGTTTAAGTCGGTTAGACATGTTATTTGGGGACGTAGACGACTTGCTGCTGGTCGGGAAATATATGACTTCGTAAGCGGAGCTGATCCGGTGTTTCCTGTCGCAGGTCAAATAACAAATACCCGTGTGGAGCCGATGTCGCGTCTTTAAAACTCTCTTGGACATATGACACACGGCCTGGATACATCTGTTTGGCGAGATTGGTAATCTGAGACCCGTCTCGAGGATTCTTAAACACCACTAGGTAGTGCGAATTCAGACTGATAGTTCTTTGTTCTTTATTCTTACCAAATAGGTTCTGTACTATATACATAACACTGAGGTTGCGATGATGACTGCCTTTAGTAAATAATTTAGTCACTCTGTCATCTGTCTCAGACATTAGATCATCTATGACTACTAACCGACGTCTATCACCTGTCCATTTTTCCACATCTGGCAGACCTTCATTAAATTGAACACCCTTCATAGTTTCGTAGATGGGTTGCCATTCCCCATAGCACCATATAATTTCCTCTGGAAGGGGGTCTACCATGGCTGGTAGATGGGCCAAGAACTGTTGGACAAAGACGGTTTTACCACTCCCTGTTGGGCCCGCAATCAAAGCCGTAAAAGGATGTTTCCACCTAGGATCCATGAGTATTAATAACCACCTATCTACTCGTATTAATGTTTATAAACGTATCGGGTGATAATATTAGACCATTTGACCACCAACTGCACGCCAGTGGGTCTCTGGTAGCTATTGGTATAATAATGATGGAACCAATGGTCGACTTGACACAAGTTCACACCGAGGTGGTGAGTATGGCGTTGACTATTATTAGTTCATACATGCCCACAAAGACCAATAACTCGAGGTTGTGTCGCTTAGTACGTCAGATAGCCAACCAACATGATGTGTTATTCACGAGACTAGAAGTCTGTATCAAGCCCGAACACGTTTTCCCGGTCTTTGTTTCAATTGCTGACGAAGTCTTTGCCGATAACGTCATCAACTACGGGAGAATAATGATGGTTTTTACACTTGGTATGCGTCTGGGTAAGCATCTGGTTAATAATTCTTACAATACAGACGTGAATGTCCAGGACCTGGAGGAAAGCTTCGCTACATCTGTAGGCACGTATATGACTGATAAACTACATCATTGGATACTGCGAGGTGGATGGTGTAATTTCTATACTTGGTTGCAAGCATCAGTTGAATAAATACATAATACATTTCAGTATGTGTCTTTGTTTCATTGTCTGTCAGTGTTGATGTCTCTCGGAACAAGAAGTAAAAACAAAACCACTAAAGAAAATCAACAAAAATCTTGGTTTCAATATATCAAAGAATGTATTATTCATGAAAATAGTTTAGTGATATAAGAAAAACATCAATGACATACATGCTTAGTGACAAAAATATAAAACAATGTAGTTGGGGGATGACCTAGACATCAAACTATCGGGAACTCGGGCATATGAAAGAGGTAAAAACATATGCCAGCTACTGTCTCTAGTGTATATTTGGTGTCTGCACGTTGTTGGATGGCATAGGAATGAATGTCATGTTCGTGTACTGTTGTAAGGAAGGCGTCAAAGTCGTATCTGTTATTTATTAGCGCTGGAAATTCTAAAACAGAAGAATTGTTAAATGATGCATGATAGAATCTAAGATCTTGTGTTTCCTCTATGTCGTAACACTAGATGAAAGCTAAAGTTGATCTTAAAGCGACTAATTTGAGCATTGAAAATCTTATACAACGTATCTGTCCATTTGATAGGGTATTGTATCTCCGGGCTAATAAAGAAGGTGTATGTCGATAAATACTTGTTAATCTTGTGATGTGTCCTGATAGCTTCCCAATTTTCTCTATATATTTGTTGAATATCCGATGGAAGGATGTGTAGTGTCTCTGGTTCTCCGGCTGCTAAGATGCTCACTTCGTCTTCTACCAATTGTTCAAGAATATTCTCGTCTGGTTGTATCTGACTGTTAGTTATATTGGTTTCATTTGGTGGTGTCGTCGAGGTTGTTGGTGGTGTTGTCTCTGATGGTGAAGAGGTAGTTGTCTCTGGTTCTGATGTATCCATAGACCGGTGATGATGTATTCGTTTGTGTTTTTGTAGATTGTCTTTTCTGTTGAAACGTTGTCCACAGATATGACATAAGTATGGATTTCGTACCGTGAATGGTCCGAATGTGACGATTAAGGGTATACTTATCACAATAGGCTTTGTCGCACACTGAACACGTGAAAGTAGATCTGGTGGTCATATTGATAAACTGTTTTTTTTTCCTCGCTTTCTTACAATCCCAAAAAATGTTCTGTTGTATACAATGTTTCACTGTTTTATCAGAGGCCAACGACACGAATAAGGCTCACACCAAGTTTCACTGCTGTAGCTAGCCAAGTCAGTACGTGAACAATATCTGCTTACTACACGAATAACGCTCACACCAAGTTTCACCGCTGTAGCTAGCCAAGTCAGCACGTGAACAATATCTGCCGACGACACTGAACACTGCTCACACCAGCCTGAAGCACCTCTGTAGATACCCAAGTCAGCCCGTGAACTGGTACTGTGCTCACAAGAGACGCCTTCTATTTTATACACTGGGTCTGCACCCTACATAGCTGACGTAGCAATTTTGTAGACAAGCTATTCTCACGCCGCCCGCCTGCTTCCCACAAACCGATGACTCATGCTACCACTTAATGACTTTTGCACATGGCGGTGATGACGTAGGGGCTGTCTCGGACATCCGCGTTCTTTACCAAAAGGGGGTATGTGGTTTGTATAGTTTAGTCTTATGGGTAAGTGTATCTGTACTGGTTGAGGTACCAGTAGTAATGTTTTGGGTGTGTCTTTGTTTTTTGTGTACTTATGTGTCTGTATGTACAAGTGTATCAAGTGTGTATGGGTGTCTGTATGTGTTTTGTGTCTGTCTTTGTTGTTGTATGCGTGTCTGTACGTGGTTGTATATAGTTGTGATGACAGTAGTAATGCTAGGCGATGGGTGTGTCTGTACTTGAGTATAGTTGTGATGACAGTAGTAATCCTAGGCGATGGGTGTGTATGTGTGTGTGTACTTGGCTGTCTTTGTATTTGTCTTTGAGTGTTCTTGTGTATGGGTGAGTGTGTCTGCACATGTGTATATCTGTTGTTGTGACAGTAGTAATGGTATGGTTTGTCTTTGTGCTTGTCTGTCTTTATGTGTATGTCTGTATGTACAAATGTGTCTGTGTGTGGTTGTCTTTGTGTTTGTAGGTGTGTATTTGTGTAATTGATTATGGGTGAGTGTGTCTGTCCTTGTTTGCTTCTTTGTTTTCCTGTGTCTGTACTTGAGTGGATGTTTATGGGTGTGTGTGGTTGACTTTGTGCTTGTATGTGTGTACACGTGTGTGTATAGTTGTGATGACAGTAGTAATGGTATGGGTTGTCTGTGTATGGTTGCCTTTGTGTTTGTATGTGTGTGTGTGACCCTCTTTGTGTCTTTGATTATGGGTGTGTACTTGTGTATAGCTGTTGTTGTGACAGTAGTAATGGTATGGTTTGTCTGTACTTCTGTATCTGTATGTGTGTACGTGTGTGTGTGTGTTTCGTTGTCTTTGTATTTGTGTGTATCAAGTATGTACTTGGTTGTCTTTGTGCTTGTCGCTAATATTGGTAGTAGTATTATCACTACTATTGATTCTTCCTCACTCTACCCACCACCATTGCACTATACGTACTTTCCCCTACAATTTAAGTGGTCACTCGACTACTTGACCACTGCTTGACCACTGCTTGACCACGTCATCGATCACTTTAATCACTACCATAATCTTAGGCACATCGTCCTCTACAATTTAAGTGGTCACTCGACCACTTGACCACTACTTGACCACTGCTTGTCCACTACTTGACCACTAATTTACCACCCTTTAAGCATCACCATGTCGCTACAATCACTTTCCCCCTAAAATTTTCACTTACACTTGACCACTGCTTGACCACTGCTTGACCTCTAATTTACCACCCTTTAATCATCACCATATCATTACAATCACTTTTCCCTAAATTTTCCTAAAATTTTCCTCACTTAACCACCGCTTGACCACTGCTTGACCACTACTTGACCACTAATTTACCACTAATTTAAGCATTACCATGTCACTACGACCAATTTTCCCTAAAATTTTCCTTACTTGACCACTGCTTGACCACTGCTTGACCACTAATTTACCACTCTTTAATCATCACCATATCATTACAATCACTTTTCCCTAAAATTTCCCTAAAATTTTCCTCACTTACACACCGCTTGACCACTGCTTGACCACTACTTGACCACTACTTGACCACTAATTTACCACTAATTTAAACATTACCATGTCACTACGACCAATTTCCCCTAAAATTTTCCTTACTTGACCACTGCTTGACCACTGATTGACCACTAATTTACCACTCTTTAATCATCACCATCTCATTACAATCACTTTTCCCTAAAATTTCCTTACTTGACTACTTGACCCTTACTTGACCATTGCTTGACCACTGGTTGACCAGTGTGTAACTGCGAACACCTCTTATTACATTTATGACCACCCCTATATCACTCCTACTTGATCACTAATACCCCTTACCACCATACCCATTATAACTTTATAAGATTTCCTTTGTAATCGGTGAATATACCACCCTTTACCTTCACTACTATCACACTGTTCAGATGATAGTAACCATCTACACCTCTACCATGTCGTCGAGTATAACCACGACCCATCACACCCTTGTTTATACATCACTACACCACGCATACTAATACATTCATATACGTAACCACCATATATCCAACCCATGAGTAGAAACCACGACCCATCACACCCTTGTTTATACATCACTACACCACGCATACTAATACATTCATATACGTAACCACCATATACCCAACCCATGAGTAGAAACCACGACCCATCACACCCTTGTTTATACATCACTACACCACGCATACTAACACATTCATATACGTAACCACCATATATCCAACCCATGAGTAGAAACCACGACCCATCACACCCTTGTTTATACATCACTACCCATACTAATATACCCTACGTAACCAAAATAACTTTCCCCTTCACACCCTCTCTTTCCAGAACCAACCAACTACTTTTACCTTAATTACTTTCACAGATTTTCCCACCAGGCAGGCCGAAAAAAACCCGTCCCACACAAATTTTTTTTTACCCAGTCGACATTTTCCCCAAAAATACACCCATATTTCCTTCATAAACCCTATCAGCCTAGCAGTCAGCCTGGAAATATGTGTCTGGAAACCATAATCTACTACTGATGTGTGAAGGTGGGGGGACGTGTTGGTGGGTGATGGGTGGGTGGGTGCATGCATGTCTGCCTGGGTTTGTGTGTGGGGGATGTGTGGTGGGTGGGAAATTTGTGTGTGTGTGGAGATGGCGTAGGTAGGGAGGTGTGGATGGGGGATGGGTGGATGGATGGGGGAATGTATGTGCATGGGGGAATGCGTGTGGTTGGGTGGTGGATGTGCGTGTGTGGGGGATGCATTGTTTATGTTTACAACATTCATTTGACAATGTTTTTTTTCTTCCTATGTGAATGTACTATGCACTGATGAACGAAAGATGAGTGATTGGAAGGGCCGAATGTAAGACGGGCCTGAGTGCCCAATTTGTTACCCTTTGAAAATAAAGTCCGTTCGTTCGTTCGTTCGTTCGTTCGTTCGTTCTCGTTGCTGGTCTGTTTCTGAAGTTCGTAATGCCTTTTTCTTTCGTGTAAAAATTAAAAATTGATTTTAAACTAACTAACTATTTCAGTTGGATCCGCGGGGGTGAGAACAACATCTTTACAAAATCTCATCTCAATCGGATGGACCGTTCGGGAACGCATAAAAGACAAACAAACAAACAAACAAACAAACATTCTCTTATATATATATATTGTACATTATCATCCATTATTATTCATTGTCATACATTATCATACATCGTCATACATTATCACACAGAAATTGACTGTAAACACACTATAAAACAAAGCTGTAATATTCTGAAGCCATTAATTGTTGGACTTGTACAAACATAAAGTAGGTGTGACACAAACATGGTACACAGTCAAATGAACAAGTATCATCATGTAATTTATGTTCCCTGAACATTGAGGATATCACGAGACAAACACGACGACCCTAATATGGCCATATATCGTCCTTATGTGCAAATGGTGGTCACATGCTGCGATGTCATCACTTGAACTGTCCCAGAAATATCATCACTTGAACTGTCCCAGAAATATCATCAATTGAACTGTCCCAGAAATATCATCACTTGAACTGTCCCAGAAATATCATCAATTGAACTGTCCCAGAAATATCATCAATTGAACTGTCCCAGAAATATCATCAATTGAACTGTCCCAGAAATATCATCACTTGAACTGTCCCAGAAATATCATCAATTAAACTGTCCCAGAAATATCATCACTTGAACTGTCCCAGAAATATCATCAGTTGAACTGTACCAGAAATATCATCAATTGAACTGTCCCAGAAATATCATCAATTGAACTGTCCCAGAAATATCATCAATTGAACTGTCCCAGAAATATCATCACTTGAACTGTCCCAGAAATATCATCAATTGAACTGTCCCAGAAATATCATCACTTGAACTGTCCCAGAAATATCATCAATTGAACTGTCCCAGAAATATCATCAATTGAACTGTCCCAGAAATATCATCACTTGAACTGTCCCAGAAATATCATCACTTGAACTGTCCCAGAAATATCATCAATTGAACTGTCCCAGAAATATCATCACTTGAACTGTCCCAGAAATATCATCACTTGAACTGTCCCAGAAATATCATCACTTAAACTGTCCCAGAAATATCATCACTTGAGCTGTCCCAGAAATATCACCGAGAACAGATAGAGTTGTGTGAAGATAGAACCGAGCTGTGTGAAAATAGAACCGAGTTGTGTAAAGATAGAACCGAGCTGTGTGAAGATAGAACCGAGCTGTGTGAAGATAGAACCGAGTTGTGTGAAGATAGAACCGAGTTGTGTTAAGATAGAACCGAGTTGTGTGAAGACAGAACCGGGTTGTGTGATGATAGACCCGAGTTGTGTGAAGATAGAACCGATCTGTGTGAAGATAGAACCGAGTTGTGTGAAGACACAACCGAGTTGTGTGAAGATAGAACCGAGTTGTGTGAAGATAGAACCGAGTTGTGTGAAGATAGAACCGAGTTGTGTGAAGACACAACCGAGTTGTGTGAAGATAGGACCGAGTTGTGTGAAGATAGAACCGAGTTGTGTGAAGATAGAACCGAGCTGTGTGAAGATAGAACCGAGCTGTGTGAAGATAGAACCGAGTTGTATGAAGATAGAACCGAGTTGTATGAAGATAGAACCGAGCTGTGTGAAGATAGAACCGATCTGTGTGAAGATAGGACCGAGTTGTGTGAAGATAGAACCGAGTTGTGTGAAGACAGAACCGGGTTGTGTGATGATAGACCCGAGTTGTGTGAAGATAGAACCGAGCTGTGTGAAGATAGAACCGAGCTGTGTGAAGATAGAACCGAGTTGTATGAAGATAGAACCGAGTTGTGTGAAGACACAACCGAGTTGTGTGAAGATAGAACCGAGCTGTGTGAAGACACAACCGAGTTGTGTGAAGATACACGCACGCCTACGTCAGTAGGCAGGACAATTGATGCCGCTATGTAACAGGTGACCATTTCATTGCCAGCTATCGTGGCCACTCACATATGTCAACATACTGGGGCTGCAAGCTGTCCTGCCTGCTACATTCCTTCTCGGATCTCCCAGTTGTACCGATTATTCTGCTAGTGTTACGAGGCTGTGTTATAAGATGACGTGCCGTCCTCCCCTCATCGTGATCATACAGGTGCTATGGTAGGTGAGGACGCTGTTCACAATTCACGAACAACGATGGAGTAAGGAAATCCATCACGATCCAGCCTTCCACGGGACACAACCCATACACGGATTTCACAAAGTTAACATCGTGTTACCTCCCTTGTGGTACCCGTGACCTTCGACCCCACGTGACCTCCAACCCCACGTGACCCCCGACCTGGATCAGGTTGCTACAGGCCAGGCACACACCAGGGGTTAGTGTAGAGATAGTCTGGGCTGCTGGCTGACAGATGTTTGTTGCAGGATTCAGTTAAAGTTTTGTGATGGCAGTAGAGATGTACCCGCCGTTCCAACTCAA
Organism: Cepaea nemoralis; assembly: GCA_014155875.1. NCBI lineage: Eukaryota > Metazoa > Mollusca > Gastropoda > Stylommatophora > Helicidae > Cepaea > Cepaea nemoralis. The sequence goes on along the minus strand of JACEFZ010002809.1, from coordinate 120,508 downwards.
CAAGCCGCGCTTCGACCAGGTGACTATCTCTGTCTGCAGCACATCACAGACACACAGACTAGATGTGTACAACACATTCACACACTGACACACTACACATGTACAAGTGTGATACAGCACACAGTTGACACACTACACATGTACAAGTGTGATACAGCACACAGTTGACACACTACACATTCACATACCATACAGCACACAGTTGACACACTACACATGTACAAGTGTGATACAGCACACAGTTGACACACTACACATGTACAAGTGTGATACAGCACACAGTTGACACACTACACATTCACATACCATACAGCACACAGTTGACACACTACACATGTACAAGTGTGATACAGCACACAGTTAACACACTACACATGTACAAGTGTGATACAGCACACAGTTGACACACTACACATTCACATACCATACAGCACACAGTTGACACACTACACATGTACAAGTGTGATACAGCACACAGTTGACACACTACACATATACAAGTGTGATAGAGCACATTTACACACATACAGCGAACTGGTCACTGCCAAGAATGAAAGCACTGACAATCTTCTATACAGAAGTCCAGTCTGTCCTGACTTGTCAACTCACACAGAGAACACACTCACCAACACAAGCTGTCAGCCGCAGCAAGAAAAGGAGGTCCATGAGCTACATAGAACTGATGTTGTGCTGTTCCTGTGAAATGTAGACAGTAAGCTGAGAAACACATCAAGGAAGTGGAAATGTGCTTTCTGGGGGAAATTAATGAATGAGACAACCTCAAAAAACAAATGAGAACCACATATAAGAGAAATTAGACAAAGTCAGTCAAGACTGTTTGGGCAAATTATGAGGAGAATAAACTGGAAGACTTGGTGGCAACTGACAAGCGTGATGGGAACAGAAGAAGGGGAAGACAGAGGGATAAATGCCTGGATGGCTTGGTCACATGACTTAATTGTAAGATGAACACAGACCTGAGCAAAGATTGGTGATTGTGAGAGGTGGCAAACCATGGTCACCTGTGCTGGATGACATGGCTCATGATTGATGATGATTGTGAGAGGTGGCAAACCATGGTCACCCATGCTGGACGACATGGCTCATGATTGATGATGATTGTGAGAGATGGCAAACCATAGTCACCCGTGCTGGACGACATGGCTTATGATTGATGATGATTGTGTGAAAGGGCAAACTATGGTCACCCGTGCTGGACGAGATAGCTTATGATAATGATGATGATTGTGTGAGACTGGGTAGACACCCAGAGTCATGTCATGGAAATATCCTGCCCTCAGGAGTGGAGGGAGGAGGGGGAGGAGGAGAAGGTGGTTAGGGGGCTTGGACCCATTAGCTGTCCTCCTCACTCTAGAGACTTGGACCCATTAGCTGTCCTCCTCACTCTAGGGACTTGTACCCATTCGCTGTCCTCCTCACTCTAGGGGCTTGTACCCATTAGCTGTCCTCCTCACTCTAGGGGCTTGGACCCATTAGCTGTCCTCCTCACTCTAGGGACTTGTACCCATTAGCTGTCCTCATCACTCTAGAGACTTGGATCCATTAGCTGTCCTCACTCTAGAGACTTGGACCCATTAGCTGTCATCACTCTAGAGACTTGGACCCATTAGCTGTCCTCCTCACTCTAGAGACTTGGACCCATTAGCTGTCCTCCTCACTCTAGGGACTTGTACCCATTAGCTGTCCTCATCACTCTAGAGACTTGGATCCATTAGCTGTCCTCACTCTAGAGACTTGGACCCATTAGCTGCCATCACTCTAGAGACTTGGACCCATTAGCTGTCCTCACTCTAGAGACTTGGACCCATTAGCTGTCCTCACTCTAGAGACTTGGACCCATTAGCTGTCCTCCTCTCTAGAGACTTGAACCCATTAGCTGTCCTCACTCTAGGGGCTTGGACCCATTAGCTGTCCTCATCACTCTAGGGACTTGAACCCATTAGCTGTCCTCCTCACTCTAGGGGCTTGGACCCATTAGCTGTCCTCACTCTAGGGACTTTAACCCATTAGCTGTCCGCCTCACTTTAGGGACTTGGACCCATTAGCTGTCCTCCTCACTCTAGGGGCTTGGACCCATTAGCTGTCCTCCTCACTCTAGGGACTTGAACCCATTAGCTGTCCTCCTCACTCTAGGGGCTTGGACCTATTAGCTGTCCTCACTCTAGGGGCTTGGACCCATTAGCTGTCCTCCTCACTCCAGAGACTTGGACCCATTAGCTGTCCTCCTCACTCTAGGGGCTTGGACCCATTAGCTGTCCTCACTCTAGGGGCTTGTACCCATTAGCTGTCCTCACTTTAGGGGCTTGGACCCATTAGCTGTCCTCCTCACTCTAGAGACTTGGACCCATTAGCTGTCCTCCTCACTCTAGAGGCTTGGACCCATTAGCTGTCCTCCTCACTCTAGGGACTTGAACCCATTAGCTGTCCTCCTCACTCTAGGGGCTTGGACCCATTAGCTGTCCTCCTAACTCTAGGGGCTTGGACCCATTAGCTGTCCTCCTCACTCTAGGGGCTATGACCCATTAGCTGTCCTCCTCACTCTAGAGACTTGGACCCATTAGCTGTCCTCCTCACTCTAGGGGCTTGGACCCATTAGCTGTCCTCACTCTAGGGGCTTGGACCCATTAGCTGTCCTCACTCTAGGGGATTGGACCCATTAGCTGTCCTCCTCACTCTAGGGGCTTGGACCCATTAGCTGTCCTCCTCACTCTAGGGGCTTGGACCCATTAGCTGTCCTCACTCTAGGGGCTTGGACCCATTAGCTCTCCTCCTCACTCTAGGGACTTGGACCCATTAGCTGTCCTCCTCACTCTAGGGGCTTGGACCCATTAGCTGTCCTCCTCACTCTAGGGGCTTGGACCCATTAGCTGTCCTCACTCTAGGGGCTTGGACCCATTAGCTGTCCTCACTCTAGGGGCTTGGACCCATTAGCTGTCCTCACTCTAGGGGCTTGGACCCATTAGCTGTCCTCCTCACTCTAGAGACTTGGACCCATTAGCTGTCCTCACTCTAGGGGCTTGGACCCATTAGCTGTCCTCACTCTAGGGACTTGGACCCATTAGCTGTCCCTCACTCTAGGGACTTGCACTCATTAGCTGTCCTCACTCTAGGGACTTGCACCCATTAGCTGTCCTCCTCACTCTAGGGACTTGGACCCATTAGCTGTCCTCACTCTAGGGACTTGCACCCATTAGCTGTCCTCCTCACTCTAGGGACTTGCACCCATTAGCTGTCCTCACTCTAAGGGCTTGGACCCATTAGCTGTCCTCACTCTAGAGGCTTGGACCCATTTGGTGTTCTCACTCTAGGGACTTGGACCTATTAGGTGTCTTCACTCTAGGGGCTTGGACCTATTAGGTGTCTTTACTCTAGGAGCTTAGACCTATTAGGTGTCTTCACTCTAGGGGCTTGGACCTATTAGGTGTCTTCACTCTAGGGACTTGGACCTATTAGGTGTCTTCACTCTAGGGGCTTGGACCTATTAGGTGTCTTCACTCTAGGGACTTGGACCCATTAGCTGTCCTCCTGGCTTTATGTGCTTGGACCCATTAGCTGTCCTCCTGGCCCTAGGGGCTTGGACCCACTAGCTGTCCTCCTGGCTCTAGGGGCTTGGACCCATTAGCTGTCCTCCTGGCTCTAGGGGCTTGGACCCATTAGCTGTCCTCCTGGCTCTAGGGGCTTGGGCCCATTAGCTGTCTTTCTGGCTCTAGGGGCTTGGACCCATAAGTACACATGCACTGTCCACCTCTAACTTACATACACACTGTCCACCTCTAACTTACACATATACTGTCCACCTCTAACTTACACATATACTGTCCACCTCTAACTTACACACACCCTGTCCCCCTGTAACTTACACAGTGTCCCATCTAACTTACACATACACTGTCCCCTCTAACTTACACATGCATTGTCCACCTCTAACTTACACACACTTACACATACACTGTCCACATCTAACTTACACACACACAGTCCACCTCTAACTTACACACACACAGTCCACCTCTAACTTACACACACACAGTCCACCTCTAACTTACACATACACAGTCCACCTCTAACTTACACATACACTGTCCACCTCTAACTTACACATACACTGTCCACCTCTAACTTACACATACTTACACATGCACTGTCCACCTCTAACTTACACACACACTGTCCACCTCTAACTTACACATACTTACACATACACTGTCCACCTCTAACTTACACACACACTGTCCACCTCTAACTTACACACACACTGTCCACCTCTAACTTACACATACTTACACATACACTGTCCACCTCTAACTTACACATACTTACACATACACTGTCCACCTCTAACTTACACATACTTACACATACACTGTCTACCTCTAACTTACACATACACTGTCCACCTCTAACTTACACACACTTACACACACACTGTCCACCTCTAACTTACACACACTTACACATACACTGTTCACCTCTAACTTACACACACTTACACATACACTGTCCACCTTTAACGTACACACACTTACACATACACTGTCCACCTCTAACTTACACATACACTGTCCACCTCTAACTTACACACACTTACACATCCACTGTCCACCTCTAACTTACACATACTGTCCACCTCTAACTTACACATACTGTCCACCTCTAACTTACACATACACTGTCCCCTCTAACTTACACACATACTGTCCACCTCTAACTTACACACACACTGTCCACCTCTAACTTACACATGCACTGTCCACCTCTAACTTACACACACACTGTCCACCTCTAACTTACACATACACTGTCCACCTCTAACTTACACATGCACTGTCCCCTCTAACTTACACACACACTGTCCACCTCTAACTTACACACACACTGTCCACCTCTAACTTACACACATACTGTCCACCTCTAACTTACACACACACTGTCCACCTCTAACTTACACACACACTGTCCACCTCTAACTTACACATGCACTGTCCACCTCTAACTTACACACACACTGTCCACCTCTAACTTACACATACACTGTCCACCTCTAACTTACACATGCACTGTCCCCTCTAACTTACACACACACTGTCCACCTCTAACTTACACATGCACTGTCCACCTCTAACTTACACATACACTATCCACCTCTAACTTACACATACACTGTCCACCTCTAACTTACACATACACTGTCCACCTCTAACTTACACATACACTGTCCACCTCTAACTTACACATACTTACACATGCACTGTCCACCTCTAACTTACACACACACTGTCCACCTCTAACTTACACATACTTACACATACACTGTCCACGTCTAACTTACACACACACTGTCCACCTCTAACTTACACACACACTGTCCACCTCTAACTTACACATACTTACACATCCACTGTCCACCTCTAACTTACACACACTTACACATACACTGTCCATCTCTAACGTACACACACTTACACATACAATGTCCACCTCTAACTTACACATACACTGTCCACCTCTAACTTACACACACTTACACATACACTGTCCACCTCTAACTTACACACACTTACACATACACTGTTCACCTCTAACTTACACACACTTACACATACACTGTCCACCTCTAACGTACACACACTTACACATACACTGTCCACCTCTAACTTACACATACACTGTCCACCTCTAACTTACACATACTGTCCACCTCTAACTTACACATACTGTCCACCTCTAACTTACACATACACTGTCCACCTCTAACTTACACACACACTGTCCACCTCTAACTTACACATGCACAGTCCACCTCTAACTTACACACACACTGTCCACCTCTAACTTACACATACACTGTCCACCTCTAACTTACACATGCACTGTCCCCTCTAACTTACACACACACTGTCCACCTCTAACTTACACACACACTGTGAACCGCTAACTTACACACATACTGTCCACCTCTAACTTACACACATACTGTCCACCTCTAACTTACACACACACTGTCCACCTCTAACTTACACATGCACAGTACACCTCTAACTTACACACACACTGTCCACCTCTAACTTACACATACACTGTCCACCTCTAACTTACACATGCACTGTCCCCTCTAACTTACATACACACTGTCCACCTCTAACTTACACACACACACTGTGCACCTCTAACTTACACACATACTGTCCACCTCTAACTTACACACATACTGTCCACCTCTAACTTACACACACACTGTCCACCTCTAACTTACACATGCACTGTCCACCTCTAACTTACACACACACTGTCCACCTCTAACTTACACATGCACTGTCCCCTCTAACTTACACACACACTGTCCACCTCTAACTTACACATGCACTGTCCACCTCTAACTTACACACATACTGTCCACCTCTAACTTACACACACACTGTCCACCTCTAACTTACACACACACTGTCCACCTCTAACTTACACGCACACTGTCCACCTCTAACTTACACATACACTGTCCCCTCTAACTTACACACACACTGTCCACCTCTAACTTACACACATACTGTCCACCTCTAACTTACACACACACTGTCCACCTCTAACTTACACACACACTGTCCACCTCTAACTTACACACACACTGTCCACCTCTAACTTACACACACACTGTCCACCTCTAACTTACACACACACTGTCCACCTCTAACTTACACACACACTGTCCACCTCTAACTTACACACACACTGTCCACCTCTAACTTACACACATACTGTCCACCTCTAACTTACACATACACTGTCCACCTCTAACTACACATACTTACACATGCACTGTCCACCTCTAACTTACACACACACTGTCCACCTCTAACTTACACATACTTACACATACACTGTCCACCTCTAACTTACACACACACTGTCCACCTCTAACTTACACACACACTGTCCACCTCTAACTTACACATACTTACACATACACTGTCCACCTCTAACTTACACACACTTACACATACACTGTCCATCTCTAACGTACACACACTTACACATACAATGTCCACCTCTAACTTACACATACACTGTCCACCTCTAACTTACACACAATTACACATACACTGTCCACCTCTAACTTACACACACTTACACATACACTGTTCACCTCTAACTTACACACACTTACACATACACTGTCCACCTCTTACGTACACACACTTACACATACACTGTCCACCTCTAACTTACACATACACTGTCCACCTCTAACTTACACACACTTACACATACACTGTCCACCTCTAACTTACACATACTGTCCACCTCTAACTTACACATACTGTCCACCTCTAACTTACACATACACTGTCCCCTCTAACTTACACACATACTGTCCACCTCTAACTTACACACACACTGTCCACCTCTAACTTACACATGCACAGTCCACCTCTAACTTACACACACACTGTCCACCTCTAACTTACACATACACTGTCCACCTCTAACTTACACATGCACTGTCCCCTCTAACTTACACACACACTGTCCACCTCTAACTTACACACACACTGTGCACCTCTAACTTACACACATACTGTCCACCTCTAACTTACACACATACTGTCCACCTCTAACTTACACACACACTGTCCACCTCTAACTACACATGCACAGTCCACCTCTAACTTACACACACACTGTCCACCTCTAACTTACACATACACTGTCCACCTCTAACTTACACATGCACTGTCCCCTCTAACTTACACACACACACTGTCCACCTCTAACTTACACACACACTGTGCACCTCTAACTTACACACATACTGTCCACCTCTAACTTACACACATACTGTCCACCTCTAACTTACACACACACTGTCCACCTCTAACTTACACATGCACTGTCCACCTCTAACTTACACAGACACTGTCCACCTCTAACTTACACATGCACTGTTCCCTCTAACTTACACACACACTGTCCATCTCTAACTTACACATGCACTGTCCACCTCTAACTTACACACATACTGTCCACCTCTAACTTACACACACACTGTCCACCTCTAACTTACACACACACTGTCCACCTCTAACTTACACGCACACTGTCCACCTCTAACTTACACATAGACTGTCCCCTCTAACTTACACACACACTGTCCACCTCTAACTTACACACATACTGTCCACCTCTAACTTACACACACACTGTCCACCTCTAACTTACACACACACTGTCCATCTCTAACTTACACACACACACTGTCCACCTCTAACTTACACACACACTGTCCACCTCTAACTTACACACACACTGTCCACCTGTAACTTACACACACACTGTCCACCTCTAACTTACACACACACTGTCCACCTCTAACTTACACACATACTGTCCACCTCTAACTTACACATACACTGTCCCCTCTAACTTACACATGCACTGTCCACCTCTAACTTACACACACACTGTCCACCTCTAACTTACACACACACTGTCCACCTCTAACTTACACATACACTGTCCCCTCTAACTTACACATACACTGTCCCCTCTAACTTACACATACACTGTCCCCTCTAACTTACACATACACTGTCCCCTCTAACTTACACATACACTGTCCCCTCTAACTTACACTTACACATACACTGTCCCCTCTAACTTACACACTGTCCACCTCTAACTTACACATACACTGTCCACCTCTAACTTACACATACACTGTCCCCTCTAACTTACACATACACTGTCCCCACTAACTTACACATGCACTGTCCACCTCTAACTTACACACACTTACACATACACTGTCCACCTCTAACTTACACACACTTACACATACACTGTTCACCTCTAACTTACACACACTTACACATACACTGTCCACCTCTAACTTACACACACACTGTCCACCTCTAACTTACACACACACTGTCCACCTCTAACTTACACACACACTGTCCACCTCTAACTTACACACACACTGTCCACCTCTAACTTACACACTCACTGTCCACCTCTAACTTACACACACACTGTCCACCTCTAACTTACACACACTTACACATGCACTGTCCACCTCTAACTTACACACACTTACACACACACTGTCCACCTCTAACTTACACATGCACTGTCCACCTCTAACTTACACACACACTGTCCACCTCTAACTTACACACACACTGTCCACCTCTAACTTACACACATACTGTCCACCTCTAACTTACACACACACTGTCCACCTCTAACTTACACACACACTGTCCACCTCTAACTTACACACACACTGTCCACCTCTAACTTACACACACACTGTCCACCTCTAACTTACACACACACTGTCCACCTCTAACTTACACACACACTGTCCACCTCTAACTTACACACACACTGTCCACCTCTAACTTACACACATACTGTCCACCTCTAACTTACACATACACTGTCCCCTCTAACTTACACATGCACTGTCCACCTCTAACTTACACACACACTGTCCACCTCTAACTTACACACACACTGTCCACCTCTAACTTACACATACACTGTCCCCTCTAACTTACACATACACTGTCCCCTCTAACTTACACATACACTGTCCCCTCTAACTTACACATACACTGTCCCCTCTAACTTACACACACTTACACATACACTGTCCCCTCTAACTTACACACTGTCCACCTCTAACTTACACATACACTGTCCACCTCTAACTTACACATACACTGTCCCCTCTAACTTACACATACACTGTCCCCTCTAACTTACACATGCACTGTCCACCTCTAACTTACACACACTTACACATACACTGTCTACCTCTAACTTACACACACTTACACATACACTGTTCACCTCTAACTTACACACACTTACACATACACTGTTCACCTCTAACATACACACACTTACACATACACTGTCCACCTCTAACTTACACACACACTGTCCACCTCTAACTTACACACACACTGTCCACCTCTAACTTACACACACACTGTCCACCTCTAACTTACACACACACTGTCCACCTCTAACTTACACACACACTGTCCACCTCTATCTTACACACACACTGTCCACCTCTAACTTACACACACTTACACATGCACTGTCCACCTCTAACTTACACACACACTGTCCACCTCTAACTTACACACACACTGTCCACCTCTAACTTACACATACACTGTCCACATCTAACTTACACACACACTGTCCACCTCTAACTTACACATGCACTGTCCACCTCTAACTTACACACACACTGTCCACCTCTAACTTACACACATACTGTCCACCTCTAACTTACCCACACACTGTCCACCTCTAACTTACACATACACTGTCCCCTCTAACTTACACACACTTACACACATACTGTCCACCTCTAACTTACACACACACTGTCCACCTCTAACTTACACATACCCTGTCCACCTCTAACTTACACATACACTGTCCCCTCTAACTTACACACATACTGTCCACCTCTAACTTACACACACACTGTCCACCTCTAACTTACACATACACTGTCCCCTCTACTTACACATACACTGTCCCCTCTAACTTACACACACTTACACATACACTGTCCCTCTAACTTACACACACACTGTCCACCTCTAACTTACACATACACTGTCCACCTCTAACTTACACATGCACTGTCCCCTCTAACTTACACATACACTGTCCCCTCTAACTTACACATGCACTGTCCACCTCTAACTTACACACACTTACACATACACTGTCCACCTCTACTTACACACACTTACACATACACTGTTCACCTCTAACTTACACACACTTATTACACATACACTGTTCACCTCTAACGTACACACACTTACACACACACTGTCCACCTCTAACTTACACACACACTGTCCACCTCTAACTTACACACACACTGTCCACTTCTAACTTACACACACACTGTCCACCTCTAACTTACAACACACTGTCCACCTCTAACTTACACACACACTGTCCACCTCTAACTTACACACACACTGTCCACCTCTAACTTACATACACTTACACACACACTGTCCACCTCTAACTTACACATGCACTGTCCACCTCTAACTTACACACACACTGTCCACCTCTAACTTACACACACACTGTCCACCTCTAACTTACACATACACTGTCCATGTCTAACTTACACACACACTGTCCACCTCTAACTTACACATACACTGTTCACCTCTAACTTACACACACACTGTCCACCTCTAACTTACACACACACTGTCCACCTCTAACTTACACACACACTGTCCACCTCTAACTTACACACACACTGTCCACCTCTAACTTACACATACTTACACATACACTGTCTACCTCTAACTTACACATACACTGTCCACCTCTAACTTACACACACTTACACACACACTGTCCACCTCTAACTTACACACACTTACACATACACTGTTCACCTCTAACTTACACACACTTACACATACACTGTCCACCTTTAACGTACACACACTTACACATACACTGTCCACCTCTAACTTACACATACACTGTCCACCTCTAACTTACACACACTTACACATACACTGTCCACCTCTAACTTACACATACTGTCCACCTCTAACTTACACATACTGTCCACCTCTAACTTACACATACACTGTCCCCTCTAACTTACACACATACTGTCCACCTCTAACTTACACATACTGTCCACCTCTAACTTACACATGCACTGTCCACCTCTAACTTACACACACACTGTCCACCTCTAACTTACACATACACTGTCCACCTCTAACTTACACATGCACTGTCCCCTCTAACTTACACACACACTGTCCACCTCTAACTTACACACACACTGTCCACCTCTAACTTACACACATACTGTCCACCTCTAACTTACACACACACTGTCCACCTCTAACTTACACACACACTGTCCTCTTCTAACTTACACATGCACTGTCCACCTCTAACTTACACACACACTGTCCACCTCTAACTTACACATACACTGTCCACCTCTAACTTACACATGCACTGTCCCCTCTAACTTACACACACACTGTCCACCTCTAACTTACACATGCACTGTCCACCTCTAACTTACACATACACTATCCACCTCTAACTTACACAAACACTGTCCACCTCTAACTTACACATACACTGTCCACCTCTAACTTACACATACACTGTCCACCTCTAACTTACACATACTTACACATGCACTGTCCACCTCTAACTTACACACACACTGTCCACCTCTAACTTACACATACTTACACATACACTGTCCACCTCTAACTTACACACACACTGTCCACCTCTAACTTACACACACACTGTCCACCTCTAACTTACACATACTTACACATACACTGTCCACCTCTAACTTACACACACTTACACATACACTGTCCATCTCTAACGTACACACACTTACACATACAATGTCCACCTCTAACTTACACATACACTGTCCACCTCTAACTTACACACACTTACACATACACTGTTCACCTCTAACTTACACACCACTACACATACACTGTCCACCTCTAAACATACACACACTTACACCATACACTGTCCACCTCTAACTTACACATACACTGTCCACCTCTAACTTACACACACTTACACATACACTGTCCACCTCTAACTTACACATACTGTCCACTCTAACTACACATACTGTCCACCTCTAACTTACACATACACTGTCCCCTCTAACCTTACACACATACGGTCCACCTCTAACTTACACACACAATGGTCCACCTCTAACTTACACATGCACTGTCCTCCTCTAACTTACACATGCACTGTCCACCTCTAACTTACACACACTTACACACACACTGTCCACCTCTAACTTACACATGCACTGTCCACCTCTAACTTACACACACACTGTCCACCTCTAACTTACACACACCTGTCCACCTCTACTTACACATACACTGTCCACGTCTAACTTACACACACACTGTCCACCTCTAACTTACACATGCACTGTCCACCTCTAACTTACACACACTACTGTCCACCTCTAACTTACACACATACTGTCCACCTCTAACTTACCCACACACTGTCCACCTCTAACTTACACATACACTGTCCCCCTCTAACTTACACACACTTACACACATACTGTCCACCTCTAACTTACACACACACTGTCCACCTCTAACTTACACATACACTGTCCACCTCTAACTTACACATACACTGTCCCCTCTAACTTACACACATACTGTCCACCTCTAACTTACACACACACTGTCCACCTCTAACTTACACATACACTGTCCCCTCTAACTTACACATACACTGTCCCCTCTAACTTACACACACTTACACATACACGTCCCCTCAACTACACACACACTGTCCACCTCTAACTTACACATACACTGTCCACCTTAACTTACACATGCACTGTCCCCTCTACTCTTACACATACACTGTCCCCTCTAACTTACACATGCACTGTCCACCTCTAACTTACACACACTACACATACACGTCCACCTCTAACTTACACACACTTACACATACACTGTTCACTCTAACTTACACACACTTATTACACATACACTGTTCACCTCTAACGTACACACACTTACACACACACTGTCCACCTCTAACTTACACACACACTGTCCACCTCTAACTTACACACACACTGTTCCACCTCTAACTTACACCACACACTGTCCACCTCTAACTTACACACACACTGTCCACCTCTAACTTACACACACACTGTCCACCTCTAACTTACACACACCTGTCCACCTCTAACTTACATACACTTACACACACACTGTCCACCTAACTTACACATGCACTGTCCACCTCTAACTTACACACACACGTCCACCTCTAACGACACAAACACTGTCCACCTCTAACTTACACATACACTGTCCATGTCTAACTTACACACACACTGTCCACCTCTAACTTACACATACACTGTTCACCTCTAACTTACACACACACTGTCCACCTCTAACTTACACACACACTGTCCACCTCTAACTTACACACACACTGTCCACCTCTAACTTACACACACACTGTCCACCTCTAACTTACACATACTTACACATACACTGTCTACCTCTAGATGTGTATAAGAGACAGTCTAACTTACACATACACTGTCCACCTCTAACTTACACACACTTACACACACACTGTCCACCTCTAACTTACACACACTTACACATACACTGTTCACCTCTAACTTACACACACTTACACATACACTGTCCACCTTTAACGTACACACACTTACACATAGACTGTCCACTTCTAACTTACACATACACTGTCCATCTAACTTACACACACTGACACATACACTGTCCACCTCTAACTTACACATACTGTCCACCTCTAACTTACACATACTGTCACCTCTAACTTACACATACACTGTCCCCTCTAACTTACACACATACTGTCCACCTCTAACTTACACACACACTGTCCACCTCTAACTTACACATGCACTGTCCACCTCTAACTTACACACACACTGTCCACCTCTAACTTACACATACACTGTCCACCTCTAACTTACACATGCACTGTCCCTCTAACTTACACACACACTGTCCACCTCTAACTTACACACACACTGTCCACCTCTAACTTACCACATACTGTCCACCTCTAAACTTACACACACACTGTCCACCTCTAACTTACACACACACTGTCCTCTTCTAACTTACACATGCACTGTCCACCTCTAAATTACACACACACTGTCCACCTCTAACTTACAATACACTGTCCACCTCTAACTTACAAATGCACTGTCCCCTCTAACTTACACACACACTGTCCACCTCTAACTTACACATGCACTGTCCACCTCTAACTTACACATACACTATCCACCTCTAACTTACACAAACACTGTCCACCTCTAACTTACACATACACTGTCCACCTCTAACTTACACATACACTGTCCACCTTAACTTACACATACTTACACATGCACTGTCCACCTCTAACTTACACACACACTGTCCACCTCTAACTTACACATACTGTACACATACACTGTCCACCTCTAACTTACACACACACTGTCCACCTCTAACTTACACACACACTGTCCACCTCTAACTTACACATACTTACACATACACTGTCCCACCTCTAACTACACACACTTACACATACACTGTCCATCTCTAACGTACACACACTTACACATACAATGTCCACCTCTAACTTACACATACACTGTCCACCTCTAACTTACACACACTTACACATACACTGTCCACCTCTAACTTACACACACACTTACACATACACTGTTCACCTTTAACTTACACACACTTACACATACACTGTCCACCTCTAACGTACACACACTTACACATACACTGTCCACCTCTAACTTACACATACACTGTCCACCTCTAATTTACACACACTTACACATACACTGTCCACCTCTAACTTACACATACTGTCTGTCCACCTCTAACTTACACATACTGTCCACCTCTAACTTACACATACACTGTCCCCTCTAACTTACACACATACTGTCCACCTCTAACTTACACACACACTGTCCACCTCTAACTTACACATGCACTGTCCACCTCTAACTTACACACACACTGTCCACCTCTAACTTACACATACACTGTCCACCTCTAACTTACACATGCACTGTCCCCTCTAACTTACACCACACTGTCCACCTCTAACTTACACACACACTGTCCACCTCTAACTTACACACATACTGTCCACCTCTAACTTACACACATACTGTCCACCTCTAACTTACACCACACTGTCCCCTCTAACTTACACATGCACTGTCCACCTCTAACTTACACACACACTGTCCACTCTAACTTACACATACACTGTCCACCTCTAACTTACACATGCACTGTCCCCTCTAACTTACACACACACTGTCCACCTCTAACTTACACATGCACTGTCCACCTCTAACTTACACATACACTATCCACCTCTAACTTACACATACACTGTCCACCTCTAACTTACACATACATTGTCCACCTCTAACTTACACATACACTGTCCACCTCTAACTTACACATACTTACCATGCATGTCCACATCTAACTTACACACACACTGTCCACCTCTAACTTACACATACTTACACATACACTGTCCACCTCTAACTTACACACACACTGTCCACCTCTAACTTACACACACACTGTCCACCTCTAACTTACACATACTTACACATACACTGTCCACCTCTAACTTACACACACTTAACACATACACTGTCCATCTCTAACGTACACACACTTACACATACAATGTCCACCTCTAACTTACACATACACTGTCCACCTACTAACTTACACACACTTACACATACACTGTCCACCTCTACTTACACACACTTACACATACACTGTTCACCTCTAACTTACACACACTTACACATACACTGTCCACCTCTAACGTACACCACTTACACATACACTGTCCACCTCTAAACTTACACATACACTGTCCACCTCTAACTTACACACACTTACACATACACTGTCCACCTCTAACTTACACATACTGTCCACCTCTAACTTACACATACTGTCCACCTCTAACTTACACATACACTGTCCCCTCTAACTTACACACATACTGTCCACCTCTAACTTACACACACACTGTCCACCTCTAACTTATACATGCACAGTCCACCTCTAACTTACACACACACTGTCCACCTCTAACTTACACATACACTGTCCACCTCTAACTTACACAATGCACTGTCCCCCTTCTAACTTACACACACACTGTCCACCCTCTAACTTACACACACATTGTGCACCTCTAACTTACACACATACTGTCCACCTCTAACTTACACACATACTGTCCACCTCTAACTTACACACACACTGTCCACCTCTAACTTACACATGCACTGTCCACCTCTAACTTACACACACACTGTCCACCTCTAACTTACACACGCACTGTCCCCTCTAACTTACACACACACTGTCCACCTCTAACTTACACATGCACTGTCCACCTCTAACTTACACACATACTGTCCACCTCTACTTACACACACACTGTCACCTCTAACTTACACACACACTGTCCCACCTCTAACTTACACGCACACTGTCCACCTCTAACTTACACATACACTGTCCCCTCTAACTTACACACACACTGTCCACCTCTAACTTCACACATACTGTCCACCTCTAACTTACACACACACTGTCCACCTCTAACTTTACACACACACTGTCCACCTCTAACTTACACACACCTGTCCACCTCTAACTTACACACACACTGTCCACCTCTAACTTACACACACACTGTCCAACCTCTAACTTACACACACACTGTCCACCTCTAACTTACACACACACTGTCACCTCTAACTTACACACATACTGTCCACCTCTAACTTACACATACACTGTCCCTCTAACTTACACATGCACTGTCCACTCTAACTTACACCACACACTGTCCACCTCTAACTTACACACACACTGTCCACCTGTAACTTACACATACACTGTCCCTCTAACTTACCATACACTGTCCCCTCTACTTACACATACACTGTCCCCTCTAACTTACACATACACTGTCCCCTCTAACTTACACACACTTACACATACACTGTCCCCTCTAACTTACACACTGTCCACCTCTAACTTACACATACACTGTCCACCTCTAACTTACACATACACTGTCCCCTCTAACTTACACATACACTGTCCCCTCTAACTTACACATGCACTGTCCACCTCTAACTTACACACACTTACACATACACTGTCCACCTCTAACTTACACACACTTACACATACACTGTTAACCTCTAACTTACACACACTTACACATACACTGTTCACCTCTAACGTACACACACTTACACATACACTGTCCACCTCTAACTTACACACACACTGTCCACCTCTAACTTACACACACACTGTCCACCTCTAACTTACACACACACTTTCCACCTCTAACTTACACACACACTGTCCACCTCTAACTTACACACACACTGTCCACCTCTAACTTACACACACACTGTCCACCTCTAACTTACACACACACTGTCCACCTCTAACTTACACACACTTACACATGCACTGTCCACCTCTAACTTACACACACTTACACACACACTGTCCACCTCTAACTTACACATGCACTGTCCACCTCTAACTTACACACACACTGTCCACCTCTAACTTTCACACACACTGTCCACCTCTAACTTACACACATACTGTCCACCTCTAACTTACACACACACTGTCACCTCTAACTTACACACACACTGTCCACCTCTAACTTACACACACACTGTCCACCTCTAACTTACACACACACTGTCCACCTCTAACTTACACACACACTGTCACCTCTAACTTACACACCACATGTCCACCTCTAACTTACACACACACTGTCCCACCTCTAACTTACACAGATACTGTCCACCTCTAACTTACACATACACTGTCCCCTCTAACTTACACATGCACTGTCCACCTCTAACTTACACACACACTGTCCACCTCTAACTTACACACACACTGTCCACCTCTAACTTACACATACACTGTCCCCTCTAACTTACACATACACTGTCCCCTCTAACTTACACATACACTGTCCCCTCTAACTTACACATACACTGTCCCCTCTAACTTACATATACTTACACATACACTGTCCCCTCCAACTTACACACTGTCCACCTCTAACTTACACATACACTGTCCACCTCTAACTTACACATACACTGTCCCCTCTAACTTACACATACACTGTCCCCTCTAACTTACACATGCACTGTCCACCTCTAACTTACACACACTTACACATACACTGTCCACCTCTAACTTACACACACTTACACATACACTGTTCACCTCTAACTTACACACACTTACACATACACTGTTCACCTCTAACATACACACACTTACACATACACTGTCCACCTCTAACTTACACACACACTGTCCACCTCTAACTTACACACACACTGTCCACCTCTAACTTACACACACACTGTCCACCTCTAACTTACACAACACTGTCCACCTCTAACTTACACACACACTGTCCACCTCCTAACTTACAACACACACTGTCCACCTCTAACTTACACACACTTACACATGCACTGTCCACCTCTAACTTACACACACTTACACACACACTGTCGACCTCTAACTTACACATGCACTGTCCACCTCTAACTTACACACACACTGTCCACCTCTAACTTACACACACACTGTCCACCTCAACTTACACATACACTGTCCACGTCTAACTTACACACACACTGTCCACCTCTAACTTACACATGCACTGTCCACCTCTAACTTACACACACACTGTCCACCTCTACTTACACACATACTGTCCACCTCTAACTTACACACACACTGTCCACCTCTAACTTACACATACACTGTCCCCTCTAACTTACACACACTTACACACATACTGTCCACCTCTAACTTACACACACACTGTCCAACTCTAACTTACACATACACTGTCCACCTCTAACTTACACATACAATGTCCCCTCTACTTACACACATACTGTCCACCTCTAACTTACACATACACTGTCCCCTCTAACTTACACACACACTGTCCACATCTAACTTACACACATACTGTCCACCTCTAACTTACACACATACTGTCCACCTCTAACTTACACACACACTGTCCTCCTCTAACTTACACATGCACTGTCCACCTCTAACTTACACACACACTGTCCACCTCTAACTTACACATACACTGTCCACCTCTAACTTACACATGCACTGTCCCCTCTAACTTACACACACACTGTCCACCTCTAACTTACACATGCACTGTCCACCTCTAACTTACACATACACTATCCACCTCTAACTTACACATACACTGTCCACCTCTAACTTACACATACACTGTCCACCTCTAACTTACACATACACTGTCCACCTCTAACTTACACATACTTACACATGCATTGTCCACCTCTAACTTACACACACACTGTCCACCTCTAACTTACACACACACTGTCCACCTCTAACTTACACATACTTACACATACACTGTCCACCTCTAACTTACACACAGCTTACACATACACTGTCCATCTCTAACGTACACACACTTACACATACAATGTCCACCTCTAACTTACACATACACTGTCCTACCTCTAACTTACACACCTGTCTCTTATACACATCTACTGTCCACCTCTAACTTACACACACTTACACATACACTGTTCACCTCTAACTTACACACACTTACACATACACTGTCCACCTCTAACGTAACACACTTAAACATACACTGTCCACCTCTAACTTACACATACACTGTCCACCTCTAACTTACACACACTTACACATACACTGTCCACCTCTAAACTTACACATACTGTCACACTCTAACTTACACATACTGTCCACCTCTAACTTACACATACACTGTCCCCTCTAACTTACACACATACTGTCCACCTCTAACTTACACACACACTGTCCACCTCTAACTTATACATGCACAGTCCACCTCTAACTTACACACACACTGTCCACCTCTAACTTACACATACACTGTCCACCTCTAACTTACACATGCACTGTCCCCTCTAACTTACACACACACTTTCCACCTCTAACTTACACACACACTGTGCACCTCTAACTTACACACATACTGTCCACCTCTAACTTACACACATACTGTCCACCTCTAACTTACACACACACTGTCCACCTCTAACTTACACATGCACTGTCCACCTCTAACTTACACACACACACTGTCCACCTCTAACTTACACATGCACTGTCCCCTCTAACTTACACACACACTGTCCACCTCTAACTTACACATGCACTGTCCACCTCTAACTTACACACATACTGTCCACCTCTAACTTACACACACACTGTCCACCTCTAACTTACACACACAACTGTCCACCTCTAACTTACACGCACACTGTCCACCTCTAACTTACACATACACTGTCCCCTCTAACTTACACACACACTGTCCATCCTCTAACTTACACACATACTGTCCACCTCTAACTTACACACACACTGTCCACCTCTAACTTACACACACACTGTCCACCTCTAACTTACACCACCACTGTCCACCTCTAACTTACAACACACACTGTCCACCTCTACTTACACACACCTGTCCACCTCTACTTACACACACACTGTACCCCTCTACTTACCACACACTGTCCACCTCTACTTACACACATACTGTCCACCTCTAACTTACACATACACTGTCCCCTCTAACTTACACATGCACTGTCCACCTCTAACTTAACACACACTGTCCACCTCTAACTTACACACACACCTGTCCACCTGTAACTTACACATACACTGTCCCCTCTAACTTACACATACACTGTCCCCTCTAACTTAAACATACACTGTCCCCTCTAACTTACACATACACTGTCCCCTCTACTTACACACACTTACACATACACTGTCCCCTCTAACTTACACACTGTCCACCTCTAACTTACACATACACTGTCCACCTCATAAACTTACACATACACTGTCCCCTCTAACTTACACATAACACTGTCCCCTCTAACTTACACATGCACTGTCCACCTCTAACTTACACACACTTACACATACACTGTCCACCTCTAACTTACACACTACTTACACATATACTGTTCACCTCTAACTTACACACACTTACACATACACTGTTCACCTCTAACGTACACACACTTACACATACACTGTCCACCTCTAAACTTACACACACACTGTCCACCTCTAACTTACACACACACTGTCCACCTCTAACTTACACACACACTTTCCACCTCTAACTTACACACACACTGTCCACCTCTAACTTACACACACACTGTCCACCTCTACTTACACACACACTGTCCACCTCTAACTTACACACACTTACACATGCACTGTCCACCTCTAACTTACACACACTTACACACACACTGTCCACCTCTAACTTACACATGCACTGTCCACCTCTAACTTACACACACTACTGTCCCACCTCTAACTTACACACACACTGTCCACCTCTAACTTACACACATACTGTCCACCTCTAACTTACACACACACTGTCCACCTCTAACTTACACACACACTGTCCACCTCTAACTTACACACACACTGTCCACCTCTAACTTACACACACACTGTCCACCTCTAACTTACACACACACTGTCCACCTCTAACTTACACACACACTTCCACCTCTAACTTACACACACACTGTCCACCTCTAACTTACACAGATACTGTCCACCTCTAACTTACACATACACTGTCCCCTCTAACTTACACATGCACTGTCCACCTCTAACTTACACACACACTGTCCACCTCTAACTTACACACACACTGTCCACCTCTAACTTACACATACACTGTCCCCTCTAACTTACACATACACTGTCCCCTCTAACTTACACATACACTGTCCCCTCTAACTTACACATACACTGTCCCCTCTAACTTACACATACTTACACATACACTGTCCCCTCTAACTTACACACTGTCCACCTCTAACTTACACATACACTGTCCACCTCTAACTTAACACATACACTGTCCCCTCTAACTTACACTATACACTGTCCCCTCTAACTTACACATGCACTGTCCACCTCTAACTTACACCACACTTACACATACACTGTCCACCCTCTAACTTACACACACTTACACATACACTGTTTCACTCTCTAACTTACACACACTTACACATACACTGTTCACCTCTACATACACACACTTACACATACACTGTCCCACCTCTAACTTACACTACACTGTCCCACCTCTAACTTACACACACACTGTCCACCTCTAACTTACACACACACTGTCCACCTCTAACTTACACACACACTGTCCACCTCTAACTTACACACAGACACTGTCCACCTCTAAACTTACACACACACTGTCCACCTCTAACTTACACCACACTTACACATGCACTGTCCACCTCTAACTTACACACACTTACACACAACACTGTCGACCTCTAACTTACACATGCACTGTCCACCTCTAACTTACCCACACACTGTCCACCTCTAACTTACACACAACACTGTCCACCTCAACTTACACATACACTGTCCACATCTAACTTACACACACACTGTCCACCTCTAACTTACACATGCAACTGTCCACCTCTAACTTACACACACACTGTCCACGCTCTAACTTACACACATACTGTCCAACCTCTAACTTACACACCACACTGTCCACCTCTAACTTACACATACACTGTCCCCTCTAACTTACACACACTTACACACATACTGTCCACCTCTAACTTACACACACACTGTCCACCTCTAACTTACACATACACTGTCCACCTCTAACTTACACATACACTGTCCCCTCTAACTTACACACATACTGTCCACCTCTAACTTACACATACACTGTCCCCTCTAACTTACACACACACTGTCCACCTCTAACTTACACACACACTGTCCACCTCTAACTTACACACACTTACACACACACTGTCCCACCTCTAACTTACACACACACTGTCCACCTGTAACTTACACATACACTGTCCCCTCTAACTATACACATACACTGTCCCCTCTAACTTACACATACACTGTCCCCTCTAACTTACACATAACATGTCCCCTCTAACTTACACACACTTACACATACACTGTCCCCTCTAACTTACACGAACTGTCCACCTCTAACTTACACATACACTGTCCACCATCTAACTTACACATACACTGTCCCCTCTAACTTACACATACACTGTCACCCTCTACTTACACATGCACTGTCCACCTCTAACTTACAACAGCACTTACACATACACTGTCCACCTCTAACTTACACACACTTACACATACACTGTGTCACCTCTAACTTACACACAGCTTACAACATACACTGTTCACCTCTAATGTACACACACTTACACATACACTGTCCACCTCTAACTTACACACACACTGTCCACCTCTAACTTACACACACACTGTCCACCTCTAAGCTTACACACACACTATTCCAACCTCTATAACTTAACACACACACTGTCCACCTCTAACTTACACACACACTGTCCACCTCTAACTTACACACACACTGTCCACCTCTAACTTACACACACTTACACATGCACTGTCCACCTCTAACTTACACACACTTACACACACACTGTCCACCTCTAACTTACACATGCACTGTCCACCTCTAACTTACACACACACTGTCCACCTCTAACTTACACACACACTGTCCACCTCTAACTTACACACATACTGTCCACCTCTAACTTACACACACACTGTCCACCTCTAACTTACACACACACTGTCCACCTCTAACTTACACACACACTGTCCACCTCTAACTTACACACACACTGTCCACCTCTAACTTACACACACACTGTCCACCTCTAACTTACACACACACTGTCCACCTCTAACTTACACACACACTGTCCACCTCTAACTTACACAGATACTGTCCACCTCTAACTTACACATACACTGTCCCCTCTAACTTACACATGCACTGTCCACCTCTAACTTACACACACACTGTCCACCTCTAACTTACACACACACTGTCCACCTCTAACTTACACATACACTGTCCCCTCTAACTTACACATACACTGTCCCCTCTAACTTACACATACACTGTCCCCTCTAACTTACACATACACTGTCCCCTCTAACTTACACATACTTACACATACACTGTCCCCTCTAACTTACACACTGTCCACCTCTAACTTACACATACACTGTCCACCTCTAACTTACACATACACTGTCCCCCTCTAACTTACACAGACACTGTCCCCTCTAACTTACACATGCACTGTCCACCTCTAACTTACACACACTTACACATACACTGTCCACCTCTAACTTACACACACTTACACATACACTGTTCACCTCTAACTTACACACACTTACACATACACTGTTCACCTCTAACATACACACACTTACACATACACTGTCCACCTCTAACTTACACACACACTGTCCACCTCTAACTTACAACACACACACTGTCCACCTCTAACTTACACACACCACTGTCCACCTCTAACTTACACACACACTGTCCACCTCTAACTTACACACACACTGTCCACCTCTACTTACACACTACACTGTCCAACTCTAACTTACACACACTTACACATGCACTGT
This sequence comes from Cepaea nemoralis, assembly GCA_014155875.1. NCBI lineage: Eukaryota > Metazoa > Mollusca > Gastropoda > Stylommatophora > Helicidae > Cepaea > Cepaea nemoralis. The sequence continues at coordinate 95,117 of JACEFZ010002809.1, read as the reverse complement.
CCACCTCTAACTTACACACACTTACACACACACTGTCGACCTCTAACTTACACACTGCACTGTCCACCTCTAACTTACACACACACTGTCCACCTCTAACTTACCACACACACTGTCCACCTCAACTTACACATACACTGTCCACGTCTAACTTACACACACACTGTCCACCTCTAACTTACACATGCACTGTCCACCTCTACTTACACACACACTGTCCACCTCTAACTTACACAAATACTGTCCACCTCTAACTTACACACACACTGTCCACCTCTAACTTACACATACACTGTCCCCCTCTAACTTGACACACACTTACACACATACTGTCCACCTCTAACTTACACACACACTGTCCACCTCTAACTTACCACATACACTGTCCACCTCTAACTTACACATACACTGTCCCCTCTAACTTACACACACAACTGTCCACCTCTAACTTACACACACACTGTCCACCTCATAACTTACACATACACTGTCCCCTCTAACTTACACATACACTGTCCCCTCTAACTTACACACACTTACACATACACTGTCCCCTCTAACTTACACACACACTGTCCACCTCTAACTTACACATACAACTGTCCACCTCTAACTTACACATGCACTGTCCCCTCTAACTTACACATACACTGCTCCCCTCTAACTTACAATGCATTGTCCAACCTCTAACTTACACACACTTACACATACACTGTCCACCTCTAACTTACACACACTTACACATACACTGTTCACTCTAACTTACACACACTTATTACAATACAGACTGTTCACCTCTACGTACACACACTTACCACACAAGACTGCCCACCTCTAACTTACACACACACTGTCCACCTCTAACTTACAACACACACTGTCCACCTCTAACTTACACAACACACTGTCCACCTCTAACTTACACACACACTGTCCACCTCTAACTTACACACACACTGTCCACCTCTAACTTACACACACTACACATGCACTGTCCACCTCTAACTTACACATACACTTACACACACACTGTCCACCTCTAACTTACACATGCACTGTCCACCTCTAACTTACACACACACTGTCCACCTCTAACTTACACACACACTGTCCACCTCTAACTTACACACATACTGTCCACCTCTAACTTACACACACACTGTCCACCTCTAACTTACACACACACTGTCCACCTCTAACTTACACACACACTGTCCACCTCTAACTTACACACACACTGTCCACCTCTAACTTACACACACACTGTCCACCTCTAACTTACACACACACTGTCCACCTCTAACTTACACACACACTGTCCACCTCTAACTTACACAGATACTGTCCACCTCTAACTTACACATACACTGTCCCCTCTAACTTACACATGCACTGTCCACCTCTACTACACACACACCTGTCCCCTCTAACTTACACACACACTGTCCACCTCTAACTTACACATACACTGTCCCCTCTAACTTACCACATACACTGTCCCCTCTAACTTACACATACACTGTCCCCTCTAACTTACACATACACTGTCCCCTCTAACTTACACATACTTACACATACACTGTCCCTCTAACTTACACACTGTCCACCTCTAACTTACACATACACTGTCCACCTCTAACTTGCACATACACTGTCCCCTCTAACTTACACATACACTGTCCCCTCTAACTTACACATGCACTGTCCACCTCTAACTTACCACACTTACACATACACTGTCCACCTCTAACTTACACACACTTACACATACACTGTTCACCTCTAACTTACACACACTTACACATACACTGTTCACCCTCTAACATACACACACTTACACATACACTGCCCACCTCTAACTTACACACACACTGTCCACCTCTAACTTACACACACACTGTCCACCTCTAACTTACACACACACTGTCCACCTCTAACTTACACACACACTGTCCACCTCTAACTTACACACACACTGTCCACCTCTAACTTACACACACACTGTCCACCTCTAACTTACACACACTTACACATGCACTGTCCACCTCTAACTTACACACACTTACACACACACTGTCGACCTCTAACTTACACATGCACTGTCCACCTCTAACTTACACACACACTGTCCACCTCTAACTTACACACACACTGTCCACCTCAACTTACACATACACTGTCCACGTCTAACTTACACACACACTGTCCACCTCTAACTTACACATGCACTGTCCACCTCTAACTTACACACACACTGTCCACCTCTAACTTACACACATACTGTCCACCTCTAACTTACACACACACTGTCCACCTCTAACTTACACATACACTGTCCCCTCTAACTTACACACACTTACACACATACTGTCCACCTCTAACTTACACACACACTGTCCACCTCTAACTTACACATACACTGTCCACCTCTAACTTACACATACACTGTCCCCTCTAACTTACACACATACTGTCCACCTCTAACTTACACATACACTGTCCCCTCTAACTTACACACACACTGTCCACCTCTAACTTACACACACACTGTCCACCTCTAACTTACACACACTTACACACACACTGTCCACCTCTAACTTACACACACACTGTCCACCTGTAACTTACACATACACTGTCCCCTCTAACTTACACATACACTGTCCCCTCTAACTTACACATACACTGTCCCCTCTAACTTACACATACACTGTCCCCTCTAACTTAAACACACTTACACATACACTGTCCCCTCTAACTTACACACTGTCCACCTCTAACTTACACATACACTGTCCACCTCTAACTTACACATACACTGTCCCCTCTAACTTACACATACACTGTCCCCTCTAACTTACACATGCACTGTCCACCTCTAACTTACACACACTTACACATACACTGTCCACCTCTAACTTACACACACTTACACATACACTGTTCACCTCTAACTTACACACACTTACACATACACTGTTCACCTCTAACGTACACACACTTACACATACACTGTCCACCTCTAACTTACACACACACTGTCCACCTCTAACTTACACACACACTGTCCACCTCTAACTTACACACACACTTTCCACCTCTAACTTACACACACACTGTCCACCTCTAACTTACACACACACTGTCCACCTCTAACTTACACACACACTGTCCACCTCTAACTTACACACACTTACACATGCACTGTCCACCTCTAACTTACACACACTTACACACACACTGTCCACCTCTAACTTACACATGCACTGTCCACCTCTAACTTACACACACACTGTCCACCTCTAACTTACACACACACTGTCCACCTCTAACTTACACACATACTGTCCACCTCTAACTTACACACACACTGTCCACCTCTAACTTACACACACACTGTCCACCTCTAACTTACACACACACTGTCCACCTCTAACTTACACACACACTGTCCACCTCTAACTTACACACACACTGTCCACCTCTAACTTACACACACACTGTCCACCTCTAACTTACACACACACTGTCCACCTCTAACTTACACAGATACTGTCCACCTCTAACTTACACATACACTGTCCCCTCTAACTTACACATGCACTGTCCACTTCTAACTTACACACACACTGTCCACCTCTAACTTACACACACACTGTCCACCTCTAACTTACACATACACTGTCCCCTCTAACTTACACATACACTGTCCCCTCTAACTTACACATACACTGTCCCCTCTAACTTACACATACACTGTCCCCTCTAACTTACACATACTTACACATACACTGTCCCCTCTAACTTACACACTGTCCACCTCTAACTTACACATACACTGTCCACCTCTAACTTACACATACACTGTCCCCTCTAACTTACACATACACTGTCCCCTCTAACTTACACATGCACTGTCCACCTCTAACTTACACACACTTACACATACACTGTCCACCTCCTAACTTACACACACTTACACATACACTGTCACCTCTAACTTACACACACTTACACATACACTGTTCACCTCTAACATACACACACTTACACATACACTGCCCACCTCTAACTTACACACACACTGTCCACCTCTAACTTACACACACACTGTCCACCTCTAACTTACACACACACTGTCCACCTCTAACTTACACACACACTGTCCACCTCTAACTTACACACACACTGTCCACCTCTAACTTACACACACACTGTCCACCTCTAACTTACACACACTTACACATGCACTGTCCACCTCTAACTTACACACACTTACACACACACTGTCGACCTCTAACTTACACATGCACTGTCCACCTCTAAACTTACACACACACTGTCCACCTCTAACTTACACACACACTGTCCACCTCAACTTACACATACACTGTCCACGTCTAACTTACACACACACTGTCCACCTCTAACTTACACATGCACTGTCCACCTCTAACTTACACACACACTGTCCACCTCTAACTTACACACATACTGTCCACCTCTAACTTACACACACTGTCCACCTCTAACTTACACATACACTGTCCCCTCTAACTTACACACACTTACACACATACTGTCCACCTCTAACTTACACACACACTGTCCACCTCTAACTTACACATACACTGTCCACCTCTAACTTACACATACACTGTCCCCTCTAACTTACACACATACTGTCCACCTCTAACTTACACACACACTGTCCACCTCTAACTTACACATACACTGTCCCCTCTAACTTACACATACACTGTCCCCTCTAACTTACACACACTTACACATACACTGTCCCCTCTAACTTACACACACACTGTCCACCTCTAACTTACACATACACTGTCCACCTCTAACTTACACATGCACTGTCCCCTCTAACTTACACATACACTGTCCCCTCTAACTTACACATGCATTGTCCACCTCTAACTTACACACACTTACACATACACTGTCCACCTCTAACTTACACACACTTACACATACACTGTTCACCTCTAACTTACACACACTTATTACACATACACTGTTCACCTCTAACGTACACACACTTACACACACACTGCCCACCTCTAACTTACACACACACTGTCCACCTCTAACTTACACACACACTGTCCACCTCTAACTTACACACACACTGTCCACCTCTAACTTACACACACACTGTCCACCTCTAACTTACACACACACTGTCCACCTCTAACTTACACACACACTGTCCACCTCTAACTTACATACACTTACACACACACTGTCCACCTCTAACTTACACATGCACTGTCCACCTCTAACTTACACACACACTGTCCACCTCTAACTTACACACACACTGTCCACCTCTAACTTACACATACACTGTCCATGTCTAACTTACACACACACTGTCCACCTCTAACTTACACATACACTGTCCACCTCTAACTTACACACACACTGTCCACCTGTAACTTACACACACACTGTCCACCTCTAACTTACACACACACTGTCCACCTCTAACTTACACACACACTGTCCACCTCTAACTTACACACACACTGTCCACCTCTAACTTACACACACACTGTCCACCTCTAACTTACACATACACTGTCCACCTCTAACTTACACATACACTGTCCACCTCTAACTTACACATACACTGTCCACCTCTAACTTACACATACACTGTCCACCTCTAACTTACACACACACTGTCCACCTCTAACTTACACACACACTGTCCACCTCTAACTTACACATACACTGTCCACCTCTAACTTACACACACACTGTCCACCTCTAACTTACACATACACTGTCCACCTCTAACTTACACACACACTGTCCACCTCTAACTTACACATACACTGTCCACCTCTAACTTACACATACACTGTCCACCTCTAACTTACACATACACTGTCCACCTCTAACTTACACACACACTGTCCACCTCTAACTTACACACACACTGTCCACCTCTAACTTACACACACACTGTCCACCTCTAACTTACACATACACTGTCCACCTCTAACTTACACACACACTGTCCATCTCTAACTTACACACACACTGTCCACCTCTAACTTACACACACACTGTCCACCTCTAACTTACACACACACTGTCCACCTCTAACTTACACATCACACTGTCCACGTCTAACTTACACACACACTGTCCACCTCTAACTTACACACACACTGTCCACCTCTAACTTACACATGCACTGTCCACCTCTAACTTACACACACACTGTCCACCTCTAACTTACACATACACAGTCCACGTCTAACTTACACACACACTGTCCACCTCTAACTTACACACACACTGTCCACCTCTAACTTACACATGCACTGTCCACCTCTAACTTACACACACACTGTCCACCTCTAACTTACACATACACTGTCCACCTCTAACTTACACACACACACTGTCCACCTCTAACTTACACAGACACTGTCCACCTCTAACTTACACACGCACTGTCCACCTCTAACTTACACACACACTGTCCACCTCTAACTTACACATACACTGTCCACCTCTAACTTACACACACACTGTCCACCTCTAACTTACACACACACTGTCCACCTCTAACTTACACACACACTGTCCACCTCTAACTTACACACACACTGTCCACCTCTAACTTACACATGCACTGTCCACCTCTGACTTACACACACCTCATTATGTAATACACTGGAGCTCCTATAGAGGTGGCATCCACAGCTATCCAGTTTCATTTACTAATCCTCAACTACCCAGTGTCACTTATACATTCACAACCATCCAGTTTAATTTAGACATGAACACAGATCCAGTTTCATTTACATATTCACAACTAATTAGTAACATTTGCACATCCACATGTATGCAGTGTCATTTACATGTCTACAGGTATGCAGTGCTATTTACATATCCACTGGTATGCAGTGTCATTTACACATCTACAGGTACGCAGTGTCATTTACAAATCCACAACTATACAGTGCCATTTACAAATCCACAAGTATGCAGCGTTATTTACACACCCACAGGTATGCAGTGTTATTTGCAAGCTGTCAGACAAACACACACAAGCATATCAATCTGACACACAGCCTGCTGCCCACACTGTCAGATGTCAATCACATGGAAGCTGTTACACATGAAATAACACATTAGACAACCACATCTGCAGTCACCAACACTTGTACGCTGTGTTAAATATATTTCTTTAAATATATTGCTGACTGAAGCAAATTCCGTAGTTCTTTTGCAGCTGACTTTATTTCCCCACAGAGCACTTTCCGAGGAAGACTGCGGCATTTTCTAGATGTAATTGATCCAAGAACACTGTTGATATCTCGGGTAGGTGAACTGTCTGTTGCCATGGGTACCATTTTTTATTATAATCCTAGTCGTTTGGTTTGTCCATTCATGAATATTGAACTGAAGAATCGTGCAGGGAATGTCTAGTCATAGGGAACAGAGGCAGCAGTCAGGGCAGCTGAGCCATGTGACAGATCTGTGGCTCTCACAGTGAGAGAAGTTGAGCCATGTGACAGATCTGTGGCTCTCACAGCGTGAGAGAAGTTGAGCCATGTGACAGATCTGTGGCTCTCACAGTGAGAGAAGTTGAGCCATGTGACAGATCTGTGGCTCTCACAGTGAGAGAAGTTGAGCCATGTGACAGATCTGTGGCTCTCACAGTGAGAGAAGCTGAGCCATGTGACAGATCTGTGGCTCTCACAGTGAGAGACACTAAGCCATGTGACAGATCTGTGGCTCTCACAGTGAAAGAAGCTAAGCCATGTGACAGATCTGTGGCTCTCACAGTGAGAGAAGTTGAGCCATGTGACAGATCTGTGGCTCTCACAGTGAGAGAAGTTGAGCCATGTGACAGACCTGTGAGAGAAGCTGAGCCATGTGACAGATCTGTGGCTCTCACAGTGAGAGAAGTTGAGCCATGTGACAGATCTGTGGCTCTCACAGTGAGAGAAGTTGAGCCATGTGACAGACCTGTGGCTCTCACAGTGAGAGAAGTTGAGCCATGTGACAGATGTGTGGCTCTCACAGTGAGAGAAGCTAAGCCATGTGACAGATCTGTGGCTCTCACAGTGAGAGAAGCTGAGCCATGTGACAGATCTGTGGCTCTCACAGTGAGAGAAGTTGAGCCATGTGACAGATCTGTGGCTCTCACAGTCAGATAAGTTCAGCCATGTGACAGATCTGTGGCTCTCACAGTGAGAGAAGCTGAACCATGTGACAGATCTGTGGTCTCACAGTCAGATAAGTTGAGCCATATGACAGATCTGTGGCTCTCACAGTGAGAGAAGTTGAGCCATGTGACAGATCTGTGGCTCTCACAGTCACACAGCCACATGTGGTAAGCTAGCAGCACCTTGGGATATAGACAATAATGGCTGGCCGCTGTGGAAGTGATAAGTGACCTCACCACATATAGCGACTCAAGTTAGCATTGGAAAACTCTGTAGATCTTTGACCTGAAACATAGATCTTCATTGTCATTTGATGCTGATTCTCTATGTTTGTGTATGTACATTTTTATATGTATGTTCTATGTTTGTGTATGTAATGTCTTTATGTGTATGTTCTATGTTTGTGTATGTAGTGTCTTTATGTGTATGTTCTATGTTTGTATATGTACATTTTTATGTGTATGTTCTATGTTTGTGTATGTAGTGTCTTTATGTGTATGTTCTATGTTTGTGTATGTAGTGTCTTTATGTGTATGTTCTATGTTTGTATATGTACATTTTTATGTGTATGTTCTATGTTTGTGTATGTAATGTCTTTATGTGTATGTTCTATGTTTGTGTATGCACACGTCTTCATGTGTATGTTCTGTGTTTGTGAATCTAACATATGTTTGTGTATGGAAGTGAGCATTCACCTTGTTCTGTCCTCATGTCTAAATCAGGCAAGACTACAGATAGGCCTGGTGTTTGGCATGTGAGGAGCTCACGGGCTTTCACATGTTATGTCTGTCTTTATATGAGTATGTTTGTCTTCTACATGTTATGTCTGTCTTTATATAAGTATGTCTGTTATTGTGTTACCTGTATATGCTGTGTATTGGCATGTGTGTGTGTGTGGATGTGCGTGTATGTATTGGAATGTATGTGTGTACGTGGATGTGTGTGTATGTATTGGAATGTATGTGTGTACATGGATGTGTGTGTATGTATTGGAATGTATGTGTGTACATGGAGTTGTGCATCTCTTGAACTAATTGCCTTTCTCTGATTGCCCAGAAACAACTGGAGGATGCCATCAGGCTATTGGCTGACTACCAGCATGGAACTATTCCGCCTGGAGTCACAGATGAACAACTGTGGAAGGCTCAGAAGATTAAACAGGTTTGCTTCAGTTCAATGTTTGGTATCCTGCTTCAGTTTAATGTTTAGTGAAGACTTTTGCAAGAACCAAGTGATGACTGTGAATCTACAACCATGGTCAGACTGCGAGAACAGCAAATTAAAAGAGATGTGGCCAAACAAGAACACTACGCAGGAAGCCAAAGAAGATTGATAAACCAACACAGAACTGGCGTCGTTAGCCGCTACACGCTGCGGGATTTGCTGAGGAGGGGATCCGAGCACTTATGGACTGAATGGTTCGATATGCAATGAGGATGATCTGTCGACTAACTAACTAGTTCACGTTTAGTATCCTGCTTCAGTTCATGTTTAGTATCCTGTTTCAGTTTGTGTTTAGTATCCTACTTCAGTTGAAGATTAGTATCCTATTTCAGTTCATGTTTAAAATTCTGTTTCAGTTCATGTTTAGTATTCTACTTCAGTTCATGTTTAGTATCCTACTTCAGTTCATGTTTAGTATCCTACTTCAGTTCATGTTTAGTATCCTACTTCAGTTCATGTTTAGTATCCTACTTCAGTTCATGTTTAGTATCCTACTTCAGTTCATGTTTAGTATTCTGCTTCAGTTCAGTGTTTGATATTCTGCTTCAGTTCATCTTTAGTATCATGTTTCAGTTCATGTTTAGTGTTTCAGTGTCATTGTTTCACATCTTCAATCCATATACATTGTCTATCTCTTTTCAATTTCCACTGTACGCCGCTCTCCATGGTTACCTTGTAATCATCAGTAGTGTATCTCGTTATAATCACCAGTGTATCTTGTTATCATCATGAGTGTATCTTGTTATCATCACCATTTTATCTTGTTATCACCAGTTTATCTTTTTATCATCAGTTATTGTTAGCATCACCAGTTTATCTTGTTATCATCACCATTTTATCTTGTTATCACCAGTTTATCTTGTTATCATCACCAGTTTATCTTGCTATCATCACCATTTTATTTTGTTATCACCAGTTTATCTTGTTTTCATCATTTTATTTTGTTATCAACCAGTTTATCTTGTTATCATCACAATTTTATATTGTTATCACCACCATTTTTTTTTTTGCATATCCTTTACAGGACATTGCTGTCAACACCAGCATCTTTCAGCTGTATGTTGATTTCTTGGTAAGATTACGCTCAGTAGTTTGCCATTGCTTTCTGAGCGGCCGGCTCACATACCCCGTAAGTTACCGATGCGATTTGAACCACTGCTGATTCTCACCATCATCACGTTACCTACGAGAGTATACGAGATTACGGGGAAAAGTCGCTAACCTCTAAGCCACGAAGCACCATTATATCTTGTTATCATCACAATTTCAGCTTGTTATCATCACCATTTTATCTTATCACTATTTTATCTTGTTATCACCACAAATTTATCTTGTTGTCACCACAAATTTATCTTGTTATCACCACCATTTTATCTTGTTGTCACCACAAATTTATCTTGTTATCACCACCATTTTATCTTGTTGTCACCACAAATTTATCTTGTTATCACCACCATTTTATCTTGTTGTCACCACAAATTTATCTTGTTATCACCACCATTTTATCTTGCTGTCACCACAAATTTATCTTGTTATCACCACCATTTTATCTTGTTGTCACCACAAATTTATCTTGTTATCACCACCATTTTATCTTGTTGTCACCACAAATTTATCTTGTTATCACCACCATTTTATCTTGTTGTCACCACAAATTTATCTTGTTATCACCACCATTTTATCTTGTTGTCACCACAAATGTATCTTGTTATCACCACCATTTTATCTTGTTGTCACTACAAAACTTATCTTGTTATCACCACCATATTATCTTGTTGTCACCACAAATTTATCTTGTTATCACCACCATTTTATCTTGTTGTCACCACAAATTTATCTTGTTATCACCATTTCATCTTGTCATCATCATTATTTTATCTTGTTATCACCAGTTTATATTATTATCATCACCAGTTTGTCTTGTTATCATCACCATTTTATCTTGTTATAATCACAATTTTACTTTCTTATCACCGGTTTATCTTGTTATCACCAGTTTATCTTATTATCACCAGTTTATCTTTATATCGTCTCAAGTTTATGTTGCTCTCATCACCATTTTATATTGTTATAATCACCAGTTTATATTGTTATCATCACCAGTTTATCCTATTATCACCATTTCATCTTCTTATCATTACCATTTTATCTTGTTATCATCACAATTTATCTTGTTATCATCACCATTTTACCTTCTTATCACTAGTTTATCTTGTTATCATCACCAGTTTATCTTGTTATCATCACCATTTTATATTGTTATAATCACCAGTTTATCTTGTTATCACCAGTTTATCTTGTTAACATCATCTGTTTATATTGTTATCATCACCAGTTTATCTTGTTATCATCACCATTTTACCTTCTTATCACCAGTTTATCTTGTTATCATCACCAATTTATCTTGTTATCATCACCATTTTATATTGTTATCATCACCAGTTTATCTTGTTATCATCACCAGTTTATCTTGTTATCATCACCAGTTTATCCTATTATCATCACCATTTCATCTTGTTATAATCACCATTTTATCTTGTTATCATCACTACTTTATCTTGTTATCATCACCAGTTTATCCTATTATCATCACCATTTCATCTTGTTATCATCACCAGTTTATCTTGTTATCATCACCAGTTTATCTTGTTATTATCACCATTTTATATTGCTATAATCACCAGTATATATTGTTATCATCACCAGTTTATCTTGTTATCATCACCAGTTTATCTTGTTATCACCAGTTTATCTTGTTATTACCAGTTTATCTTGTTATCAGCACCATTTTATATTGCTATAATCACCAGTTTATATTTTTATCATACCAGTTTATCATGTTATCATCACCAGTTTATCTTTTTATCATCACCAGTTTATCTTGTTATTACCAGTTTATCTTGTTATCATCAAAATTTTATCTTGTTATCACAGTCTATCTTGTTTTCATCATCATTTTATCTTGTTATTACCAGTTTATCTTGTTATCATCACCAGTTTATCTTGTTATCATCACCAGTGTATCTTGTTATCACCAGTTTATCTTGTTATCATCACCAGTTTATCTTGTTATCATCACCAGTTTATCTTGTTATCACCAGTTTATCATGTTATCATCACCAGTTTATCTTTTTATCATCACCAGTTTATCTTGTTATTACCAGTTTATCTTGTTATCATCAAAATTGTATCTTGTTATCACAGTCTATCTTGTTTTCATCACCATTTTATCTTCTTATCCCCAGTTTATCTTGTTTTAATCATTATTTTATCTTTTATCACCAGTTTACCTCGTTATCACCACTATTGTGTCTTGTTATCATCACCAGTTTATCTTGTTATCATCACCAGTTTATCTTGTTATCCATAGTTTATATTGTTATCACCATTTTATTTTGTTATCACCACTATTTTGTCTTGTTATCATCACTATTTTGACTTGTTATCATCATCACCATTTTGTCTTGTTATCACCAGTTTATCTTGTCATCAACAGTTTATCTTGTTATCACCAGTTTATCTTGTTATCACCAGTTTATCTTGTTATCAATAGTTTATATTGTTATCACCAGTTTATTTTGTTATCAATAGTTTATCTTGTTATCACCAGTTTATCTTGTTATCAATAGTTTATATTGTTATCACCAGTTTATTTTGTTATCACCACTATTGTGTCTTGTTATCATCACCAGTTTATCTTGTTATCATCACCAGTTTATCTTGTTATCCATAGTTTATATTGTTATCACCATTTTATTTTGTTATCACCACTATTTTGTCTTGTTATCATCACTATTTTGACTTGTTGTCATCACCTTCCGGTTTCAAGATGGCGACGGACGGTCGTGTTGTTTTGTGTTCGTTAACTTTTTCGCGACGGGGATGGATTTATTCATCTCTGGCGTGTAATTGGTGTGCCAGGATGTAAAACCAGGAGTTTCTACTCAAGATCTGCGCGGGTGCTACGGAGTTCGTGCATCGAGCGAAGCCATCCTTGAGTGAATTTTCAGCAGCGTGTGTGGTTCAAATCAGTCTGTGTTTACGTTTTTTCAACATGGCGGAACAACGTGTGTTTTCCGATGGGCCAGCAGTCAACATACCGAAGCGGCGTGGTAGCCGCGCAGGGACAAAGAAGCAAGGTAAGCGCGGTGGTTTGAGGCGTTTTAGACTCAAGTGTCACCGTCTAGGACTCAGGAACATCCGTATTCTATATTGGAACTGTGCCAGTGTAAAACAACGGGGCGCTATTTTAGAAACCCTAGTTTACAGGAACGACATTGTAGCACTCCAGGAGACGAGACTGGGCGATCAGCTACTCCGAATTGCCGGCTTCAAATGTTTCTACAACAGACGACATCTGGGAACGGCGATTCTCGTTCGGGACAGCATGGTGGCGTCAGAGCTAGACATGTCCAGTTGGGACAGTGACGATATACAAATACAGGCGTTGAGAGTTCATTCCAGTATATCATTCGTGTTGGTTAATGTTTATGCCCGCAATGCGAGTATGGACGCCCAGAAGTGGCAGTGTTTAAGTGGCATATTGGGCCAAGAGAGAAATGTTATTTTCTGTGGTGACTTCAACGCTAAGGGCAGAGCATGGGGAAACACTTCCTCCAATACACAAGGGGAGGAGCTCGAGACTGCACTGGAAACCATCGACCTGGTTTGTATTAACAGTGGCTGTGTCACCAGGACAGCAAGCCGTCCAGGCGATGAGGACAGTGCTATTGATCTGGCGCTAGTTTCACCTTCACTCACTACAGTGTGTAGATGGGGTGTCCTAGGACACCATGGCAGCGACCACCACCCGTGCAGCATATTGGTGGAGAAAGGCAGAACCAGGCAGCACAAGCTAAAGGTAAAGACGTTCCAGTATGACAGTACAGGGCAAGATGTGGTGAGTAAAATAAGACGTGACAAGCGCAGAACGTTCCAGGGCAGGAAAAAAAGCTGGGAGCAGCCACCGTGGTGGAGTTTCGAGGTGGAGAAGGCTTGGGTGGATAAGCGTAGTGCTGTAAGGAGATGGCAAAATGCCAAGAAGAACAGAGCTGGTCATCCTAGTCCCTGCTTGCACTTAGAAAGAGAGATGCACACAAAAGTAAGCTATTTCAAAAAACTGGTCAAGGTGGTTAAAAGCGAAAAATGGGCAGAGGTGTGTCAAAGAGTAAGCACAGACAAGTCACTGAAATTGTTCTGGCGACTACATAAAAGCATGAGTGGTGTAGTCAAGAATAAGAGCATTTCAGACTTCCAAGGTGCTGACCTCACCTGGCAGAGGACTGACGAGGACAAGGGCAAAGCCCTCTTTGAACGCTACCTTGAGCAGGGCAACCAGACAGACATGGGAGGCCGAAATCTGGCCAAGGAGGTCACCTCAGACAGATGCAAGGCCCAGAACACTTCGGAGGAAGACACAGTGACAGTGAAAGAAATCAAGGCTGTGCTTCGACGATCAAAAAACAGTGCTCCAGGTCCTGATGGCATAAGATACGACGACATAAATAGGTGTACCGACAATGAGCTAGAGAAATTAGCAGACATGTACAACAACAGTATAGGGAGTGCTAGCATCAAGGAGGAATGGTTACACAGCTATCTGATTCCCTTGCCGAAGCCTGACAAAGACCACAAAAAAATTCAGGGATATCGAATTATAACCATGCAGAATACAATAGGCAAGCTGCTGGAGAAGGTAATTGCCAGGAAAATATCAAGCCAACTAGAGAGGCAAGGTGTTTTCCCACCTACCCTGGGTGGGTACCGTCCAAAAAGAGAAACCTGGACCAATGCAGCAGTCTTTGCCCAGGATGTCTATGAAGGTTTCCACGCAGGCACTGAAACCGTTGCTGCAGCGATTGATCTTGAGGACGCATACAACAGAGTACCACTGGATTTTTTAATGTTTCAGCTTCTTGAACTAAACGTAAGTCCATTCCTCCTTAGTTGGATCGCTGCAGCCCTCTACCAACGGAGAGTAGTTTTTAGATGTGGCAGTTGGACTTCGGAACCAACAACAATATATCCTGGCCTACCACAGGGTTCGCCATTATCTCCGGTACTGTTCAACGCCTACACAGTGAGAATCACCAGTGAGCAGATCACTGGACCTGGCAGGACATTGTCGTATGCCGATGATATTTTAGTGTATCGTCAGGGTAAGGATAGAGAGGAGGTTGCTGTGGAACTACAAACCGAACTCAATCGCATAAGTACTTGGTGTGATGAAGCTGGGGCAATGGTCAACCCAACAAAGGCAACAGTGACTTGGTTCTCTTTGAATAATCATATTGTCAACAATCCAACACCAACTGTAATGCTGTGTTCAGAGACGGTGGAAAGAACGCAGGCAATGAATTACCTGGGAATACGGTTTGATCGAAGCCTTGCTTATAATGTGCACATAGACCAGGTGATAACAAAGGCCAAGCGGGGTTTGGCAGCGATGCGGGTGATGGCGGCAGCAAACTGTGAGCAGCGCCATCTATGTCTTCTGTACGAGGGGCTGGTCATGTCTGTTTTGGAGTATGCAATGGCAATCCTGACTCTCAGCCATACGCAGATAGAAAGGATGGAAAGGATACAGAATGAAGCAATGCGCATTATTCTTGGATGTACAAGAGATACAGCATGCAGGGCGATGCGCTACCTTCTTGATTTTCCAACCATTGAAGAGAGAATACAAGTTTGCAGGGCACGCGCCTACCTCAGAATTAACGCAAACACACAACATCCACTGCATAGTGAAATTAGGACGGTGAAGGGCAGCAGGTTAAAAGAGGACGGTCGTGGATGGGTCAAGCCGAAGACATTCTTCAACAGGTGTGTTCACTTGAGGACTTAGAACCTGGCGAGGAGTGGGTGCAAGTGCCAACAGACTTCTGCACATCCTTTTCAGTTTGCATCCAACTAGATAGAAAATGCAGACAAGAAAATCCGGCTGCTGTTGAGGCTGAAGTACAAGCGTTGATTTTCGAGAATTCGCTAGACGGTGACGCGGTCATCTACACAGATGGGTCGGTCGTCCGACATGTGAGAAGCTCATGGGCCTTTACAGCTCGGGCCGGAGGGAGAATTGTGAAGGAGGACTCTGGTGCTTTCACTGAAACCACAAGTAGCCTGACCATGGAAGTCATGGCAGTAAGTAAAGCAATAACATGGCTCGAGACACAGACATTCACTGGGGCTTGTTTCCTTAGCGACTCAATGAACATGATCAAGAGGATAGAGGAGGGGTCGATCCGAAGAGAGTGGTTGCTGCCTCTGAAGCGGTCTAGGCTGGCAAAGATTAGTTTCATCTTCGTGCCAGGTCATGCGGGAGTACAAGGAAATGAGCGGGCTGACAAGCTCGCAGGTGAGGCTACTGTGGAGGGCGGACGCGCCATGGACCAGGCTGACATTCTGAATGCTCTACGAGAAGTGAGACTTTTGCGAGAACCAAGTGATGACTGGGAATCTACAACAATGGCCAGACTGCGGGAGCAGCAAATTAAAAGAGGGGTGGCCAAACAAGAACACTACGCAGGAAGCCAAAGAAGATTGATAAACCAACACAGAACTGGCGTCGTTAGCCGCTACACGCTGCGGGATTTGCTGAGGAGGGGATCCGAGCACTTATGGACTGAATGGTTCGATGTGCAACGAGGATGATCTGTCGACTAACTAACTAACTAACTAACCATTTGTTCTTGTTATCATCATCACCATTTTGTCTTGTTATCACCAGTTTATCTTGTCATCAACAGTTTATCTTGTTATCACCAGTTTATCTTGTCATCAACAGTTTATCTTGTTATCACCAGTTTATCTTGTTATCATCACCATAAAGTCCTTCAAGGACAATGTGGAGACGGTTGTGACAAGATCTCAAAAGGGACTCAATGCACTTAAAACTATGGCTGCAATGGACACAGAGCAGAGAATGCTCTTCACACTATACCAGCACTTGATCCTCTCAGTGATTGATTATGGACTAGGAATGCTCACTGTCTCACAGAGTCAGCTGGTGAAATTAGAGCGCATACAGAATGAAGCGAAGCGGGTCATTCTGGGATGCACCAGAGACACTCCAGTAGTGTGTATGCGTTACATCCTTGGTCTTCCTACTGTTGCTGGTAGGCTCAAGGTGATGCAGGCGAAGGCATACCTCAGAGTAGCTGCAGACACAGATCACCCGTTGCATGAAGCGCTGGACGTAGTTAAGGGTCAGAGACTGATAAGAGGGAAATCATGGATGGCTCAGGCGGAGGATACGATCAGACAGGTGTGCCCCTTGGAGAACATCAGGCGAGGAGAGGAGTGGGTCAGAGTGCCAGCCGTGCAGTCAGACTTGTGCAGAGTTGTAATAACATTGAGCCGGGAGTGCAGGGAGTGGCCAGCAGGGGCCACGGAAGTGGAAATTCAGCAACTAATTCAGGAAAATTCTCACCCGGGTGATGTGATTATCTACACGGATGGGTCAGTGTTGAGAGGTAGGAGAAGTGCCTGGGGGTTCTTGGCAAAAACTAATGGTCGGCGTTTGGTGCAGGAGAGCCTGGCGTATGATAACACTACATCTAGCTTAAGAATGGAGGTGGAGGCGGTCAGTGCAGCTTTCCGCTGGATAGAAAACACGATACATACACACATTGTGATTGTAACTGACTCAGAAAGCATGCTGAGAAGGGTGAGAACAGGTAGGCTTCGTGCAGAGTGGCTTGCTTCGCTTCGGAGGTCACGGGTAGTAAGCATCACCTGGATCTTTTCTCCTGGGCATGCCGGTGTGCTGGGGAATGAACAGGCAGACAGATTGGCTGGCTCGGCAAAATTTGGTGGAGTATTGATGCATGACAAGGCAGACGTGGTTGCGGCCTTGTGGGAGCACGTGTACACCTCGGAGGAGCAGATGGAGCACCATGGTCTGGTAAGAATGAGACAACGAGGTGTGACTGAGGGGATCTGGCCGACGCTCGGCGCTCGGAGGAAAGGCGAGACGGACATATAATCAGATTGCTACTGGAACTATTAGTGTTGGAACTCTTCGCTGGCTGCTGGGGATGGAGGCGGAGCGCTTATGGGAATGTCCCGAGTGCTGTGATGTCGGTTCCTAAATCAATCAATCAATCAATCAATCACCAGTTTATCTTGTTATCACCAGTTTATCTTGTTATCACCAGTTTATCTTGTCATCAACAGTTTATCTTGTTATCATCAGTTTATCTTGTCATCAACAGTTTATCTTGTCATCAATAGTTTATCTTGTTATCACCAGTTTATCTTGTTATCACCAGTTTATCTTGTCATCAACAGTTTATCTTGTTATCACCAGTTTATCTTGTTATCATCACCATTTTATCTTGTTATCATCACCAGTTTATATTGTTATCATCACAATTTCATCTTGTTATCATCACCATTTTATCTTGTTATCATCACTATTTTTGTTTGTTATCATCAACTGTTTATCTTGTTATCATCACCAGTTTGTCTTGTTGTCATCACCATTTTGTCTTGTTAAAATCACCATTTTAGCTTCTTATCACCGGTTTATCTTTTTATCATCACCAGTTTATCTTGTTATCATCACCAGTTTATCTTGTTTTCATCACCAATTTATCTCGTTACCATCACCATTTTATATTGTTATAATCACCAGTTTATATGTTTATCATCACCAATTTATCATGTTATCATCACCAGTTTATCTTTTTATCATCACCAGTTTATCTTGTTATTACCAGTTTATCTTGTTATCATCAAAATTGTATCTTGTTATCACAGTCTATCTTGCTTTCATCATCATTTTATCTTGTTATTACCAGTTTATCTTGTTATCATCACCAGTTTATCTTGTTATCATCACCAGTGTATCTTGTTATCACCAGTTTATCTTGTTATCATCACTGGTTTATCTTGTTATCATTACAATTTTATTTTCTTATCCCGTTTATCTTGTTTTCATCATTATTTTATCTTTTTATCACCGGTTTATCTTGTTATCATCACCATTTTATCTTGTTATCACCACTTGTTTATCTTGTTATCAATAGTTTATATTGTTATCACCAGTTTATTTTGTTATCACCACTATTTTGAGTTGTTATCATCACTAGTTTATCTTGTTATCATCACCAGTTTATCTTGTTATCCCCAGTTTATCTTGTTATCATCACCAGTTTATCTTGTTAGTTAGTTAGTTAGTTAGTTAGTCGACAGATCATCCTCATTGCACATCGAACCATTCAGTCCATAAGTGCTCAGATCCCCTCCTCAGCAAATCCCGCAGCGTGTAGCGGCTGACGACGCCAGTTCTGTGTTGGTTTATCAATCTTCTTTGGCTTCCTGTGTAGTGTTCTTGTTTGGCCACCCCTCTTTTAAAACAGTAATTTTATTAAAATATATGAGGTCCAGAACCAGAAGGTATTGCACTTCGAATTTCGAATCACAACAATCATTTGGAATCTCATGCCATGCGTGTTAATCTTGTTGGCCATGCGTGATTGTGCACATGAACGGAAAGGAAATCTTTCCTTGTGAAGTTTAATTCAATGGGACACTAAAAATTGTGGACTAAAACGGAGAACGGACCAATTAGAGCACTATATATACGGAACCGATGAGTCGGTTTTTGGGTAACAAATTTGGGCTCTAGAACCGACCATTCGGTCTCCGGCAGGCAATCAGTTAAGCTTGTGCTGCCTGGTTCTGCCTTTCTCCACCAATATGCTGCAAGGGTGGTGGTCGCTGCCGTGGTGTCCTAGGACACCCCATCTACACACTAGTGAGTGAAGGTGAAACCAGCACCAGATCAATAGCACTGTCCTCATCACCTGGACAGCTTGCTGTCCTGGTGACACAGTCACTGTTGATACAAACCAGGTCAATGGTTTCAAGTGCAGTCTCGAGCTCCTCCCCCTGTGTGTTGGAGGAAATGTTTCCCCATGATCTGCCTTTAGCGTTGAAGTCACCACAGAAAATAACATTTCTCTCGTGGCCTAATATGCCACTTAAGCACTGCCACTTCTGGGCGTCCACACTCGCATTGCGGGCATAAACATTAACCAACATGAATGGTAGACTGGATTGAACTCTCAATGCCTGTATTTGTATATCATCACTGTCCCAACTGGACATGTCTAGCTCTGACGCCATCATGCTGTCGCGAACGAGAATCGCCATTCCCAGATGTCGTCTGTTGTAGAAACATTTGAAGCCAGCAATTCGGAGTAGCTGATCGCCCAGTCTCGTCTCCTGGAGCACTACAATGTCGTTCCTGTAGACCAGGGTTTCTAAAATAGAGCTCCGTTGTTTTACGCTGGCGCAGTTCCAATACAGAAAACGGATATTCTTGAGTCCTAGACGGTGACACTTGAGTCTAAAACGTCTTAACCCTTTACAGGGCAAACGCTTGTCCGTTTTCTAGCCCTGAATGGGCAAGATTTTTTCAGGTTCGGTAAAATTTCGGGTTAGTAAAACATCACAAATAAGGTGTTAGTCAACCGATTTTAGTTAAATAAACAACACAATGAAGGGAAAAGCATGCAAAATATGTTACTCACGTGATTGTTGTCGGTAATCCATATATGAACACAAATATTTACGAAATACGGCATGTTGTTTGTGATTTTCCGTCATCTATACGGCAATTTACAAACACATTTTCAGAATCATAATCACTTTCTTTAAAGTCCGACTCACGACTGCTAATGCAAAGTAACGCTTTGCACTGATATCTAGCGCCGATTAATTGTCAACTTCGTGCCCTTTAATGTCATTTAAATTGAACCTAGCGAAATCTCGGCTATCACTTGAAGAATCGCCAAAATCCATTTTGAAAAACAGCGTAAAAATCCAGAAAACTATCAAAAATTGTCCGTAAAAGTCTGTTCAAATTCATACTATCGCGTTTACAAATGGCGGCCACGTTGTAAAGCTGTCGGCGAAAGCGAAAGTAGCCATCGGAAGTGTCGGAAAGCCGAGAGATCGCATTTTTACAAAGCATAATAGTATCGGCCGGAATCGGACGCTACGATCGTTTTATGGCATCGGCCGGAATTGGCCACTGTGACCTGTAAAGGGTTAAACAACCCCACTTACCTAGTCTCTTTCTGCCTGCCCGGCGCCCACGCCACCTCGTTAGGTTGACTGCTGACCGCTCGGAGAACACACGTTGTTCCGCCATGTTGAAAAACTGAAAACAACACACACGCTGCAAAAAATTCACTCAAGGATTGCTTCGCTCGATGCACGAAACTCCATAGCATCCGCGCAGATCTTGAGTAGAAACTCCTGGTTTTACATCCTGGCACACAAATTACACGCAAGAGATGAATAAATCCATCTCCTACGCGAAAAAGTTAACGATCACAAAACAACCCGACCGTCTGTCGCCATCTTGAAACCGGAACTCCCCCGGTTGTCATGTTATCTTGTTATCCCCAGTTTATCTTGTTATCATCACCAGTTTATCTTTCTTTTACCATTTTATCTTGTTATCATCACTATTTTGTCTTGTTATCATCACCAGTTTATCTTTTTGTCATCACCATTTGTTCTTGTTATCATCATCATCATAATCTTTTTGTCTTATTATCACCAGTTTATCTTGTCATCAACAGTTTATCTTGTTGTCACCAGTTTATCTTGTTATCATCACCATTTTATCTTGTTATCATCACCAGTGTATATTGTTATCATCACCAGTTTTTCTTGTTATCATTACCAATTTATCTTGTTATCGTCATCAGTTTATCTTGTCATCATCACCATTTTGTCTTGTTACCACCAGTTTATCTTGTTATCATGACCATTTTATCTTGTTATCATCACCATTTCATCTTGTCACCACAACAGTTTAACTTGTTATCATTCCTTATCGTTTATCCTTATCCTTATCTTTAGCGATTGATTATGGACTGGGATGCTCACTGTCTCAATGAGTCAGCTGGTGAGATTGGAGCGCATACAGAACGAGGCTATGCGGGTCATTCTGGGATGCTACCAGAGACACCCCAGTGGTGTGTATGCGGTACATCCTTGGTTTGCCGACTGTTGCTGGTAGGCTCAAGGTGATGCAGGCGAAGGCATACCTCAGAGTAGCTGCTAGACACAGATCACACGTTGCATGAGGCGCTGGACGTAGTTAAGGGCCAGCGACTGATAAGAGGGAAATCATGGATGGCTCAGGCGGAGGATATGATCAGACAGGTGTGCCCCTTGGAAAACATTAGGCGAGGAGAGGAGTGGGTCAAAGTGCATCCATGCATCCACTGTGGACGAACATTCACAGTGCAAATTGGCCTTAACGGTCACATTCGCCATCGCCATGGGTTGTGGTTATTAAGCCTTTTTGAAGCACAATGTACCAAACTATTGTCTGTAAATATGGAAAGGTGCCAATTGTGACTATCATCACCAGTTTATCTTGTTATCATCACCAGTGTATCTTGTTATCATCACCAATGTATCTTGTTATCATCACGAGTATTTAAGGTACCTCTGCATCCTGGTATAGAAGAGGAAACATTAAACAAGACAGTAAGGTATTTCTACACTCCAGAGTAGAAAAGGAAAAATTTTACTTTTCAGGCAATCATAAATGATATTTGGTCATTGATATATTGTGAGGCAATCATAAATGATATTTGGTCATTGATATATTGTGAGGCAATCATAAATGATATTTGGTCATTGATATATTGTGAGGCAATCATAAATGATATTTGGTCATTGATATATTGTGAGGCAATCATAAATGATATTTGGTCATTGATATATTGTGAGGCAATCATAAATGATATTTGGTCATTGATATATTGTGAGGCAATCATAAATGATATTTGGTCATTGATATATTGTGAGGCAATCATAAATGATATTTGGTCATTGATATATTGTGAGGCAATCATAAATGATATTTGGTCATTGATATATTGTGAGGCAATCATAAATGATATTTGGTCATTGATATATTGTGAGGCAATCATAAATGATATTTGGTCATTGATATATTGTGAGGCAATCATAAATGATATTTGGTCATTGATATATTGTGAGGCAATCATAAATGATATTTGGTCATTGATATATTGTGAGGCAATCATAAATGATATTTGGTCATTGATATATTGTGAGGCAATCATAAATGATATTTGGTCATTGATATATTGTGAGGCAATCATAAATGATATTTGGTCATTGATATATTGTGAGGCAATCATAAATGATATTTGGTCATTGATATATTGTGAGGCAATCATAAATGATATTTGGTCATTGATATATTGTGAGGCAATCATAAATGATATTTGGTCATTGATATATTGTGAGGCAATCATAAATGATATTTGGTCATTGATATATTGTGAGGCAATCATAAATGATATTTGGTCATTGATATATTGTGAGGCAATCATAAATGATATTTGGTCATTGATATATTGTGAGGCAATCATAAATGATATTTGGTCATTGATATATTGTGAGGCAATCATAAATGATATTTGGTCATTGATATATTGTGAGGCAATCATAAATGATATTTGGTCATTGATATATTGTGAGGCAATCATAAATGATATTTGGTCATTGATATATTGTGAGGCAATCATAAATGATATTTGGTCATTGATATATTGTGAGGCAATCATAAATGATATTTGGTCATTGATATATTGTGAGGCAATCATAAATGATATTTGGTCATTGATATATTGTGAGGCAATCATAAATGATATTTGGTCATTGATATATTGTGAGGCAATCATAAATGATATTTGGTCATTGATATATTGTGAGGCAATCATAAATGATATTTGGTCATTGATATATTGTGAGGCAATCATAAATGATATTTGGTCATTGATATATTGTGAGGCAATCATAAATGATATTTGGTCATTGATATATTGTGAGGCAATCATAAATGATATTTGGTCATTGATATATTGTGAGGCAATCATAAATGATATTTGGTCATTGATATATTGTGAGGCAATCATAAATGATATTTGGTCATTGATATATTGTGAGGCAATCATAAATGATATTTGGTCATTGATATATTGTGAGGCAATCATAAATGATATTTGGTCATTGATATATTGTGAGGCAATCATAAATGATATTTGGTCATTGATATATTGTGAGGCAATCATAAATGATATTTGGTCATTGATATATTGTGAGGCAATCATAAATGATATTTGGTCATTGATATATTGTGAGGCAATCATAAATGATATTTGGTCATTGATATATTGTGAGGCAATCATAAATGATATTTGGTCATTGATATATTGTGAGGCAATCATAAATGATATTTGGTCATTGATATATTGTGAGGCAATCATAAATGATATTTGGTCATTGATATATTGTGAGGCAATCATAAATGATATTTGGTCATTGATATATTGTGAGGCAATCATAAATGATATTTGGTCATTGATATATTGTGAGGCAATCATAAATGATATTTGGTCATTGATATATTGTGAGGCAATCATAAATGATATTTGGTCATTGATATATTGTGAGGCAATCATAAATGATATTTGGTCATTGATATATTGTGAGGCAATCATAAATGATATTTGGTCATTGATATACTTGTGAGGTAATCATAAATGACACATAGTCACTAATCTACTTTTCAGGCAATCATTCATCCAGACACTGGGGAAAAAGTGTTCATGCCTTTTAGGATGTCAGGTACTCAGTCTGTTTGTGTGTTTGTTTTCATTATGTCTGTTTAGTTTTCATCAAGTCGAATAATCTGTTTAGTTTTCATTAAGTTGAATAATCTGTTTAGTTTTCAGTAAGTCAGATAATCTGTTTAGTTTGCAGTATCAGGATAATCTATTTAGTTTTTGGTATATCAGAATAATCTGTTTATATTTCAGTATGTCAAATTAATCTGTTTAACCTTCACTGGTTTACATGAGTGATTTCTGCATCCACTGTTAGATGTGAATGTCCTGGGTAATTAAGAAACATGATAATGTTGATGTTTGTGCTCAGACTGATTGTACATGCATACAGTGTAACAATGATATTGCTGACCTAAGGTTGTATCTTCTCCAGGTTTTGTGCCTTTTGGATCGTTCATCGTGAGTATAGTTTATGTGGGAGAAATTGTTCATTACATTGAGGATGTCCTTCATTACATTGTAGATGTCCTGCATTACATGTAACCGGATGGCACTAACAGTACACACCAGACAGTTCTAACAGTACACACCAGACAGTACTAAAAGCACACTTGACAACAGAAAACCACACCAGACAGCAGCAACACAAACCATACAACACTAACAGCAGACATTGTAAATACTAGATCTGTAACAGGGAATATATGTGAGACAGCACAAATACCAGATCTGTTGCAAGGAATATATGTGAGACAGCACAAATACCAGATCTGTAGCAAGGAATATATGTGAGACAGTACAAATACCAGATCTGTAGCAATGAATATATGTGAGACAGTACAAATGCCAGATCTGAAGCAAGGAATATATGTGAGACAACATGAGTAAAGATCTGTAGCAGGGAATATATGTGAGACAGTACAAATACCAGATCTGTAACAGGGAATATATGTGAGACAGCACAAATACCAGATCTGTAACAGGGAATATATGTGAGACAGCACAAATACCAGATCTGTAGCAAGGAATATATGTGAGACAGTACAAATGCCAGATCTGTAGCAAGGAATATATGTGAGACAACATGAGTAAAGATCTGTAGCAGGGAATATATGTGAGACAGTACAAATACCAGATCTGTAACAGGGAATATATGTGAGACAGCACAAATACCAGATCTGTAACAGGGAATATATGTGAGACAGCACAAATACCAGATCTGTAGCAAGGAATATATGTGAGACAGCACAAATAAAGATCATTCATCACGGACCTGAGGGAGCATGCAGTTCACAGGTGTTAGCTTGCACTGACAATACATGAGCAGTTTATGTCCCAGTTCCAGGGTAACCTGTTGTAGCACTGACATCTGAAGTCTTTGTTCACATCTAGATAGGTGAGAGTGTATAATTTATGTTTATACATGGACAGGTGACAGCATATGATTTATGTTCATACCTGGATAGTGAGAGTGTATGATTTATGTTGACACCTGGGCAGATGAGAGTGTATGATTTATGTTCACATCTGGACAGGTGACAGCATATGATTTATGTTCATACCTGGACAGGTGAGAGTGTATGATTTATGATGACACCTGGACATGTGAGAGTGTATGATTTATGTTGACAACTGGACATGTGAGAGTGTGATTTATGATGACACCTTGACAGGTGAGAGTGTATGATTTATGATGACACCTGGACAGGTGAGAATGTATGATTTATGTTGACACCCGGACAGGTGAGAGTATGATTTATGATGACACCTAGACAGGTGAGAGTATGATTTATGATGACACCTGGACAGGTGTGAGTGTATGATTTATGTTGACACCTGGACAGGTGAGAGTGTATGATTTATGTTGACACCTGGACAGGTGAGAGTATGATTTATGATGACACCTGGACATGTGAGAGTGTATGATTTATGTTGACACCTGGACAGATGAGAGTGTATGATTTATGATGACACCTGGACAGGTGAGAGTGTATGATTTATGTTGACACCTGGACAGGTGAGAGTGTATGATTTATGATGACACCTGGACAGGTGAGAGTGTATGATTTATTATGATACCTGGACAGGTGAGAGTGTATGATTTATTATGATACCTTGACAGGTGAGAGTGTATGATTTATTATGATATCTTGACAGGTGAGAGTGTATGATTTATTATGATACCTTGACAGGTGAGAGTGTATGATTTATTATGATACCTTGACAGGTGAGAGTGTATGATTTATTTTCCCCAGGTAGTTGGATTGTTGCTTCCGAACCCCAGCCTCAGGCAGATTGTTTTCTGGCAGTGGCTGAACCAAAGTCACAATGCCTGCGTCAACTACGCCAACCGAAATGCTACAAAGGTTGTCAACTTTTACACTTTTTGTCAACGTTTATAACTTGTGTTGCATCTCATGTTCAATAATGTATATTTTGGTGACATCAAAGAGAGTGATAAATGTATTGTTTCTTTTGCATCTCAGGAGTGATAATTGTATAGTTTCAGTTGCATATCTGGGGTGATAAATGTGTAGTTTCTGTCTATCTCAGGGTTGATACATGAATATTTCTGTCTTGTCTTTGAGTGAGGTTTGGAAGAGTGAACAGAAATGAAAAAACTAAAGCAGGCACTCAGAAGAGAAGACAAATGAAAAAAAAATCTACTGGTATTACCTGAGTTTATAGCTAGGAATCCTGACACAAGACTTTACTGAAGTCGGACGAAATGAGATGCTAATGTCTTGCCAGAAGTCTTCCCAGGTATGCTATACTGCACTTATATCTGAGTTTATGCCGGCAATGCCCGTAGTTTAAATACTGTTTTCATCCCTAGCATGATCTCTCCTTCCCTGTTCACTTTGGAATCTGACCTGAACACTTCATGTCCAGTATTCTTTAATTCCTCCCCTACTTTCACTGTGGACTGTTGTTTCACCTGTCAATCAATTTTGACAGACTCTACACCATGCTCTGAAACACGCTTTGTTCTGCTGCTCGGACATGCGATTGACATTACGTCATACATTCCAATCTCCTGTATACACTCGCCTTCCCTGTTTGTCGGCCTTTCAAATTTCTTTATCCTCATGTTGGAAATAGGTGTCAGACATATGGTCTCTTATGACTGCCGTGTGGTAAGTTCACACATATGCTGGACTAAAAAGTCTCCCATCACTCTGGGCTTCTGCAACAACATGTTAACCAGTGATGTTTATGGAGTAGGATTGTTACACCGCTACAGTCCCATTTCCTCTGCTGTAGAATGAGAGTTTACAGCCTTTGGTAGACACCAGACTGTTCGCTGTGTGTTGGTGGTTTAAGTGGCGCTAAATTGCGTCATAGAATTGTAAATGCATATCAGCGTGGTGAAGTTATATTTTTTTTCTTTTCATTCCTTTTTAGTTTTATTTTCTTGTGAAATGAGAGATACGTTCAAATATTGCCTAATCGTTTTGCCACACAGCCCACCGAGCATAGCTAAGCGACTGATAGCATCATGTGAAATCTACAGTCTGGACTATACCTGACCCATGGCTTACTACATGTATGGATGTGGGTTTGAATCTAGAAGTGTGATTGTCATGTTGACATGATTGATGGATATTTGTGGGTTTGAATCTAGAAGTGTGATTGTCATGTTGACATGATTGATGGATATTTGTGGGTTTGAATCTAGAAGTGTGATTGTCATGTTGACATGATTGATGGATATTTGTGGGTTTGAATCTAGAAGTGTGATTGTCATGTTGACATGATTGATGGATATTTGTGGGTTTGAATCTAGAAGTGTGATTGTCATGTTGACATGATTGATGGATATTTGTGGGTTTGAATCTAGAAGTGTGATTGTCATGTTGACATGATTGATGGATATTTGTGGGTTTGAATCTAGAAGTGTGATTGTCATGTTGACATGATTGATGGATATTTGTGGGTTTGAATCTAGAAGTGTGATTGTAATGTTGACATGATTGATGGATATTTGTGGGTTTGAATCTAGAAGTGTGATTGTCATGTTGACATGATTGATGGATATTTGTGGGTTTGAATCTAGAAGTGTGATTGTCATGTTGACATGATTGATGGATATTTGTGGGTTTGAATCTAGAAGTGTGATTGTCATGTTGACATGATTGATGTATATTTGTGGGTTTGAATCTAGAAGTGTGATTGTAATGTTGACATGATTGATGGATATTTGTGGGTTTGAATCTAGAAGTGTGATTGTAATGTTGACATGATTGATGGATATTTGTGGGTTTGAATCTAGAAGTGTGATTGTAATGTTGACATGATTGATGGATATTTGTGGGTTTGAATCTAGAAGTGTGATTGTAATGTTGACATGATTGATGGATATTTGTGGGTTTGAATCTAGAAGTGTGATTGTAATGTTGACATGATTGATGGATATTTGTGGGTTTGAATCTAGAAGTGTGATTGTAATGTTGACATGATTGATGGATATTTGTGGGTTTGAATCTAGAAGTGTGATTGTAATGTTGACATGATTGATGGATATTTGTGGGTTTGAATCTAGAAGTGTGATTGTAATGTTGACATGATTGATGGATATTTGTGGGTTTGAATCTAGAAGTGTGATTGTAATGTTGACATGATTGATGGATATTTGTGGGTTTGAATCTAGAAGTGTGATTGTAATGTTGACATGATTGATGGATATTTGTGGGTTTGAATCTAGAAGTGTGATTGTAATGTTGACATGATTGATGGATATTTGTGGGTTTGAATCTAGAAGTGTGATTGTAATGTTGACATGATTGATGGATATTTGTGGGTTTGAATCTAGAAGTGTGATTGTAATGTTGACATGATTGATGGATATTTGTCAAGAAAAGCTCCCATTGTGTTTGTTGAACAGTTCCTCTTGTTTGAGTTGATCAGAAAGTATGATTTTGATCCGCACAGACAGAAGGATCTCAAGATTGTTGTCATTATTACAGACAGAAGGATCTCAAGATTGTTGTCATTATTACAGACAGAAGGATCTCAAGATTGTTGTCATTATTACAGACAGAAGGATCTCAAGATTGTTGTCATTATTACAGACAGAAGGATCTCAAGATTGTTGTCATTATTACAGACAGAAGGATCTCAAGATTGTTGTCATTATTACAGACAGAAGGATCTCAAGATTGTTGTCATTATTACAGACAGAAGGATCTCAAGATTGTTGTCATTATTACAGACAGAAGGATCTCAAGATTGTTGTCATTATTACAACTGACATATAAACAATATAAAATAACTCAAAGCTTTATAGAACACAATTATGGAAAACACAGGACGTTGTAGCAAATAAATACATACACAAAACACAACATATAATCATGGAGAAGACCCTCCAGTGACTACATTAAAGCATAAGAATGGGATGAGAAGAATGACAAGATGGGAAAATTACAACAATGAAGAGAATATGAACAAATTGGGGAAAACAATGTGCAACTTATCTCATAATCCTAGGCTGTTTGTGTTTTGTGCATGTATTTGTTTTCTGATGAAGGCTAGTCGCCACAACGTCCTATGTTTTCTGTAATTCTGTTCTGTACAGCTACATTACTTCGTGTTACTTTATATTGTTTACATTTCCACAGTTTTACCACAGTTTGACTAACTTTTTTCATACTTTTACATCTGACATAATGCCCCAGAAATCTGACAGTCTGTAATCTGGACGAGAGAACTCATAATATTAATGAACTGAATACTCAAAGAGACATCAAATTGGCTGGCCAGACAACCAGTTGTCATGTTGAGTTGAAACCAGTTGAGTCTGCCAAGACTAAAAGACTAATAACCACATGCAGTCTGAGTGTCTGGTCTTGCATTGTTGTGGTTTGAGTCTGGCAAGACTACAGGACAAGAACCTAATAAACCACTGAGTGTCTGGTCTTGCATGGTCGTGGTTTGAGTCTGGCAAGACTACAGGACAAGAACCTAATAAGCCACTGAGTGTTTGGTCTGGTCTTGCATTGTTGTGGTTTCAGTCTGGCAAGACCACAGGACAAGAACCTAATAAACCACTGAGTGTCTGGTCTTGCATGGTCGTGGTTTGAGTCTGGCAATACTACAGGACAAGAACCTAATAAACCACTGAGTGTCTGGTCTTGCATTGTTATGGTTTGAGTCTGGCAAGACTACAGGACAAGAACCTAATAAGCCACTGAGTGTCTGGTCTGGTCTTGCATTGTTGTGGTTTCAGTCTGGCAAGACTACAGGACAAGAACCTAATAAACCACTGAGTGTCTGGTCTTGCATTGTTGTGGTTTCAGTCTGGCAAGACTACAGGCCAAGAACCTAATAAACCACTGAGTGTCTGGTCTTGCATTGTTGTGGGTTGAGTCTGGCAAGACTACAGGACAAGAACCTAATAATAAACCACGGAGTGTCTGATCTTGCATTGTTGTGGTTTGAGTCATTTTCACCTGCTTTGTGGCACTCTTGTGTCCGAACCCTATCACCTTCATTGGCACACCTGGACATCATATCAAGAGATGCAAGACAGTGGACCTGGAGGCTAGCTAATTTTCATCATTTCAGCCTTGTTGCTGCTGCTTCATGTCTTCTCACTTGTTTCCAGTCAAGACATTTATCCTCAGTTATGTAGTCTCATATCTTCTCCTCAGTTATGTAGTCTCATATCTTCTCCTCAGCCGACCCCAGTGAAAAGATTTGTTCTGGGTTATGTTGGTGCTGTGACAGCTGCTGTATCTATAGCAGTAAGTATGTTTATCAAATGGTTGAACATAGAATTTGTATGTTTGTGCTTGCTTGCTTGCTTGTGTTTGCTGGCTGTGAACTCCAGCGTGAAGTCCTGTATGTCGGATGAAAACATCCTGTTGTCCAACATCAGTGTGATGTCATACAGGACCTGAGGTTTGCATGAGTATCCGTTGTCCCATGTCTGGCTTATTGGTGTGCAGACTGGTGGTTCCTCGCCGTACAGGCAGACACTCTCCGACTTCGGAGGAATCAACGATCCTACTGACTTAGCCAGGACCCCAAAGGGAACCTGTTGCCCAGGACGCTCGGCGAGGACGCGTCGATAGGTCTTGGCCAGTATAGAACCCAGCCTGGTACCTTGGAAACACCTCTGCGTCCCTGTGTGTATGCTTGCTTGTGTTCATTGGCTTGAGCTCCAACATGAAGTCCTGTATGTCGGATGAAGGCATCTTGTTGTCGAACATCGGTGTGATGTCATACAGGACCTGAGGTTTGCGTGAGTATCCGTTGTCCCATGTCTGGCTTATTGGTGTGCAGACTGGTGGTTCCTTACCGTAAGGCAGACACTCTCCGACTTCGGAGGAATCGGCGATCCTACTGACTTTAGCCAGGACCCCGAAGGGACCTGTTGCCCAGGACGCTCGATGAGGACACGTCAATAGGTCTTGGCCAGTATATAACCCGGCCCTGGTGCCTTGGAAATACATCTGCGTCCCTGTATGTTTGTGAATATGGTCCTTCCATGGTAGAAAGGTAGACCACTCATAGATTGCCTACAGTCAAGAGTTGCATCCCCTTTCTAGTGTTTCTCTGGCCTTGGTTGTGCTGTATCAATAAGTAATGTGTGCATGGCCTCCCCTTGGTTGTGCTGCATCAATAAGTAATGTGTGCATGGCCTCCCCTTGCTTGTGCTGCATCAGTAAGTAATGTGTGCATGGTCTATCCTTGGTTGTACTGCATCAATAAGTAATGTGTACATGGCCTCTCCTTGCTTGTGCTGCATCAATAAGTAATGTGTGCATGGTCTATCCTTGGTTGTACTGCATCAATAAGTAATGTGTGCGTGGCCTCCCCTTGGTTGTGCTGCATCAATAAGTAATGTGTGCATGGCCTCCCCTTGCTTGTGCTGCATCAGTAAGTAATGTGTGCATGGTCTATCCTTGGTTGTGCTGCATCAATAAGTAATGTGTGCATGGTCTATCCTTGGTTGTACTGCATCAATAAGTAATGTGTGCATGGCCTCCCCTTGGTTGTGCTGCATCAATAAGTAATGTGTGCATGGTCTATCCTTGGTTGTACTGCATTAATAAGTAATGTGTGCATGGCCTCCCCTTGGTTGTGCTGCATCAATAAGTAATGTGTGCATGGTCTATCCTTGCTTGTGCTGCATCAATAAGTAATGTGTGCATAGTCTATCCTTGGTTGTGCTGCATCAATAAGTAATGTGTGCATGGCCTTCCCTTGCTTGTGCTGCATCAATAAGTAATGTGTGCATGGCCTCCCCTTGCTTGTGCTGCATCAATAAGTAATGTGTGCATAGTCTATCCTTGGTTGTACTGCATCAATAAGTAATGTGTGCATGGCCTTCCCTTGCTTGTGCTGCATCAATAAGTAATGTGTGCATGGCCTCCTCTTGGTTGTGCTGCATCAATAAGTAATGTG
Source organism: Cepaea nemoralis (assembly GCA_014155875.1). NCBI lineage: Eukaryota > Metazoa > Mollusca > Gastropoda > Stylommatophora > Helicidae > Cepaea > Cepaea nemoralis. The sequence continues at coordinate 61,642 of JACEFZ010002809.1, read as the reverse complement.
TGCATGGCCTCCCCTTGGTTGTGCTGCATCAATAAGTAATGTGTGCATGGCCTCCCCTTGCTTGTGCTGTATCAATAAGTAATGTGTGCATGGCCTCCCCTTGCTTGTGCTGTATCAATAAGTAATGTGTGCATGGCCTCCGCTTGGTTGTGCTGCATCAATAAGTAATGTGTGCATGGCCTCCCCTTGGTTGTGCTGTATCAATAAGTAATGTGTGCATGGCCTTCCCTTGGTTGTGCTGCATCAATAAGTAATGTGTGCATGGCCTCCCCTTGGTTGTGCTGCATCAATAAGTAATGTGTGCATGGCCTTCCCTTGGTTGTGCTGCATCAATAAGTAATGTGTGCATGGTCTATCCTTGGTTGTGTTGCATCAATAAGTAATGTGTGCATGGCCTTCCCTTGGTTGTGCTGCATCAATAAGTAATGTGTGCATAGTCTATCCTTGGTTGTGCTGCATCAATAAGTAATGTGTGCATGGTCTATCCTTGGTTGTGCTGCATCAATAGTAATGTGTGCATGGCCTTCCCTTGGTTGTGCTGCATCAATAAGTAATGTGTGCATGGCCTTCCCTTGGTTGTGCTGTATCAATAAGTAATGTGTGCATGGTCTATCCTTGGTTGTACTGCATCAATAAGTAATGTGTGCATGGCCTCCGCTTGGGTGTGCTGCATCAATAAGTAATGTGTGCATGGCCTCCCCTTGGTTGTGCTGTATCAATAAGTAATGTGTGCATGGCCTCCCCTTGAGTGTGCTGTATCAATAAGTAATGTGTGCATGGCCTCCCCTTGGTTGTGCTGCATCAATAAGTAATGTGTGCATGGTCTATCCTTGGTTGTGCTGCATCAATAAGTAATGTGTGCATGGCCTTCCCTTGGTTGTGCTGTATCAATAAGTAATGTGTGCATGGTCTATCCTTGGTTGTACTGTATCAATAAGTAATGTGTGCATGGCCTCCCCTTGGGTGTACTGTATCAATAAGTAATGTGTGCATGGTCTATCCTTGGTTGTGCTGCATCAATAAGTAATGTGTGCATGGCCTTCCCTTGGTTGTGCTGTATCAATAAGTAATGTGTGCATGGTCTATCCTTGGTTGCACTGCATCAATAAGTAATGTGTGCATGGCCTCCCCTTGGGTGTGCTGCATCAATAAGTAATGTGTGGTGTGCATGGTCTATCCCTGGTTGTGCTGTATCAATAAGTAATGTGTGCACGGCCTCCCCTTGGGTGTGCTGTATCAATAAGTAATGTGTGCATGGTCTATCCTTCGTTGTGCTGCATCAATAAGTAATGTGTGCATGGCCTCCCCTTGAGTGTGCTGTATCAATAAGTAATGTGTGCATGGCCTCCCCTTGGTTGTGCTGCATCAATAAGTAATGTGTGCATGGTCTATCCTTGGTTGTGCTGTATCAATAAGTAATGTGTGCACGGCCTCCCCTTGGGTGTGCTGTATCAATAAGTAATGTGTGCATGGCCTCCCCTTGGTTGTGCTGCATCAATAAGTAATGTGTGCATGGTCTATCCTTGGTTGTGCTGCATCAATAAGTAATGTGTGCATAGTCTATCCTTGGTTGTGCTGCATCAATAAGTAATGTGTGCATAGTCTATCCTTGGTTGTGCTGCATCAATAAGTAATGTGTGCATGGTCTATCCTTGGTTGTACTGCATCAATAAGTAATGTGTGCGTGGCCTCCCCTTGGTTGTGCTGCATCAATAAGTAATGTGTGCATAGTCTATCCTTGGTTGTGCTGCATCAATAAGTAATGTGTGCATAGTCTATCCTTGGTTGTGCCGCATTAATAAGTAATGTGTGCATGGTCTATCCTTGGTTGTGCTGCATCAATAAGTAATGTGTGCATAGTCTATCCTTGGTTGTGCTGCATCAATAAGTAATGTGTGCATGGCCTCCCCTTGGTTGTGCTGTATCAATAAGTAATGTGTGCATGGCCTTCCCTTGGTTGTGCTGCATCAATAAGTAATGTGTGCATGGCCTCCCCTTGGTTGTGCTGTATCAATAAGTAATGTGTGCATGGCCTTCCCTTGGTTGTGCTGCATCAATAAGTAATGTGTGCATGGCCTCCCCTTGGTTGTGCTGCATCAATAAGTAATGTGTGCATGGCCTTCCCTTGGTTGTGCTGCATCAATAAGTAATGTGTGCATGGCCTTCCCTTGGTTGTGCTGCATCAATAAGTAATGTGTGCATGGTCTATCCTTGGTTGTACTGTATCAATAAGTAATGTGTGCATGGCCTTCCCTTGGTTGTGCTGCATCAATAAGTAATGTGTGCATGGTCTATCCTTGGTTGTGCTGTATCAATAAGTAATGTGTGCATGGCCTCCCCTTGGTTGTGCTGCATCAATAAGTGATGTGTGCATGGTCTATCCTTGGTTGTGCTGTATCAATAAGTAATGTGTGCATGGCCTCCCCTTGGTTGTGCTGCATCAATAAGTAATGTGTGCGTGGCCTCCCCTTGGTTGTGCTGCATCAATAAGTAATGTGTGCATGGCCTCCCCTTGCTTGTGCTGCATCAATAAGTAATGTGTGCATGGTCTATCCTTGGTTGTGCTGCATCAATAAGTAATGTGTGCATGGTCTATCCTTGGTTGTGCTGCATCAATAAGTAATGTGTGCATGGTCTATCCTTGGGTGTACTGTATCAATAAGTAATGTGTGCATGGTCTATCCTTGGTTGTGCTGCATCAATAAGTAATGTGTGCATGGCCTTCCCTTGGTTGTGCTGTATCAATAAGTAATGTGTGCATGGTCTATCCTTGGTTGCACTGCATCAATAAGTAATGTGTGCATGGCCTCCCCTTGGGTGTGCTGCATCAATAAGTAATGTGTGGTGTGCATGGTCTATCCCTGGTTGTGCTGTATCAATAAGTAATGTGTGCACGGCCTCCCCTTGGGTGTGCTGTATCAATAAGTAATGTGTGCATGGTCTATCCTTCGTTGTGCTGCATCAATAAGTAATGTGTGCATGGCCTCCCCTTGAGTGTGCTGTATCAATAAGTAATGTGTGCATGGCCTCCCCTTGGTTGTGCTGCATCAATAAGTAATGTGTGCATGGTCTATCCTTGGTTGTGCTGTATCAATAAGTAATGTGTGCACGGCCTCCCCTTGGGTGTGCTGTATCAATAAGTAATGTGTGCATGGCCTCCCCTTGCTTGTGCTGTATCAATAAGTAATGTGTGCATAGTCTATCCTTGGTTGTGCTGCATCAATAAGTAATGTGTGCATGGCCTTCCCTTGGTTGTGCTGCATCAATAAGTAATGTATGCATGACCTCCCCTTGGTTGTGCTGCATCAATAAGTAATGTGTGCATGGTCTATCCCTGGTTGTGCTGTATCAATAAGTAATATGTGCATGGTCTCCCCTTGGGTGTGCTGCATCAATAAGTAATGTGTGCATGGTCTCCCTTTGGGTGTGTCCACACTTCACATCCATACAAAAGTACAGGTTCTATGCAGCACTTCGAGACTCTTTTTCTCATTGCAAATGACACCTATTTATTGGTCAGTATTTTTTCCTTCTTGCAAAAGGCTACCTTTGCCATGGTGATTCTTGTTGTGCCCATTTACTTGTATATTACATTGTAGTATTTCCTTCTTCCTAGAAAGTATGATAAGCTGTCTCTTCTTACAATTTAATTCTAACCCAAGTTGTTCGCTGTGTGCAACAATCGCATCTACTAAATTTTGTAGATCCTGCTCATTGTCTGCAATCAATACTGTATCATCCGCATATCTAATGTTATTGATGTTACATCCCCAATTGGTGATACTTTCATATCTTTTAAATTTCTGAAAATATTTTCACTGTGTAGGGAAAAATTATCTGGAGACATTACACATCCCTGTCACACACCATTCTTAATAGGTTGATATTGACCTACTTCAGTATCAATTCTGATGACAGCTTGTTGTTTCCATTATATGTTTTTTATAAGTCTAAGATCTCTTCCACCAATTTGTAGATTTTCAAGCATCTCTATCATGTTGACATGTCTTACGCTATCGAAAGTCTTTGTGTAGTCAATAAACCAAAGATGTATATCTTTGCTTACTTCTATAGAAAGTTCAATTAATGTTCCCAGCATATCTACAGCATTTACTGTACTCTTGCCTTCTACAAACTCACATTGTAGTTCTCCTCTTTCGGATTGTATTTTCTTCCTAACTCTTTGCATGATAATTCTTAGCAAAATCTTTGTGATGTTAGTTAGTTAGTTAGTCGACAGATCATCCTCATTGCACATCAAACCATCAGCCCATAAGTGCTCGGATCCACTCTTCAGTAAATCCTGAAGCGTGTAGCGGCTAACGACACCAGTTCTGTGTTGGTTTATTAATCTTCTTTGGCTTTCCACGTTGTGTTCTTGTTTGGCCACACCTCTTTTAACTTACTATTCTCACAGTCTGACCATAGGTTATAGATTCACAGGCATTGCGTGGTTCTTGCAAACGACTTACTTCTTGTAGAGCATTCGGTATATCAGCTTGGTCCAAGGCTCATCCACACTCCACAGTAGCTTTATCTGCAATCCTGCTCATTTCCTTGTATACCCGCATGCCCTAGCACAAAAATGAAACTAATCTTTGCCAGCCCTGACCTATCCAGAGACAACGTCCACTGTCTTCAGACCCACCCCATCTCTATCTTCCTGAGCATACTCATTGAGTCACTAAGGAAACATGCCCAAGTGAAGGTCTGTGTCTCGAACCATGTTATAGCTTTACTTACTGCCACGACTTCCATAGTCAGACTACTTGTGGTCAAGGCAAAAGCACCAGACTTTTCCTTCACAATTCTCCCTCCAGTCTGAGCTGTAAAGGCCCATAAACTTCTCACTTGTCGAATTACCAACCCATCTGTGTAAATGAGAGCATCACCCTCACAAAGATTAGAGCCTGTACATCCACCTCCACAGCTGCCAGATTTTCTTGTCTGCATTTCTTGTCTAGTTGGATGCAAACTGAAAAGGACATACAGAGCTCAGTTGACTCTTGTACCCAGGTTCTAAGTCCTCAAGTGAACACACCTGTTGAAGAATGTCTTCGGCTTGACCCATCCACGACCGTCCTCTTTTTAACCTGCTGCTCTTTATCTTCTTAATTTAACTATGCAGTGGATGTTGTGTGTTTGCGTTGACTCTGAGGTAGGCACGTACTCAGCAAATTTGAGTTCTGTCCCCCATGGTTGGAAAATCAGGAAGGTAGCGTATCGCCCTGCATGCTGTATCTCTTCCACATCCAAGAATAATATGCATAGCTTCATTCATATATCCTTTCCACCCTTTCTATCTTCTTATGGCTGAGAGTCAGGATCGCCATCGCATACTCAAAAACAGACATGACCAGACCCTCGTTTAGAAGACATAGATGGCTCTGCTCACAGTTTGCTGCCGCCATCACCCACATCGCTGCCAAACCCCGCTTGGCCTATGTTATCACCTGGTCTATGTGCACATTATAAGCAAGGCTTCAATCAAATCGTATCCCCAGGCCCGGGAAGGTTAACCTGGTCAACAAATGCCTGCAGAAGTCTGATGTGTCAGCCGAAAAGCGCAAGTATCGCAGGTCTGCTGTAAACAGGCACAACCCAACTACGTCCGAAAAAAAACAACAACACTCCGGATGAGCACAGAAGAAGAAGTATCCTCAGGTAATTCATTGCCTGCATGCTTTCCACAGTCTCTGAACACAGCATTACAGTTGGTGCTGGAGTGTTGACAATATTGTGATTCAAAGAGAACCATGTCACTGCTGCCTTCATTGGGTTGACCATTGCCCAAGATTCCACACACCAAGTGCTTATGTGATTTAGTTGTGTTTGTAGTTCCACAGCAATCTGATCTCTATCCTTAACCTGACGATACACTAAAACATCTGATCTCTATCCTTACCCTGACCATACACTAAAACATCTGATCTCTATCCTTACCCTGACCATACACTAAAACATCTGATCTCTATCCTTACCCTGACCATACACTAAAACATCTGATCTCTATCCTTACCCTGACCATACACTAACACATCGTCGGCATATGACAATGTCCTCCCCCTGCCTGTGATCTGCTCACCGGTGATTCTCACATTGTAGGCGTTGAAAAGCACTGGAGATAATGGCAAACCCTGTGGCAGGCCCAGATATATTGTTGGTTCAGAAATCCAATGGCCACATCTAAAAACTACTTCGTGATGTGGCTCATTATACTAATTGTTTGATGTTGATCACATTCCAAAGCTGCTGATTTCTTGGGGATTGCAATAAATATATAATTACATAATTCATGAGGTATATCTCCAGTATCATATATTGCATTCAGCTATCTGGTGACCTGGTCTATTTCATATTCTTCTAAGGCATTGATCATTTCTGTTGTGATGTTGTCTGGACCCAGGGTTTTGCCAGTTTTTATATTGTTAAGAGCATTCTGAATTTCCATCTTCAAAATTGATGGTCCTTCATTATTATTCTGAATATCATACTGTTCTTCTCTTGTATCATCATAAATGTCTTTCATAAATCATAAATAATTTGACCACACATGTGAAATCTGATGTTTTTCTATTATGCTGTTGCCATCTAGCTTGTGGTTTATTCATTTTGCCAGCTAGTGTTTCTAGCTGTGGTTTATTCATCCGCCAGGTAGGACTGAGTGTTGTGATCAAGAGAGCTCATCGCTTCGGTGACAAAACCAAAATGTTGATCCAGAGATTTGTGCCCTTCCCAGCTGTGGGTGAGTTAACATCTGTCATGTTTGTACATCCCATTGTTAACATTATCAGCTAGCTTATCATACATCCCATAGTTAACATATCAGCTATCTTATCATACATCTCATTGTTAACATTATCAGCTATCTTATCATACATCCCATAGTTAACATTATCAGCTATCTTATCATACATCCATTTGTTAACATTATCAGCTATCTTATCATACATCCCATAGTTAACATTATCAGCTATCATATCATACATCCCATAGTTAACATTATCAGCTATCTTATCATACATCCCATAGTTAACATTATCAGCTATCATATCATACATCACATAGTTAACATTATCAGCTATCTTATCATACATCCCATAGTTAACATTATCAGCTATCGTATCATACATCACATAGTTAACATTATCAGCTATCTTATCATACATCCCATAGTTAACATTATCAGCTATCATATCATACATCCCATAGTTAACATTATCAGCTATCGTATCATACATCCCATAGTTAACATTATCAGCTATCTTATCATACATCCATTTGTTAACATTATCAGCTATCTTATCATACATCCCATAGTTAACATTATCAGCTATCTTATCATACATTCCATAGTTAACATTATCAGTTGTCTTATCATACATTCCATAGTTAACATTATCAGCTGTCTTATCATAATCCCATAGTTAACATTATCAGCTATCTTATCTTACATCCCGTTGTTAACATTATCAGCTATCTTATCATACATCCCATAGTTAACATTATCAGCTATCGTAGCATACATCCCATAGTTAACATTATCAGCTATCTTATCATACATCCCATAGTTAACATTATCAGCTATCATATCATACATCCCATAGTTAACATTATCAGCTATCTTATCATACATCCCATAGTTAACATTATCAGCTATCTTATCATACATCCCATAGTTAACATTATCAGCTATCGTATCATACATCCCATAGTTAACATTATCAGCTATCTTATCATGCATCCCATAGTTAACATTATCAGCTATCATATCATACATCCCATAGTTAACATTATCAGCTATCTTATCATACATCCCATAGTTAACATTATCAGCTATCATATCATACATCCCATAGTTAACATTATCAGCTATCTTATCATACATCCCATAGTTAACATTATCAGCTATCTTATCATACATCCCATAGTTAACATTATCAGCTATCTTATCATACATCCCATAGTTAACATTATCAGCTATCGTATCATACATCCCATAGTTAACATTATCAGCTATCTTATCATACATCCCATAGTTAACATTATCAGCTATCATATCATACATCCCATAGTTAACATTATCAGCTATCTTATCATACATCCCATAGTTAACATTATCAGCTATCATATCATACATCCCATAGTTAACATTATCAGCTATCTTATCATACATCCCATAGTTAACATTATCAGCTATCGTATCATACATTCCATAGTTAACATTATCAGCTGTCTTATCATAATCCCATAGTTAACATTATCAGCTATCTTATCTTACATCCCGTTGTTAACATTATCAGCTATCTTATCATACATCCCATAGTTAACATTATCAGCTATCGTAGCATACATCCCATAGTTAACATTATCAGCTATCTTATCATACATCCCATAGTTAACATTATCAGCTATCATATCATACATCCCATAGTTAACATTATCAGCTATCTTATCATACATCCCATAGTTAACATTATCAGCTATCTTATCATACATCCCATAGTTAACATTATCAGCTATCGTATCATACATCCCATAGTTAACATTATCAGCTATCTTATCATACATCCCATAGTTAACATTATCAGCTATCATATCATACATCCCATAGTTAACATTATCAGCTATCTTATCATACATCCCATAGTTAACATTATCAGCTATCATATCATACATCCCATAGTTAACATTATCAGCTATCTTATCATACATCCCATAGTTAACATTATCAGCTATCTTATCATACATCCCATAGTTAACATTATCAGCTATCGTATCATACATCCCATAGTTAACATTATCAGCTATCTTATCATACATCCCATAGTTAACATTATCAGCTATCATATCATACATCCCATAGTTAACATTATCAGCTATCGTATCATACATCCCATAGTTAACATTATCAGCTATTGTATCATACATCCCATAGTTAACATTATCAGCTATCGTATCATACATCCCATAGTTAACATTATCAGCTATCGTATCATACATCCCATAGTTAACATTATCAGTTACGTTATTGTACACCACATTGTTGTAATATCAGCTATCTGATTATATATCACATTGTTAACATTATGAATTCTATGATTATGTGTTGACAGGATGTCACATGATGAAGAATATTCTCTGCAATTTATCTTTGACAATTATGGTGAAGGAAAGTCTTAAGAGCTATATTTAGGCAATCCTGTTGTACGGAAGTGAATCATGGACAATTAGCAGACAAGTGAGAAATTATGTGGAGCCTGTTCATTCTTTGTATGCCAAGGCCTGTCCCGGGTCATCAGGTCCGGCTGATTCAGGTTCCTCCAGAAAGGCTATTCTCTTCATAAGGCAAGGGAAGCCAGGGACAATTCAGGTTCCTCCAGAAAGGCTATTCTCTCCATAAAGCAAGAGCAAGCCAAGGACAATACAGGTTCCTCCAGAAAGGCTATTCTCTTCGTAAGACAAGGGCTAGCCAAGGACAATTCAGAGCCCGGCTGACTCAGGTTTTCCACGATTTTCCAACCCAGGTTCAAAATCTAAGGTCATGGCGCCAAAGTGCGATCCTCAGTGATAGCCGGGCATCACATGTCATGGAGCAATCCTTCCAGGCACATTGTTTCCAATACAAAAATCAACAACTTTTGTTTCTCTGTCTAGTCTTGTTACATTTTTCTTATTCTGCTCACTAGACAATCCTTTGTTGTATCTGTCTTCCTCTTCGTACTAGAAATGTCATCCTTATATTTGTTATTCTGTCTTCATTCTAGATGAAATTACTTTTCTTAGCTTATTCAAAACACAGCTTGTCTGGTTGACTTCAAGAAGGCTTCTGATCTCTTTGTTATTATTGCTTTCCTACGTCTTTCTGTCCATAAAAATGTCTGGTCATCCCTGGATACTAAACTTTCTTCTATGTGAATCTAGTGCTTTTTAGTGCGCTTCTCTCTATCATTTTCTATGGCATACTATATTTGATTTAATCTATTTATTATTGTAATTCTAAGCCTGAGCTCTACCATGTCGTCCTGTAACAGTCACTTGATATAACTCCTGTAACAGTCACTTGATATAACTCCTGTAACAGTCACTTGATATAACTCCTGTAACAGTCACTTGATATAACTCCTGTAACAGTCACTTGATATAACTCCTGTAACAGTCACTTGATATAACTCCTGTAACAGTCATTCTGTTATAGAGAACTGGTTTCTCTCATCAGAAGAGGACAGTCCACAATCTTTGGGCTTGTAGTGTAAAGGGGGAAGCTGGAGTATGTCGTTACAATGTGAAACTGATGGGGAAGAGAGGCAGAAGGAGACCGAGAGAGAAGATGCTGGGCAGTTTGACATCATGGCTGGGAGGAACATCAGCATTGGAAATGATTGGCAGCTCAAGAGACAGAAGGTTATGGACAGACACGATCACTAATGCATATGGCATGGACTGTATGAGAATTGGCAGTGTAGTCCCACCATGTCTGTCATATTGTGATGTTTGATATCTGTACAATCCCACCATGACTACATAGTCCCACCATGTCTGTCATATTGTGGTGTTTGATATCTGTATAATCCCGCCATGTCTTATAATCCCGCCATGTCTGTATAATCACACCATATCTGTATAATCCCACCATGTCTGTATAATCACACCATGTCTGTATAATCCCACCATGTCTGTATAATCCCGCCATGTCTGTATAATCCCACCATATCTGTATAATCCCGCCATGTCTGTATAATCCCGCCATGTCTGTGTAATCCCGCCATGTCTGTGTAATCCCACCATATCTGTACAATCCCACCATGTCTGTATAATCCCACCATATCTGTACAATCCCGCCATGTCTGTATAATCCTGCCATGTCTGTATAATCCCGCCATGTCTGTATAATCCCGCCATGTCTGTATAATCCTGCCATGTCTATATAATCCCGCCATGTCTGTATAATCCCGCCATGTCTATATAATCCCACCATGTCTATATAATCCTGCCATGTCTATATAATCCTGCCGTGTCTATATAATCCCGCCATGTCTGTATAATCCTGCCATGTCTATATAATCCTGCCATGTCTATATAATCCCGCCATGTCTGTATAATCCTAACATGCCTGTATAATCCCGCCATGTCTGTATAATCCTGCCATGTCTATATAATCCCGCCATGTCTGTATAATCCTGCCATGTCTATATAATCCTGCCATGTCTGTATAATCCTGCCATGTCTATATAATCCCGCCATGTCTGTATAATCCTGCCATGTCTATATAATCCCGCCATGTCTGTACAATCCCGCCATGTCTGTACAATCCCGCCATGTCTGTATAATCCCGCCATGTCTATACAATCCCGCCATGTCTGTATAATCCCGCCATGTCTATATAATCCCGCCATGTCTGTATAATCCTGCCATGTCTATATAATCCCGCCATGTCTATATAATCCCGCCATGTCTGTATAATCCCACCATATCTGTACAATCCCGCCATGTCTGTATAATCCCAGCATGTCTGTATAATCCCGCCATGTCTATATAATCCCGCCATATCTGTATAATCCTGCCATGTCTGTACAATCCCGCCATGTCTGTATAATCCCGCCATGTCTGTATAATCCTGCCATGTCTGTATAATCCCAGCATGTCTGTATAATCCTGCCATGTCTATATAATCCCGCCATATCTGTATAATCCTGCCATGTCTGTACAATCCCACCATGTCTGTATAATCCTGCCATGTCTATATAATCCTACCATGTCTGTATAATCCTGCCATGTCTATATAATCCCGCCATGTCTGTATAATCCTGCCATGTCTATATAATCCCAGCATGTCTGTATAATCCTGCCATGTCTATATAATCCCGCCATGTCTGTATAATCCTGCCATGTCTATATAATCCCAGAATGTCTGTATAATCCTGCCATGTCTGTATAATCCCAGCATGTCTGTATAATCCTGCCATGTCTGTATAATCCCAGCATGTCTGTATAATCCCGCCATGTCTGTATAATCCCGCCATGTCTGTATAATCCTGCCTGTCTGTATAATCCCGCCATGTCTGTATAATCCTGCCATGTCTGTATAATCCCAGCATGTCTGTATAATCCTGCCATGTCTGTATAATCCCAGCATGTCTGTATAATCCTGCCATGTCTATATAATCCCGCCATGTCTGTATAATCCCAGCATGTCTGTATAATCCTGCCATGTCTGTATAATCCTGCCATGTCTATATAATCCCGCCATGTCTGTATAATCCTGCCATGTCTATATAATCCCGCCATATCTGTATAATCCTGCCATGTCTGTACAATCCCCCATGTCTGTATAATCCCGCCATGTCTGTATAATCCTGCCATGTCTGTATAATCCCAGCATGTCTGTATAATCCTGCCATGTCTATATAATCCCGCCATATCTGTATAATCCTGCCATGTCTGTACAATCCCACCATGTCTGTATAATCCCGCCATGTCTGTATAATCCTGCCATGTCTGTATAATCCCACCATGTCTGTATAATCCTGCCATGTCTATATAATCCCACCATGTGTGTATAATCCTGCCATGTCTATATAATCCTGCCATGTCTGTATAATCCTGCCATGTCTATATAATCCCACCATGTCTGTATAATCCTGCCATGTCTATATAATCCCGCCATGTCTGTATAATCCTGCCGTGTCTGTATAATCCTGCCATGTCTGTATAATCCTGCTATGTCTGTATAATCCCAGCATGTCTGTATAATCCTGGCATGTCTGTATAATCCCAGCATGTCTGTATAATCCCGCCATGTCTGTATAATCCTGCCTGTCTGTATAATCCTGCCATGTCTGTATAATCCTGCCATGTCTGTATAATCCCAGCATGTCTGTATAATCCTGCCATGTCTGTATAATCCCAGCATGTCTGTATAATTCCACCATGTCTGTATAATCCTGCCATGTCTATATAATCCCGCCATGTCTGTATAATCCCAGCATGTCTGTATAATCCCGCCATGTCTGTATAATCCTGCCATGTCTGTATAATCCTGCCATGTCTGTATAATCCTGCCATGTCTGTATAATCCTGCCATGTCTGTATAATCCTGCCATGTCTGTATAATCCCAGCATGTCTGTATAATCCTGCCATGTCTGTATAATCCCAGCATGTCTGTATAATCCCGCCATGTCTATATAATCCCGCCATGTCTGTATAATCCTGCCATGTCTGTATAATCCTGCCATGTCTGTATAATCCTGCCATGTCTATATAATCCTGCCATGTCTGTATAATCCGGCCATGTCTATATAATCCCAGCATGTCTATATAATCCCACCATGTCTATATAATCCTGCCATGTCTGTATAATCCCGCCATATCTGTATAATCCTGCCATGTCTGTACAATCCCACCATGTCTGTATAGTCCTGCCATGTCTGTATAATCCCACCATGTCTGTATAATCCCGCCATGTCTGGATAATCCCGCCATGTCTGTATAATCCCGCCATGTCTGTATAATCCCGCCATGTCTGTATAATCCCGCCATGTCTATATAATCCCAGCATGTCTATATAATCCCACCATGTCTATATAATCCTGCCATGTCTGTATAATCCTGCCATGTCTATATAATCCCAGCATGTCTATATAATCCCACCATGTCTATATAATCCTGCCATGTCTGTATAATCCCGCCATGTCTGTATAATCCCGCTATGTCTATATAATACCGCCATGTCTGTATAATCCCGCCATGTCTGTATAATCCTGCCATGTCTGTATAATCCCGCCATGTCTGTATAATCCCGCCATGTCTGTATAATCCTGCCATGTCTGTATAATCCCGCCATGTCTGTATAATCCCGCCATGTCTGTATAATCCTGCCATGTCTGTATAATCCTGCCATGTCTGCAGCTACGGCCAGCACCTGTAACGTCCTGTTGATGAGGAACAGCGAGCTGTACGAGGGCATTGAGGTTGTCGACAAGAGCAACCAAGTGGTGGGCACATCCAGAGTGGCAGCAAAGAAGGTAAGCTTCACATCCTGGAGACATCACCTTGTGTCTTTCCTGGGAGTCAAAGAAAGTAAGCTTCACATCCTGGAGACATCACCTTGTGTCTTTCCTGGGAGTCAAAGAAAGTAAGCTTCACATCCTGGAGACATGACCTTGTGTCTTTCCTGGGAGTCAAAGAAAGTAAGCTTCACATCCAGGAGACATGACCTTGTGTCTTTCCTGGGAGTCAAAGAAAGTAACCTTCACATCCTGGAGACATGACCTTGTCTTTCCTGGGAGTCAAATCAAATAAAATCAAATCACATCAACTTTATTTTAAAAGGGTCACAAATTGGGCACACAGGCCCGTCTTACATTTGGCCCTTCCAATCACTCATCTTTCGTTCATCAAGAGTATTATACATTCACATAGGAAGAAGAAAATAAAACATTGTGAAATGAATGTTGTAAACATAAACAAGGCAAATTACCATGTTATGAGGCCCATCTCCCACCGACCCACACATCACCCCACCCACACACACACCCCCACCTACCAACACACACACACACACCCAGGGACACATACATACCCCACCAACCGACCCATCCACGTCCTGCACATCCCCCACCCACACACACCCAGGGAGACATACATACCCCACCAACCGACCCATCCACCTCCCACACATTCCCCCACCCACAATCACTGCCCTCACTTGTTACCCCAACCCAAACACACTCCCCACCCACACAAACACCCCCCACCAACCCACACATCCCAAGCCCACCCACATACACATCCTAATCCACACACCCATCCCCCCACACATCCTCTCCCCACCCACACCTCCAACCACCCATCCCCCAACCACACCTCTATTGACCACGTATTCCCCACCCACGCACACACATCCCCCACCAACCTACACATCGCAGATCCACACACACATCCCCACCAACTTTGTCAATGAAAATTTTTCAATCGGGTTATAACAGGTATACAGATGTTGGCATTGAAAGAAAAAAACTTTACAAAATGTACACGTTTGCAAACTTGGTGGGACTCAGAGGTGTTAATTACCTGCTCCAATTTTCTTAGTAAGAACATTATGGGGAGGTTCTGGGGCAGCCAGGATGGTTCACTAGATAGTTAAGAAGAAGCCAACAATAATACAGACTACTCACAGATCAAGCCTTGGATATAGAACAATTGATTGTTTCCCAGAAGTGGTGAAGTGTAACCCAAAGAATATAGGAGATAGTACGTAAGAATAAGGCAATCAGGCAAGGTGGCTGAGGCATTCAGGAAGTCTAGCTTTAGGATGTCTCAATTATCCCCTTTGAATTCTTGTTTTCCCAAATTCAGTTTTCCCAACCCATGGTTTATAAGTTATTCTTCACACCAGTAATTTTGCGCTGTTCAGCATGCCATTAGATGATGGTTAAGTAAAATTATATTTTTATATAAATCGCCTGGTAATATTGCCTGCATGTGAGAATCATATTCGATACATTTCTTCTACCTCTCTATTCAGACAATCGCCACACACTATCAATTATTGAATCTATTTCAACAACTGTCATAATATCAATTATTCAATCTATGGAAATAACTGTCACACTATCAATTATTGAATCTATTTCAACAACTGTCACACTATCAGTTATTGAATTTATGACAACAATTGTGGGAATATCTAAAACAATATATTCCCTCAGTGAATGTAAACACATAAGTCACAAACAACATGTTGCATGATTTATTCCCTGGCATATTTCGCTGCATCAATCAACGAACGATAAGTGACTGCTCAAATATACTGAGGCATTAGCAGTTAGATGGTTCCATCCAGTTTTGTGCAGCAGAAAAATTTCATTTTAAATTTGCTATTACCATTGAGATATTAATTTGAATAATGCTTGTGACTATGGTTTGAAGTATTTTCGCCAAAGTATAACTTGTTTGTCAGTCTCCCTGGTCGAGGGGTTAGCAGCTTCCTCCGTAACCCTGAATACTCTCGTGGTTGACATGAGCGCACGAGAATTGGAAGCGATTCGAGTCGCGCCAGTGACTTATGAGAGTAATATCGAGCCGGTCGCTCAGAAAGCAGTGGCAAACTACTGAGCATAATCTTGCCAAGAAATCAACAATCAGTTGAAAGATGCTGATGTTGACAGCGATGTCCTGTAAAGGATATGCAAAACCATAACTTGTTTGTTCATTTATGAGATATAATTCTACAGTATGACCCCACGAGATGCAGCGAATTATACCATACCAGGCAATACATAGTGCAACTTATATTTATTGTTTGTGGTTTCTGTGTGTAAACGTCAGGATCTCCGTGATTGGATCTATGACAACTGCTGTCATGTCATTCTGTGTGTAAACGTCAGAATCTCCGTGATTGGATCTATGACAACTGCTGTCATGTCATTCTGTGTGTAAACGTCAGAATCTCCGTGATTGGATCTATGACAATTGCTGTCTTGTCATTCTGTGTGTAAACATCAGAATCTCCGTGATTGGATCTATGACAACTGCTGTCTTGTCATTCTGTGTGTAAATGTCAGAATCTCCGTGATTGGATCTATGACAACTGCTGTCTTGTCATTTTGTGTGTAAATGTCAGAATCTCCGTGATTGGATCTATGACAACTGCTGTCTTGTCATCCCACAGGCTCTAGCAGAGACGGCCTTGACCCGGATGTTTCTGCCAGCTCCAATCTTGCTTATCCCACCAGTGATCATGTCCTTTCTGGAGAAGTGAGTCAAGTGGGTTCTAGTAGGTTATGGTGGGATCTGGTGATTTCTGGTTGGTTCTGGTGGGGGGGGGGGGGGGGGGGGGAGAAGAAGTGAGTCACCTGGGTTCTAGTAGGTTATGGTAGGATATGGTGATTTCTGGTTGGTTCGGGGGGGGGGGGGGGGGGGGGGGGGGGGAGAAGTGAGTCACCTGGGCTCTGGGGGGAGAAGTGAGTCACCTCTGTTCTGATGGGTTCTAGTGGGTTCTGGTGGGCTCGAGGGGAGAAGTGAGTCACCTGGGTTCTGATGGATTCTGGTGGGTTCTGGGAGGGGGGGGGGGGGAACAAGTAAGTCACCAGGTTTCTGTTTTGTTCTGATGGGTTCTAGCGAGTTCTGGTGAGTTCCAGTGGTTTCTGATGGGTTATAGTGGGTTCTGGGGGGAGAAGTGAGCCACCTATGTTATTGTGGGTTATAGTGGGTCATGGTGGGTTCTGGGGGGGGGGGGAGAAGTGAGTCACCTGGGTTGTTGTGGGCTATATTGGGTTCTGATGGGTTCTGGGAGGGGGGGAGGGGCTACGTGTTGGTTCTGGGAGAGAAGTGAGTCACCTGGGTTCTGTTGGGTTCTAGTGGGTTCTGATGGGTTCTGGGAGGGGGGAGGGGCGACGTGTTGGTTCTGGGAGAGAAGTGAGTCACCTGGGTTCTGTTGGGTTCTAGTGGGTTATGGTGAGTTCTAGTGGGTTCTGATGGATTATGGTGAGTTCTGGTGGGAGAAGTCAGCCACCTGGGTCAATGTGGGTTCTGGTGGGTTATGGTGAGTTCTGGTGGGTTCTAGGGGGAGAAATGAGCCACCTGGGTCATTGTGGGTTCTAGTCTGTTCTGATGAGTTTTGGGGGAAACAAATGAAAATCGTAGATTGATTAGAGAAATTAGATGTAGACAGTCAAAAGTTTTTGGAAATGTTATGATTGATTGATTGATTGATTTAGGAATCTACATCACAGCATTCGGGGCATTCCCATAAGTGCTCCGTCCCCATCCCCAGTAGCCAGCGAAGAGTTCCAACACTAATAGTACCAGTAGCAATCTGATTATAAGTCCGTCTCGCCTTTCCTCTGAGCGTTGAGCGTCGGCCAGATCCCCTTGTCACTCCTTGCTGTCTCATTCTTGCCAGACCATGGTAATCCATTTGCTCCTCCGAGGTGTGCACGTGCTCCCACAAGGCCGCAACCACGTCTGCCTTGTCATGTATCAATAGTGGATGAAGTAATAAATAGCAGGTCCTGCAGATGTTAGTGGATGAAGTAATAAATAGCAGGCCCTGCAGCTGTTAGTGGATGAAGTAATAAATAGCAGAACCTGCAGCTGTTAGTGGATGAAGTAATAAATAACAGACCCTGCAGCTGTTAGTGGATGAAGTAATAAATAGCAGACCCTGCAGCTGTTAGTGGATGAAGTAATAAATAGCAGGTTCTGCAGCTGTTAGTGGATGAAGTAATAAATAGCAGAACCTGCAGCTGTTAGTGGATGAAGTAATAAGTAGCAGACCCTGCAACTGTTAGTGGATGAAGTAATAAATAGCAGGCCCTGCAGCTGTTAGTGGATGAAGTAATAAATAGCAGACCCTGCAGCTGTTAGTGGATGAAGTAATAAATAGCAGACCCTGCAACTGTTAGTGGATGAAGTAATAAATAGCAGGTTCTGCAGCTGTTAGTGGATGAAGTAATAAATAGCAGGCCCTGCAGCTGTTATTGGATGAAGTAATAAATAGCAGACCCTGCAGCTGTTAGTGGATGAAGTAATAAATAGCAGGCCCTGCAACTGATAGTGGATGAAGTAATAAATAGCAGGCCCTGCAGCTGTTAGTGGATGAAGTAATAAATAGCAGACCCTGCAGCTGTTAGTGGATGAAGTAATAAATAGCAGGCCCTGCAGCTGTTAGTGGATGAAGTAATAAATAGCAGACCCTGCAGCTTTAGTGGATGAAGTAATAAATAGCAGACCCTGCAACTGTTAGTGAATGAAGTAATAAATAGCAGGTTCTGCAGCTGTTAGTGGATGAAGTAATAAATAGCAGACCCTGCAGCTGTTAGTGGATGAAGTAATAAAAAGCAGACCCTGCAATTGTTAGTGGATGAAGTAATAAATAGCAGACCCTGCAGCTGTTAGTGGATGAAGTAATAAATAGCAGGCCCTGCAACTGTTAGTGGATGAAGTAATAAATAGCAGGCCCTGCAGCTGTTAGTGGATGAAGTAATAAATAGCAGACCCTGCAGCTGTTAGTGGATGAAGTAATAAATAGCAGGCCCTGCAACTGATAGTGGATGAAGTAATAAATAGCAGGCCCTGCAACTGTTAGTGGATGAAGTAATAAATAGCAGACCCTGCAGCTGTTAGTGGATGAAGTAATAAATAGCAGGCCCTGCAGCTGTTAGTGGATGAAGTAATAAATAGCAGACCCTGCAGCTGTTAGTGGATGAAGTAATAAATAGCAGACCCTGCAGCTGTTAGTGGATGAAGTAATAAATAGCAGACCCTGCAGCTGTTAGTGGATGAAGTAATAAATAGCAGGCCCTGCAACTGATAGTGGATGAAGTAATAAATAGCAGGCCCTGCAGCTGTTAGTGGATGAAGTAATAAATAGCAGACCCTGCAGCTGTTAGTGGATGAAGTAATAAATAGCAGACCCTGCAGCTGTTAGTGGATGAAGTAATAAATAGCAGGCCCTGCAGCTGTTAGTGGATGAAGTAATAAATAGCAGACCCTGCAACTGATAGTGGATGAAGTAATAAATAGCAGGCCCTGCAGCTGTTAGTGGATGAAGTAATAAATAGCAGGCCCTGCAGCTGTTAGTGGATGAAGTAATAAATAGCAGGCCCTGCAACTGTTAGTGGATGAAGTAATAAATAGCAGGCCCTGCAGCTGTTAGTGGAGGAAGTAATAAATAGCAGACCCTGCAGCTGTTAGTGGATGAAGTAATAAATAGCAGACCCTGCAGCTGTTAGTGGATGAAGTAATAAATAGCAGACCCTGCAGCTGTTAGTGGATGAAGTAATAAATAGCAGGCCCTGCAGCTGTTAGTGGATGAAGTAATAAATAGCAGACCCTGCAGCTGTTAGTGGATGAAGTAATAAATAGCAGGCCCTGCAGCTGTTAGAGGATGAAGTAATAAATAGCAGGCCCTGCAGCTGTTAGTGGATGAAGTAATAAATAGCAGGCCCTGCAGCTGTTAGTGGATGAAGTAATAAATAGCAGACCCTGCAGCTGTTAGTGGATGAAGTAATAAATAGCAGACCCTGCAACTGTTAGTGGATGAAGTAATAAATAGCAGAACCTGCAGCTGTTAGTGGATGAAGTAATAAATAGCAGGCTTTGCAACTGTTAGTGGATGAAGTAATAAATAGCAGGCCCTGCAACTGTTAGTGGATGAAGTAATAAATAGCAGGCCTTGCAACTGTTAGTGGATGAAGTAATAAATAGCAGGCCTTGTAGCTGTTAGTGGATGAAGTAATAAATAGCAGACCCTGCAGCTGTTAGTGGATGAAGTAATAAATAGCAGGCCTTGCAACTGTTAGTGGATGAAGTAATAAATAGCAGACCCTGCAGCTGTTAGTGGATGAAGTTAATACAAACAATTGCTGGCAGCATGCTGGTCAGTACTAAAAGCATGTGTAGAGAATCGTGTACTGAGTCCTTGGAAGAAGGCAGCAAGTACTGAAAGAATCATGTACTGAGTCTTTGGAAGAAGGCAGCAAGTACTGAACAAATCCTGTACTGAGTCCTTGGAAGTAGTTCTGAACAACCGACTGCCCACACCTATTGTTAAAAATCGACACAAAGCTGTCTGCTTCCAAATCTCCTGCAGCAGATGTTGAACGCAGTAAGTGTGATTGTGAATCACGTTTGCTGCCTCTTCACCATAGATGCGTGTTTAGTCATGGAAAAGTTCTCACCAACATTAACGATCAATTGAAGAGAATGGTTGAACACTTTGAGGGACTCCTGAATAGGCCATTCCCAAAAGTCCATCTAGATATCCAGCCTACAAAAGTTGAGCCAGATATTAACTGTAAAAAACCATCTAAAGAAGAGATCAATAAAGATTTCAATCATCTGAAGGATGGGAAGGCTGCTGGTCCAGATGGTATCCCAGCAGAGGCTGTTAAAACTAACGTAAACACCTCAGTTGAATTACTGCACAAATTATTTAGCATAATCTGGGAGATAGAAGAGGAACAAC
Source organism: Cepaea nemoralis (assembly GCA_014155875.1). Classification (NCBI taxonomy): domain Eukaryota; kingdom Metazoa; phylum Mollusca; class Gastropoda; order Stylommatophora; family Helicidae; genus Cepaea; species Cepaea nemoralis. Next base: position 40,670 of record JACEFZ010002809.1, on the reverse strand, counting down.
AGGAGGGTGAACATTGTTGAGGAGTGATGTTATTCTCAGTTCCTGGGCAAATATTAAGCAGGATTATTCTAGAAGGACGAAGATATGCCACTGACAAACAACTAAGGCATGAAAAGGTAGGCTTTCACCAACTAGATCCAACACTGATCTGACAATCACATTGCACATAATAAAAGAGCAAAGCACTGACTGAACTCACCACTTTAGATTGCACACACAATCACACACATATCCCACTATTTAGGCTTGCTGTTGTAACTATCTCATTGTGTGAGAAATTATACCCTGCCAATGTTGAACTCGTGGTTATGATTGTAACCCACAGACGCAGGTTTCTCATTCGTAACCCACGGCTTCACCTGCCCATCAACGCTGTCGTCTGTACTCTGGCCTTTGGCTGTGCCTTGCCTGTTGCAATAGCTCTCTTCCCACAGTATTCTGAGGTCAGTGAATGATTGTTGGGTCATCTCTTGCATGATTGTTGTTGTTGATTGTTGTAGTCTTGACTTGCATGATTGTTGTTATTATTGTCAATGTTATTGATTGTTGGGTCATCTCTTGCATGATTGTTGATATTTTTTTGTTGATTGTTGTAGTCTTGACTTGCATGATTGTTGTTGATTGTTGTAGTTTTGACTTGCATGATTGTTGTTATTGATTGTTGGATCATCTCTTGCATAATTGTTGTTGTTGTTGTTGTTGTTGTTGTTGTTGTTGTTGTTGTTGTTGTTGATTGTTGCACTTCCTACCATAACAGAAGTTAAGTGTGCTATAAATGAACTTGCATCTGGCAAGGCTCCAGGTAAGGATGGGATTCCAATAGAGGTAATCAGGAGTGGGCAAGACACACTCACTCTACAGATCCACCAGCTAATAGAGCTATGCTGGCGAGAAGGACAAGTCCCACAGGATTTCAAAGATTCAAGCATCATAACACTGTACAAGAACAAGGGCGATCGGAGCGACTGCAACAACTATAGGGGTATCTTACTTCTGTGTATTGTTGGAAAAGTATTTGCCAGAATTGTCCTGCACAGACTTCAAGTCCTAGGAGATCAAGTCTACCTCGAATCACAGTGTTGCTTTCGACAGAACCGGTCTACCATTGATATGATATTCTCATTGTGACATATGCAAGAAAAATGCCGTGAACAGAATCAACCACTGTTTATTGCCATCACCGACCTCTCAAACGCATTTGATTTGGTCAGTCGTGAGGGTCTGTTCAAAGCTCTAAAGAAGATTGGCTACCCACCAACTCTTCTGTCCATTGTGGAATCGTTCCACACTGGCATGAAGGGTATAATCAAGTTTGATGGTGCAACTTCAGAAGAGTTTGAAATTAAGAGTGGAGTTAAGCAAGGTTGTGTACTAGCTCCCACCCTCTTTGGAATATACTTTTCACTTCTACTGAATTATGCCTTTCATGATCAGGATGGTGGTATATACATTCACTCGCGCTCAGATGGCGGCCTTTACAATGCTCAGAGATTGAAGGCCAAGACTAAAATTAGCAGGGTACTAATCAGAGAGTTGCTTTTTGTGGATGATGCTGCAATTATGACCAACTCTGAGGAAGAATTACAATGTCTACTATCTGCATTCTCCAATGCTTGTTCTGAATTTGGTTTAACAATTAACAAAACGAAGACACAGATTATGTCACAAGGTGCACATGGGGTACCATCAATCTTTATTGACGACGCCGAACTGGAGATAGTAGACCATTTTACATATCTAGGATCAGAGGTAAATAGCAAATTATCCCTCGATCAGGAAATCAACATCAGGATTGGCAAGGCAGCAACAACAATGAACATGTTAGCAAAAAGAGTCTGGGAGAACAGGAAGCTTACTGCCAAAACAAAAGTCCTCGTCTACCAAGCCTGTGTCCTTAGTACTCTTCTTTATGACAGTGAAACCTGGACAACTTACTCACGCCAAGAGAAACGTTTCAACAGCTTTCATATGCGATGTCTGCGAAGAATACTTGGTATTAAGTGGCAAGACAAAATCACAAATACTGAAGTATTGGAAAGATCAGGTTGTGTGACGGTGTGTTTCATGCTCAGTCTTCATAGACTTAGATGGATAGTGTCAGAGTCTAAAGTATTGCAGAGATGCAGTGACATCGTTACGCCCACCAGGCGACTTAGTCCCCAGCCGGGATGCCGTAACTTCGTTACGCCCGCCAGGCGAGTATTAGTTACCTGCCTGCAAGGTTGCTGGCTGACGAGACGGCCAGCGGTAAGGCAAGGATAATGCAAGACGCACGCAGGCCTCGTGAAGCCACTTCAGGTGGGGAGGCACGTTGCGAGCTATAGACAGACAGCTTTGGGACGTGGACTCGAATGGACGTATGATGAGAGAAAGGCGTTGTGTGGTTTCTGTGCCCGAAAGTCGAGTGCTTGTACATCTTGAGAGATAGACTGTGAGCTGTATTGTGTCTGTAAGTGTATTGAAGTATAACTTATATATTGTAATGATCATCGTATTGTATATGATCTGTAAATAAATCCATTGAACATTGTGTCGTTGAGTCTCAAGTCAAATCACGTTGTACTTGTACTGTCTCACATGTGTTAGGTAAAACGAGCCAGGTTTAAGACCCTGACATGTGTGGACAGTGGTGGCATTCGTCCGGCTTTGAAATGAACGTAGTTTAGGTGATTAACATTTAAACCTAGAGTTGTGAACTTAGAATTTTTTGTCCAAACTTTAGATGTACATGTAAATGTGATCGTTGAAGGCTCATTTTGGTATATATTATTACATTGTTTGAACATGGAGACTAGATGTGAACGTAAAGTACATACATATTGTTTGATCTTGTAAACGTGTAAAACATCAGTGATTGTTGAACTTGTCACCGTTTTGACCTTGTCGACATTGTGAAGTTGTCGCCATTGTGACCTTGTCGCCATCTTGTAAACTTGATGTCTATGTCCTTACTGAATGTCATCTTAATGTAAGTGATGTGTCATCAATGTTGTAGAGTGTTGAGATATATTTAGATTGTCTTTGTAAAGTAAGTTGTGGAAAGCAGAAAGTTTTGGAAAGAAAGTAACTTGTGGTTTTGAAAAAAAAAAATAATTGTTGACTGACAACATTACGACCTACAATTACACTCAACGCCATACAAACCTAATCAAAACTTAGTGACAAGCAGGCACACCACATCAAATAGACGCTAATTTATTTCCTCCAAAAACAAAGCAGGTTTTCTGTGCCATCTGAAACCCTTGCCCGTAGAGGTCATTTGTGTTCGAAGTAGCGACCCTACAGTTCCTAGCCCGATTTTCAACCGTTCTTCACCGCATCCAGTACACTTGAGTATATTTTTCCTTTTCATATACTTTCGGATGCAAATTTAGGCACATATTGTGAATAGAACACAGTTGTAAAATGTTCACTTTACTAACCACTTGTAACAAATTGTGTGTCTGATATTTCATTTGCATTTTCCATCATGTCTTCATTAAATGATTTCATCGATATGGGGTTAAAGTTACAGTTAACAGGTGATGAGTTAACGAAGTGGAGTGAGAAGAAATACTCTGAATACCACGAGCGTGAAGAAAGAGCAGCTGAAAGAGCATTAAAGCAGGCAGAGACTGAAAGGGCGGCCAAACAAGCAGAAGTAGAACTGTCTGCAAAGACAAAACAAGCCGAATTAGATATTGAACTTAAGAAGGCAGAAATAGCAGCTCAGAGTAAGAGAGAAGAACTGGAGGTACAGCTAAAGATTAAACAACTTGATACTGAGACTGCCATAAACAAAGAGTCTAAGAAATCTGAGAGACTGGAGAAAGAAAACCAGTACAAGAAATACCAAGGTATCGTACGAAATTACACCTCGGGTGACTGCATCGCAGCCTTCACCCAAAATTTTGAGACTTTAATGGACCATTACCAGGTTCCACTGTCTGAATGGAATATTATTTATATGAGGAGTTTATCAGGGGAGCCTCTTAAAGTCATTGAGACTATCCCCAAAGACCTCAGAAAAGATTACCATTATCTAAAATCAAAGATTATGGCACATTTTATGTTAGATGAGGCAGGTTACAGAGAACAATTCAGCAAGTTGAGCCCCAAACCGACTCAAACGTTCTCTGACTACCTCTGCTTAGTCCGAGATATATTTACCAAATGGACTTCAGCAGCTAAAATTGATAAAAACTATCAAAAGTTAGAAGATCTGATCATCAGAGATAAAGTCATTTCATCCATTCCATCAGCATTTTCAAAATTTTTGCAAGAGAATGAATGCACTAGTGTAGATGAGATTGAGAGACGTGGTTCGGCTTATTACACAGCCAACAAACATTGTTTTGCCAGTGAAGCTACTGATACAAATTTTGTAGCATCGGCTAACTATGACAAACCCTATAGTAGGCAAAAACCTCATAAGCCTACATCTGAGAAGTACAATCACTGTAGATATTGTAAAATTTCACACCATCAAGGTGAGATGTGTGACAAGAACCCCGTATATCTTACTTATCTACAAAACATTGTAAACAGACAAGATAAGGAGCGTAGATCCTTTAGAAATTTGCGTAAATGTTTCCTCTGTAAGGCGTATGGACATTATCGCCATGATTGTAAAGGTAGGCAAATGACCAACAAAGCAAATGCCGCCTTATTTGATAGTTCATCATCAGATGAAGAACAATCAGAGAAACATCCTGTGAACTCAGCACAGGCTTTTGATATGTTTAACGCAAATAAATGTACTGTTTGTAATACCTTTTATGAAGATGGCATTTTAACATGCGGCCACTCCATTCCTATTGCCAATGAAGAAGCTAATTTGGTAGTAGATTCCAAAGGCAGAATAAACATCCATCACGGATATGTGAATGGCAAGTCTGCTACAGTCCTTCGGGACACAGGAAGTTCACTTATTGGACTAAAGAGAACGTTCATAATGCCTACAGACTATACAGGCAGGCACTTAACATGCAGAACATTCTCTGGCAATATTGAAAAGTACCCACTAGCATGGGCATATATTCAAACACCTTTCCTCACTGGGAAAGTAAAATGCGCTGCATTAACAAACCCGGTGTGCGATATTATAATTGGAAATTTACCAGAGGTGAATGATATGCCTCATGACATAACATCTCTTTGCATTGATGATATCACAACATCACCATCAAATGTCATCATTGATAATGTTGTACCACCTAATGAATGTATGGTAGCTAATGTAGCACTAAGATCTCATGACATCAGTGATAACACTGTTTCATCACCATCTGATATCATTGAATGTGTGAACGCAGTAACCAGATCTACTGCTAGAGTGCAAGATGAAATTAATCAAACTGAGGCTATACAAATGCTTAGCCCAGTATCACTACCTCCTAAAACCATGAAGGAGACTTTTGTAACAGCTCAAAAGGCTGATCCTTCATTGTCGAAATATTTTAATCTGATCGGCCAAAAGCCAAAGGTAACCAAAAATGCAAAATGGCATTTTGCTTTGAAAAATTGTATCCTCACAAGGTATTATACCAGAGGTAACAGCACAACAGAGCAAACTGTTTTGCCAACTGATTATCGTAAGCAAGCCTTACATCTTGCCCATGATATACCTCTTGCAGGGCATATGGCATACGCTAAGACCAGAGCCAGAGTATTAACACAGTTTCATTGGCCCAAATTCTGCAATGACATTAAGCAATATTGCAGAAGTTGTGACATCTGCCAAAAACTTGTAAAGAAAGGTAAACACCCACAGGCAAAGTTACAAATTACTGACTTAGCCAGTCGACCTTTTGAGAAAATATCTGTCGACATAGTGGGCCCTCTTAATCATATAACAACTAGAGGGAATAAATATATTCTAACCATCATTGATCAATGTAGCCGCTGGCCGGAAGCGATTCCGCTAAAGAACATAACTGCCAATGATATAATGGAAGTTTTCTTCCACATATTTTCATGGATAGGATTTCCAGACACTATCCAATCAGATAGGGGAACTCAGTTTATCGCCGCATCTACTCAAGCTTTCACCAAAATGTTAGGAGTGAAGCAATGTTTCAATTCCCCGTACCATCCTCACTCGAGTGGGATAATAGAAAAATTTAACGGCGATGTAAAGCACATGCTTGCTAAAGTCACGCAAGAGCATCCCAATAACTGGGACATATATTTACCTGCTATTCTCTTTGCTTATCGCGAGGTGCCACATTCTAGTACAGGTTTCTCTCCTTTTGAACTTATCTATGGTGCCAAACCACGTGGCCCATTAAGTATCTATCATCAAATGTTAACTGACTCCACTCCAGTACTTAAACCCATATCATCATACGTATACGTTACATCATTGCATGAAAGAATCATCAAATCTTGTATAATTGCAAAGGATGCACTAAAATTATCTGGTGCTACTTATAGACAATATGCTGACAAAGGTAACAGGACAATAACGTTGACACCTGGACAGGACGTTCTTCTTCTTCTACCTAGTGACAGACACTTATTGACTGATTCTTGGCAAGGACCATTTAAAGTGACAAGACAGATTTCACCTGTAGACTATGAGATTCAAATAAAAGACAAACACAAAATATTCCACGTCAATATGCTAAGACCATATTACAACAGAGACAAAGAACAAGACGATACAACAGCCTGTACAGTGATAATAGACCATGAAGATGACGAGGCTAGTGACGAAATTCCAACACCTGCATTAGACACGACAAACTGCTTGAAGGAAATTAAAATCAACCCAAAGTTAACTCAAGCAGAAACAGACAGTTGCAAACACCTCATACAACAGTACAACACCATCTTCTCCAACAACCCAGGACAAACAGAATTAGTACAACATCACATCACACTCACGTCAAATACACCCACAAAATGCAGACCATACACCATTCCATTGCATTACAAAGAAAACTTACATCAGGAGATCATCAACTTAGAGAAAAACAACATCATAAGACGATCCCAATCAGAGTTCTCATCTCCAATGGTCATAGTACACAAAAAGGACAACACGATAAGACTCTGTGTCGACTATAGGAAACTAAATAAGATAACTCTTCTAGATCTGGAGCCAATGGCAAACTCTGAAGATCTACTGACAGAACTGACAGACGCTAGGTTCTTTATGAAGGTAGACATGACTAAAGGTTACTGGCAAATAGCGGTAGACGAACAGAGCAGACATCTGACAGCATTTGCCACACCTTGGGGACTGTACGAATGGTGCAAACTTCCATTTGGGCTTGTCAATGCCCCAGCGACATTCGTACATATGACACGACTGTTACTAGTAGATATACCGAACATAATTTGTTATATAGACGACATTTGTGTTCACACAAAGACGATGACAGACCACATAAAGACATTAGAACAGACATTTGAACGCATCAGACAGCACGGACTGACGGTAAAGCCTGCAAAAGTAGACATAGCCTATCAGGAAATATCCTTCTTGGGGTACAAAATATCGAATGGCTTTGTCACGACAGACGATAACATTGTGTCCAAGATACTAAAACTCTCACTTCCAACTACGAAAAAGCAAGTCAGAAGTTTGTTGGGACTTATAAATTATTATAGGCAGTTCATACCTGATTTTTCTGAACTGACCGAAGTATTTACTAACCTACTAACAAAAGATCAACCTGAGAAAATTGTAAACAATGAATGCCTAAAATTTGCATTCCAGAAAGTATTATCTTGTTTTTCTGATAATAGCTTAAATAATCCCATTCTAAAATAGCCCAATTTACAAATCCCTTTCAGATTGTGCACAGACGCGAGCTCCGTGGCGATTGGAGCAGTCAGTTTGTTACAGGAACATAATAACATCCTACATCCTGTGTACTTTGTCTCCAGGAAATTAAAACCAAGAGAACGGGCTTGGTCAATACCTCAGTTGGAAGCCCTAGCTCTAGTGGTGGGTATAACTAAATTGTCCAGATTCCTCCTAGGACGTCATTTTATTGTGGAGTCTGACAGTAGTCCATTGCGATTTATCAATTCAGGTGTACCTTCCAACCAGATGGTAGCGCGCTGGTCTCTTAAGCTCCAAGATTACAGCTTCGAGGTTCGACATATCCCAGGCAGAACCAACACGATTGCCGATCTTTTGTCCCGTTGTCCGACCGACCCAGTAAGCACCAATGTCTGAGTGCAGTGTGTAAAATACACTCAGATCAACACAGCCATCCATCAGTGAATATTTTTTTCATTCACGAAAGCTGTGTAATGTCTACGATGTGATGTGATAGGGTTTATTCCCAATATATATAGTTTTCTTATTTTACTAATTAATGTAGTGATTGTCGTGTATAATTGTGTAGTGTGTGGTAGAAAGCGAACTTTATTAATTGTATATATATATTACGAAACAAGAACAGTGCCACATTCGCTCAAAACTTACCGTAAGCGAACTATCCAAGTTATCAGTGGTATCTGCGTTTGGAACATTCCAGTGATATTTTAAATCCGTGTGTGAAAGTGTGACCTGAACATTGACATCTACACCACTGCAGTCAATCGAAATCCAGAAGTTTTTCCAGTGAAACAACCAACACATGAACGATCAGAACATTGTACATTCCGTAACTACATCAGACCGGAACAAGTGTGTTCTACAAATTTCAATATCAGCTGTTCGTGTGTACTTCCGGATTAGTTAGAAAGTTAGTTCAAAATTAGCAGACGACAAACAAAAGTTTAAAAAGCTATGACGCTTCTAAAATAGTTAGGAATCAACAATTTTGAATACACGAATTGTGTATTAATATTTTTCATTTAGTGTAATCTTAGAATCATATCTTGATTAATTTATTCATACTATCGACATTTTTTCGCTAGTATGGAGAAACATCAAGCTATGACGCTGAGAAATAGAATAATTATTGTAAGTTATTATATTTCATAAATTTTGAAGTTATTCCCCTTTCATTTAATTGTTATTACATCATTACACCAAGGGCGATAAATTGAAATGTGTACGATTATGTGTTGTATATAAATAACCATGTTGTTGCCAGATTGTTAACACACCAAGAAGCCATCTACTGGGCATGGTATAGTGTTACCGACATTGCAGACCAACACAAGAGCTCCTGGCCAAATGAGGTCAGGGTTTGAGCGTTGAATGCGACTTATATAAAGCCGTATTTCGGTCTAGCCAGATGGTTTTTGTTTCAAAAACCATATTATTACTTTTTCTTTGGAGGCTGCGAGGTAGTTGCTTGGGAAGCTGTTACTACCGATCTGACTGGGTCAATAATGCAATTAAGGTAATCAGCCATCAAGAGGATGAAACTTGACAAGTGTTAAAGGTTGAACACCACATGTCTTTAAATACAACTTCCATTTCTTATGTGTTTCTATGCCAAGATGTGTATTCCTATGTATTTCTATACCAATGTATATAACAACAGAAGGGTCGACTCTGACAAGGTTAAAATATTAACCCGCTTTGCATATATAGTATACATGAAAGATGACATCTTTCATGAAGATGCCCCGGGGGAGCATGTCAGAGTCTAAAGTATTGCAGAGATGCAGTGACATCGTTACGCCCGCCAGGCGACTTAGTCCCCAGCCGGGATGCCGTAACTTCGTTACGCCCGCCAGGCGAGTATTAGTTACCTGCCTGCGAGGTTGCTGGCTGACGAGACGGCCAGCGGTCAGGCAAGGACAACGCAAGACGCACGCAGGCCTCATGAAGCCACTTCAGGTGGGGAGGCACGTTGCGAGCTATAGACAGACAGCTTTGGGACGTGGACTCGAATGGACGTATGATGAGAGAAAGGCGTTGTGTGGTTTCTGTGCCTGAAAGTCGAGTGCTTGTACATCTTGAGAGATAGACTGTGAGCTGTATTGTGTCTGTAAGTGTATTGAAGTATAACTTATATATTGTAATGATCATCGTATTGTATATGATCTGTAAATAAATCCATTGAACGTTGTGTCGTTGAGTCTCAAGACAAATCACGTTGTACTTGTACTGTCTCACATGTGTTAGGTAAAACGAGCCAGGTTTAAGACCCTGACAGATAGGATACGTTAGGAGGATGGATGATGGTAGAATACCAAAATACATCTGTTTTTTGGTGAATTACAGACGGGTAGGAGATCTCAGGGTCGGCCTCTACTAGGATACAAAGATGTGTGTAAGCGGGACATGATTGATACAGGCATTGATAATGCACAGTGGGAGCAAGTCGCCGCTGAACGTGTTGCATGGAGGGCAACTATCAGAAGGAGAAAATGATTGCAGATAAAGCACACACAGAGACGTAAGATGGTGCATAATGGTGGAAATGAGCATGTTTTCACATGCATCCACTGTGGACGAACATTTGCAGCAAGAATTGGCCTTATCAGCCACACTCGCCACCGCCATGGGTCGTAGTTATTAAGCCTTTTTTAAGCACAATGTACCAAACTATCGTCTGTCAAGACGGCAATGTGCCCATGTTGTTGTTTATTGTTGTTGTCTTGACTTGCATGATTGTTGTTATTGATTGATGGATCATCTCTTGCATGATTGTTGTTATTGATTGTTGGATCATCTCTTACATGATTGTTGTTATTGATTGTTGGATCATCTCTTGCATGATTGTTGTTGTTGTTGTTGATTTTTGTAGTCTTGACTTGCATGATTATTGTTGTTGATTGTTGTAGTCGTGACTTGCATGATTGTTGTTGTTTAAATATTGAGCACAACCCACTACTGGCAACGCCGATCGCATTCTGTTATGAACCTAAGGCCTATCCACGTCAATATGGAAGCACTATACTCGAGTTTCGCCCTCATTTGAGCTCGTCAGTAGTGCATATCCCTGACCGGATCCGGAAACAGTCCCGGATCACGCGTGTGAAGCGGGTGTGTAACCACGCGGCACACACTGGACACACCAAATTATCACAACAGAACATCACAACGCTACCCATCGTAGGCTATGCTCAAGATTGCCCAATCGCCGCGACCGACGTCCGTCAATCGATGGGACCCGAACGATCAGGACTTCTCACTGGCAAGGAACACCAGGCCTCCTAAATCCAGTGAGCAATAATCAATTGATTATGTGGTTGTTTCGGGATTTGAAATTTAAATATTGAGCACAACCCACTACTGGCAACGCCGATCGCATTCTGGTATGAACCTAAGGCCTATCCACGTCAATATGGAAGCACTATACTCGAGTTTCGCCCTCATTTGAGCTCGTCAGTAGTGCATATCCCTGACCGGATCCGGAAACAGTCCCGGATCACGCGTGTGAAGCGGGTGTGTAACCACGCGGCACACACTGGACACACCAAATTATCACAACAGAACATCACAACGCTACCCATCGTAGGCTATGCTCAAGATTGCCCAATCGCCGCGACCGACGTCCGTCAATCGATGGGACCCGAACGATCAGGACTTCTCACTGGCAAGGAACACCAGGCCTCCTAAATCCAGTGAGCAATAATCAATTGATTATGTGGTTGTTTCGGGATTTGAAATTTAAATATTGAGCACAACCCACTACTGGCAACGCCGATCGCATTCTGGTATGAACCTAAGGCCTATCCACGTCAATATGGAAGCACTATACTCGAGTTTCGCCCTCATTTGAGCTCGTCAGTAGTGCATATCCCTGACCGGATCCGGAAACAGTCCCGGATCACGCGTGTGAAGCGGGTGTGTAACCACGCGGCACACACTGGACACACCAAATTATCACAACAGAACATCACAACGCTACCCATCGTAGGCTATGCTCAAGATTGCCCAATCGCCGCGACCGACGTCCGTCAATCGATGGGACCCGAACGATCAGGACTTCTCACTGGCAAGGAACACCAGGCCTCCTAAATCCAGTGAGCAATAATCAATTGATTATGTGGTTGTTTCGGGATTTGAAATTTAAATATTGAGCACAACCCACTACTGGCAACGCCGATCGCATTCTGTTATGAACCTAAGGCCTATCCATGAGCATAGCCTACGATGGGTAGCGTTGTGATGTTCTGTTGTGATAATTTGATGTGTCCAGTGTGTGCCGCGTGGTTACACACCCGCTTCACACGCTTGATCCGGGACTGTTTCCGGATCCGGTCAGGGATATGCACTACTGACGAGCTCAAATGAGGGCGAAACTCGAGTATAGTGCTTCCATATTGACGTGGATAGGCCTTAGGTTCATAACAGAATGCGATCGGCGTTGCCAGTAGTGGGTTGTGCTCAATATTTAAATTTCAAATCCCGAAACAACCACATAATCAATTGTTGTTGTTGTCAATGTTGCTGATTGTTGAATCATCTCTTGCTTGATTGTCGTTATTGTTGTTGTGGTGACACTTGTCCCTAACCAGCGCATGAAGGAGTGTTTCAGGCCATCAGATGTGAACCTGACCAGCCCATGAAGGAGTGTTTCAGGCCGTCAGGTGTGAACCTGATCACAGCGCACCACTAGCTCACAGCTGAGTCATGGCACTGTATGATAATCCAGTAGTCTTCAATGATGATCTATACCAGTGGTTCTCAACCATTTTTGGCCTAAGCACCCCTTCATCAGAATGTCATCCCCCCCCCCCCTTTTTTTCGTATTTCTTCCCTATAATTCCCCTAAAATACTATAATTCCCCTCTGGGGGAATTCCTCACCGGTTGAGAACAACTGGTCTATAATTTGTATCTATCTACTCTGCCATGAGCCCTTTCCCGATATGCACACACAATATTCTGCGGGTCACTGTATTCGATGTTTTTTTTTTTTTTTTAAACATGTTTATCTCAGTGTGAATAGTGCATCAGTGCAACTTTTAACTTTCCTGAAGTAAAATTATGCTTTGCTGAACTGTTGTTTAACTATGGGTCTAGCCCAGTGGTTCTCAACCGGAGGGGAATCCCCCCCCCCAGGGGGGAATTTTAGGGTTTCCAGGGGGGGGGGGGGGAATGAAGACGATTTCAAGATCGCGTTAATGCAAGAACCGATTACTTCATATTGTTTTTCCCTTCATACTTTACAGTTATGCATGTCTCATCCTTCTAAAATTCATGTTATAAAGTAAGTAGACCCACAAATCATGTTTTATGTGGACGTCTAGACTTGTTTTAGTATATGCTATTACATTTACCTTCCATTTTTACATATACTGTGTTGGGGTGGGGGAATTTTTAGATAGGAAATATGAAAAAAAAGGGGGGGGGGGGTGACGTTCTGAAAATACGGTGAAGGGGGGCACGGGCCAAATGTTTGATAGGAAGGGGGGGGGGGGGGGAATAACGTTCTGAAAATATGGTGAAAAGGGGGGGGGGGGAGGGCCAAAAAAGGTTGAGAACCACTGGTCTAGCCTTTTTGTTCCAATAGTTTTTCATACATTTTCCAAGATTAATATACCTCTGCATGTCTCTCTCTCTCTCTCTCTCTCTCTCTCTCTCTCTCTCTCTCTCTCTCTCTCTCTCTCTCTCTCTCTCTGTCTCTGTCTCTCTCTCTGTCTGTCTGTCTCTCTCTCTCTCTCTCTCTCTCTCTCTCTCTCTCCTCTCTCTCTCTCTCTCTCTCTCTCTCTCTCTCTCTCTCTCCTTCCTTGTCAGCCATTTAACTCTTGTTTCCGAGCCTGAATAGCTTCTGTGGTTATTCCATCTGGACCCAGTGATTTGTTTTTAGGACTGTTCTGGTTAACTGATTTTACTTCTGTGTGTATGAAGTTTGGTTCTTGGTGTCCGCAGCTTTTAGGCATACAAGTAGGGTGTTCTGTGTTATGTGTGGGGTTAAGTAGGGTGTTCTGTGTTATGTGTGGGGTTGAGTAGGGTGTTCTATGTTATGTGTGGGGTTAAGTAGGGTGTTCTGTGTTATGTGTGGGGTTAAGTAGGGTGTTCTGTGTTATGTGTGGGGTTATGTAGGGTGTTCTATGTTATATGTGGGGTTAAGTAGGGTGTTCTATGTTATGTGTGGGGTTAAGTAGGGTGTTCTATGTTATGTGTGGGGTTAAGTAGGGTGTTCTGTGTTATATGTGGGGTTAAGTAGGGTGTTCTATGTTATGTGTGGGGTTAAGTAGGGTGTTCTGTGTTATATGTGGGGTTAAGTAGGGTGTTCTATGTTATGTGTGGGGTTAAGTAAGGTGTTCTGTGTTATATGTGGGGTTAAGTAGGGTGTTCTATGTTATGTGTGGGGTTAAGTAGGGTGTTCTATGTTATGTGTGGGGTTAAGTAGGGTGTTCTATGTTATTTGTGGGGTTAAGTAGGGTGTTCTATGTTATGTGTGGGGTTAAGTAGGGTGTTCTATGTTATGTGTGGGGTTAAGTAGGGTGTTCTGTGTTATATGTGGGGTTAAGTAGGGTGTTCTATGTTATGTGTGGGTTAAGTAGGGTGTGTTCTGTTATGTGTGGGGTTAAGTAGGGTGTTCTGTGTTATATGTGGGGTTAAGTAGGGTGTTCTATGTTATGTGTGGGGTTAAGTAGGGTGTTCTATGTTATGTGTGGGGTTAAGTAGGGTGTTCTATGTTATTTGTGGGGTTAAGTAGGGTGTTCTATGTTATGTGTGGGGTTAAGTAGGGTGTTCTATGTTATGTGTGGGGTTAAGTAGGGTGTTCTGTGTTATGTGTGGGGTTAAGTAGGGTGTTCTATGTTATGTGTGGGGTTAAGTAGGGTGTTCTATGTTATGTGTGGGGTTAAGTAGGGTGTTCTATGTTATGTGTGGGGTTAAGTAGGGTGTTCTATGTTATGTGTGGGGTTAAGTAGGGTGTTCTATGTTATATGTGGGGTTATGTAGGGTGTTCTATGTTATGTGTGGGGTTAAGTAGGGTGTTCTATGTTATATGTGGGGTTAAGTAGGGTGTTCTATGTTATGTGTGGGGTTAAGTAGGGTGTTCTATGTTATGTGTGGGGTTAAGTAGGGTGTTCTATGTTATGTGTGGGGTTAAGTAGGGGTGTTTCTATGTTATGTGTGGGGTTAAGTAGGGTGTTCTATGGTTTATGTGTGGGGTTAAGTAGGGTGTTCTATGTTATGTGTGGGGTTAAGTAGGGTGTTCTATGTTATGTGTGGGGTTAAGTAGGGTGTTCTATGTTATATGTGGGGATAAGTAGGGTGTTCTATGTTATGTGTGGGGTTAAGTAGGGTGTTCTATGTTATATGTGGGGTTAAGTAGGGTGTTCTGTGTTATGTGTGGGGTTAAGTAGGGTGTTCTATGTTATGTGTGGGGTTAAGTAGGGTGTTCTGTGTTATATGTGGGGTTAAGTAGGGTGTTCTATGTTATATGTGGGGTTAAGTAGGGTGTTCTGTGTTATGTGTGGGGTTAAGTAGGGTGTTCTGTGTTATATGTGGGGTTAAGTAGGGTGTTCTGTGTTATATGTGGGGTTAAGTAGGGTGTTCTATGTTATATGTGGGGTTAAGTAGGGTGTTCTATGTTATATGTGGGGTTAAGTAGGGTGTTCTATGTTATATGTGGGGTTAAGTAGGGTGTTCTATGTTATATGTGGGGTTAAGTAGGGTGTTCTGTGTTATGTGTGGGGTTAAGTAGGGTGTTCTGTGTTATATGTGGGGTTAAGTAGGGTGTTCTGTGTTATGTGTGGGGTTAAGTAGGGTGTTCTATGTTATGTGTGGGGTTAAGTAGGGTGTTCTATGTTATGTGTGGGGTTAGGTAGGGTGTTCTATGTTATGTGTGGGGTTAAGTAGGGTTGTTCTATGTTATATGTGGGTTAAGTAGGGTGTTCTGTGTTATGTGTGGGGTTAAGTAGGGTGTTCTGTGTTATGTGTGGGGTTAAGTAGGGTGTTCTGTGTTATATGTGGGGTTAAGTAGGGTGTTCTATGTTATGTGTGGGGTTAAGTAGGGTGTTCTATGTTATGTGTGGGGTTAAGTAGGGTGTTCTATGTTATGTGTGGGGTTAAGTAGGGTGTTCTGTGTTATGTGTGGGGTTAAGTAGGGTGTTCTATGTTATGTGTGGGGTTAAGTAGGGTGTTATATGTTATGTGTGGGGTTAAGTAGGGTGTTCTATGTTATGTGTGGGGTTACGTAGGGTGTTCTGTGTTATGTGTGGGGTTAAGTAGGGTGGTCTATGTTATGTGTGGGGTTAAGTAGGGTGTTCTGTGTTATGTGTGGGGTTAAGTATTGTGTTCTATGTTATGTGTGGGGTTAAGTAGGGTGTTCTATGTTATGTGTGGGGTTAAGTAGGGTGTTCTATGTTATGTGTGGGTTAAGTAGGTGTGTTCTATGTTATGTGTGGGGTTTAAGTAGGGTGTTCTATGTTATGTGTGGGGTTAAGTAGGGTGTTCTATGTTATGTGTGGGGTTAAGTAGGGTGTTCTATGTTATGTGTGGGGTTAAGTAGGGTGTTCTGTGTTATGTGTGGGGTTAAGTAGGGTGTTCTATGTTATGTGTGGGGTTAAGTAGGGTGTTCTATGTTATATGTGGGGTTAAGTAGGGTGTTCTATGTTATATGTGGGGTTAAGTAAGGTGTTCTGTGTTATATGTGGGGTTAAGTAGGGTGTTTCTATGTTATGTGTGGGTTAAGTAGGGGTTTCTATGTTATGTGTGGGGTTAAGTAGGGTGGTCTATGTTATATGTGGGGTTAAGTAGGGTGTTCTATGTTATGTGTGGGTTAAGTAGGGTGTTCTGTGTTATGTGTGGGTTAAGTAGGGTGTTCTATGTTATGTGTGGGGTTAAGTAGGGTGTTCTATGTTATGTGTGGGGTTAAGTAGGGTGTTCTATGTTATGTGTGGGGTTAAGTAGGGTGTTCTATGTTATGTGTGGGGTTAAGTAGGGTGTTCTATGTTATGTGTGGGGTTAAGTAGGGTGTTCTATGTTATATGTGGGGTTAAGTAGCTCTTGAAAGTATTCTACCCAGCTTGATAGTCTTTGTTGTTCTTTTCCGGTTAGTGGGGTAGGGGTATCAACTATCAAAAGAGATGTAAGACGCCTCCTCTCCTCTGTTTGTCTACGGGGCACCCTTGGGCAAGGTGGAGTACCCGTTTAGCCCCCCGAATAGGGGTTACGTGCAGCCCTGGAAACAGGTGGTGGATGGAGTGTGAGAGCAGCCGACAGATTGTTGTTGGTTATGGTCTTGCACTCTGCGGCGATAGGCAGATGATCTCATCAGTTGAGACAATGGCTATGGCCACAGACTAGTACAGTCACTGCCCAGAAGGAAACCAGCAGCAAAATACCTTCTGCAAAACTTGCCAAAAAACCCTAACAACCATGAAAGAAAACATAATAAGAAAGAGATATGGTGGCGAGACCACCAGACCAGGCAGATCAGATAAACACTGGGGAAGAGTGTGACACAGGGACGAGTACTAGTACTCGTGATGACGGAGTTAATCCTGACTGTGTTACCAAGGAAATCCCATATGTCAGGCTAAGAAACAGAGTGAGACTAGGAACGTGAAATGTGAGAAGTCTGTATGGGGGAAAGCTTAAAGTAGTATATGATGAGATTGAGAGGTTAAATATTCAAATTTTAGGAATTGGTGAACATCGGTGTAGAGGCACGGGACATTTTACAAACGACAATGAAAGTCTGTGCATATATTCTGGTAGAGATGTCGGAGGCCAGAGCGCAGTGGAATTTTGTTTACATAAACAACTGCAAAGACTTTAGTGGGATATAACCCAGTTAGTGATAGAATCCTCACTATCAGACTTAGGCCGTCCAAAAAAAAAAAACAAATCTCATGCCAATAAATGCACCTACTTCAACAGCAGAGGAGGATGAAATGGAAGATTGTTACAGAACACTACAAAGACACATTAAATAAGATTGGTCATAATGACATAACAATGGTAATGGGAGATGTTAATGCAAAAGTAGGTACACGAAGACCTAAAATGAGAGACACGCAGGTCCACATGGCCGAATCGATAAGAACGCTTGTTCTTAAACATCCGGTGTGCTGAGGTTAGCGGTTCAACCCTTACACCGGACAGCTGGACTAAAATGTTGACCTGTCGTCCTTGACTTGGGGACGTTAATTACAAGTACCACTAAAGTCGAAGTGGGTTCGCCTGATGGCGAGGGACACTGTTAATGGGGAAAGCTAACCCACGCTATCAGTCCATCACTTCTATAAAATAGGGAAAGCTAACCCACGCTATCAGTCCATCACTTCTATAAAATAGGGAAAGCTAACCCACGCTATCAGTCCATCACTTCTATAAATAGTGTGTATGAACTACGCCTGAGCTCAAAGCAAGCGAGCGACTGCAAAAAAAAAAAAAAAGTGATGCAGGTGACAAGTTAATTGAATTTTGCACAGAAAATGAGTTAACGATAGCCAACACGCTTTTTAAACAACACCCAAGAAGACTCTTCACATGGAAGTCCCCAGACAGTACAACCAAAACCCAGATAGATTATATTTTAATACAAAGAAGATGGAGATCAAGCATAACATCTACAAAAACCCTACGAAGTGCAGACTGTGATACAGATCATCAGTTATTAGAAGCAGATCTGAAATTAAAACTCAAAAAGCTTATCCGAGGACCAAGGCCACTTCGTTTTGATCTCACAAAAATACCAGATGCATACAACGTAGAAGTGAAGAATAGTTTTGGGGTCTTGATGTCTGTACAAGAGGAAATGACACCTGATGAATTGGAAGTACAAACTAGAGATATCTTGATAACTGCAGCCAAAGATTTAATTCCGACCAAGAAAAAGTAACTTAAGCCATGGATTACAGCAGACACGTTAGAATTAATAAAACATCGAAGGGAACTGAAACAGAAAGTAGGTGACTCGGATGAAGTATAAATCTTTAACTGGAGAAATACGAAAGAACACAATAAGGACAAAAATCAATATGTACAAGATTGCTGGACCAGAATAGAGCAATATCATAAGACTGGAAGAGATTACGAAATGTTCAAAGAAATGAAGTTATTGATAAGAAATGTCCAACCTCAACTGAATGTTATCTGTGACAAGATGGGAAATACCTTAACAGAATCTAGACAAATTCTAGAAAGATGGCAGGAGTATTGCATTGGAATTTATGACATGAGTGACAGTGAGGATATGAATGAGATACATGAGCCAACGGCAGCAGAGACAAAATCTGAACCCTCATTAGATGAAATTGCTTGGGCTATAAAAAACCTGAAGAATGGTAAATCACCTGGATGTGATGAGATACCAGCTGAACTAATTAAAGCGGGAGGAGAAGAAAGCATTCAAATCTATCACGCATTATGTAAAAAGATATGGAAATATAGTATTTGGTTAACAGATTGGAAGAGAACTATCTTCATTATAATACTAAAAACAAGGGGAACCTGAAATTATGCACCAACTATAGAACTGTTGCCATGCTCAGTCATGCAAGTAAAATTCTACTAAACATTATAAATGGGAAGACTTCATTAGAAAATGGAAGAAGAGATTAACGAGGTTCAAGCTGGATTTAGACAAGGAAGAGGAACAAGGGATCACATACTCAACATGCCTTTAATAATAGAGACATGCAGATAATTTAATGTAAACCTATTCTCATTCTTTGTGGATAATTCAAAGGCATTTGACTGTGTACAACATCAGAAAGTTTGGGAAATCATGAGGAATATGGGCTTTCCATCACATGTAGTACAACTCATGGGGGTACGGGGTGTCAGGCATTGGTAGTACCTTTGGTAAGAATGACTCTCATGTCCTTTTCAGGACCCATCCCCCACTGGTCCAAGTCTGACATCCAGCTCATGCCTGTGGCTCCTAGTAGCTGTCAGCATAGCGAACAGCGGCCACCCCCCGGGCAACAGCTGTGAGAGGCTGGCTAAACCAGGCATGGGTATCCGATTTGGTGTCCAACCAAGCGGTGAACTAGGGTATGCCTACCCAGCATGTGAAGACAGGATTCGGCAGACTGCGCGGATGAAATTACTGATGATTCAACGGGCAAGACGGCGTTTACCTGCAAAGCGTTGTGGAACTAATGAGCACGGCAAGGCATGTAGAGCGCCCTGGTCATCCACTGCACCTGTATTCGTCTCCAGTCGTCTTGACATGTCTTGCCACTGCACTCAGATGGACTCAGGCGAGAGAGTGAGGTCGACGAATTGCGCAACTCTTCCTCACTTTAATCCAATTCATCGCGCAAGTCATTCTTCACCAACTTCATATATCACCTTCAAGCCCTGTGGCGATGGGCGAGCGGCAAAGCGGCAGGCGTGGGTACGCTGGCAGCCGTAGTCGCAGACCTGTACACAGGCGGCTCAGGCCATATGGTCGTCTTCAGAAGTGAGCAGAAGTGGGAGTCAGCAGCCCCCATGAGCGACTGAGCAGCCCTTTATAGGAAAGCACTGCTCATCTCCATAGCATGAGGAAGGGGTTAGAAAAGGTGCCCTAAATATTGTTGGCCCCATCATTACCTAACATATCTACACACACATGCAAACACAAACACATACATACACGCACACACACACCCATGTAAACACATACATAGACTCATGTACACACACGCACTCATACACACACGTACACACACATAAACAAGCATACTCAAACATACACATATGTACACACACATAAACAAGCATACTCAAACATACGCATACACACACAAACACATACGCCTATACACACATACAAACACATAGACGCACATACATCAATAAACATCAATAACATTAGATATGCAGATGATACAGTCTTGATTGCAGACAATGAGCAGGATCTGCAACATTTAGTAGATACAGTTGTTACACACAGTGAACAACTGGGGTTAGAAATACCACAATGTAATATACAAGTAAATGGGAATATTCTGAAAGAAGTGAATAGGTACAATTTTTTCGGAACAGTCATAACATCTGATGGGAGATGCCTTGGAGAGATTAGAACAAGAATTGCCATGGCGAAGGTAGCCTTTTGCAAGATAAAAAACAAACATACTGACCAATAAAAAAGTGTCAATAGCAACGAGAAAAAGAATGTTGAGGTGCTACATAGAACCTGTACTTTTGAATGAATTTGAAGCGTGGACAATGAGCAAACAAGCTGAAAAACATCTGATGGCTGTGGAAATGTGGTTGCTGAGGAAAATGCAAAGAATACCACGGACAGACTAATGACCAAATCCTATAAGAAACAAATGAAAGGATCGAAGCTCCGACAGGTGGACAGTTAGAGTATTGCTTTGCTGATCCGGCAGTTTCTGCAGCTGGTCTTGTTCCAGGCGTATTGGTGTTACCTTTCCTCTAGAGCAGTGGTTCCCAAGCTTTTCAAGCAGAGGGCCATATCTACTATTTTCGGTAGTTAAGCGGGCCACAACGTTAAAAATTAGAAATGTCGTGCAATATCAATCTTACCTATCTTAACTTTCGTCAACAAAATTCTAAAACTTTAAAGGCAGTCAGTGTCAGTACTACAACGCGGTCATTTTTTGGTTTAAAATCATAAGTTCATTTAACAATAAATTTATAATCAGTTTCGAAAATCGCTATTAATGTAATTAATTTGCAATTGTAACTGTTCTTCATAACCAGTTACTTCAGTTAAGATGTCAGTTTATCAATGTCTGGGCACAAATATGTCGTGCCCAAAGTCATAAGCGCAGCTAGGTTACTGTCGGTGAGTCTGGGACGTTGCTTTTTTTCTTTTTTAATGGTCATTGCGGAAATGACTGCCCGCATCTGTAAGTCCCGCATCTGTAAGTCCCGCATCTGTAAGTTCCGCATCTGTAAGTCCCGCATCTGTAAGTCCCGCATCTGTAAGTCCCGCATGTGTAAGTCCCGCATCTGTAAGTCCCGCATCTGTAAGTCCCGCATCTGTAAGTCCCGCATCTGTAAGTCCCGCATGTGTAAGTCCCGCATCTGTAAGTCCCGCATCTGTAAGTCCCGCATGTGTAAGTCCCGCATCTGTAAGTCCCGCATCTGTAAGTCCCGCATGTGTAAGTCCCGCATCTGTAAGTCCCGCATCTGTAAGTCCCGCATCTGTAAGTCCCGCATCTGTAAGTCCCGCATGTGTAAGTCCCGCATCTGTAAGTCCCGCATCTGTAAGTCCCGCATCTGTAAGTCCCGCATCTGTAAGTCCCGCATCTGTAAGTCCCGCATCTGTAAGTCCCGCATCTGTAAGTCCCGCATGTGTAAGTCCCGCATCTGTAAGTCCCGCATGTGTAAGTCCCGCATGTGTAAGTCCCGCATCTGTAAGTCCCGCATCTGTAAGTCCCGCATCTGTAAGTCCCGCATCTGTAAGTCCCGCATCTGTAAGTCCCGCATGTGTAAGTCCCGCATCTGTAAGTCCCGCATGTGTAAGTCCCGCATGTGTAAGTCCCGCATGTGTAAGTCCCGCATCTGTAAGTCCCGCATGTGTAAGTCCCGCATCTGTAAGTCGAACCAAAACGACAAATTTACATCTGGGCGAATTAACGCAAGTGTTCAAATTGTTGGACAGGCAATAGTCGCCAGAATGAAAACATATGATCAGCTGAAGGTGAAGCAGGCAATAGTCGCCAGAATGAAAACATATGATCAGCTGAAGGTGAAGCAGGCAATAGTCGCCAGAATGAAATCATATGATTAGCTGAAGGTGAAGCAGGCAATAGTCGCCAGAATGAAATCATATGATTAGCTGAAGGTGAAGCAGGCAATAGTCGCCAGAATGAAAACATATGATCAGCTGAAGGTGAAGCAGGCAATAGTCGCCAGAATGAAATCACGTGATTAGCTGAAGGTGAAGCAGGCAATAGTCGCCAGAATGAAATCACGTGATCAGCTGAAGGTGAAGCAGGCAATAGTCGCCAGAATGAAATCATGTGATCAGCTGAAGGTGAAGCAGGCAATAGTCGCCAGAATGAAATCACGTGATCAGCTGAAGGTGAAGCAGGCAATAGTCGCCAGAATGAAATCACGTGATCAGCTGAAGGTGAAGCAGCCAATAGTCGCCAGAATGAAATCACGTGATTAGCTGAAGGTGAAGCAGGCAATAGTCGCCAGAATGAAATCACGTGATTAGCTGAAGGTGAAGCAGGCAATAGTCGCCAGAATGAAATCATATGATTAGCTGAAGGTGAAGCAGGCAATAGTCGCCAGAATGAAATCATATGATTAGCTGAAGGTGAAGCAGCCAATAGTCGCCAGAATGAAATCATATGATTAGCTGAAGGTGAAGCAGGCAATAGTCGCCAGAATGAAATCATATGATTAGCTGAAGGTGAAGCAGGCAGCTCCAGAAATTTACATCTCAGTGCAGCATTGCATTTCAAATCGATTACTTCGTGGTGAAGGTTTTGCTGTAATTGACAGAGCTTGGCATCAGGAAATACGAACTGATTTATGAAATGAGTATATTATATTAAATAACGAGGCTTAGCGTGCCACTTTCTGCCAGCTGGCAGGCCACAAGTGGCCCGCGGGCCGTGGTTTGTGAACCTCTGCTCTAGAGTAAACTAGACAGGCCGAGAGAGGGATCATGCTATATGGGCAACACGTCCATTTTACAAACTATCGTCTGTCAAGACGGCAAGGTGCGAATCATTCCTTATCTACACTTGAGTACTCATCAGGGATGCTCTGATATAGCTTTTGATTTCATGTTTGAATTCTCGTCTTTATCCGTATTTTCCCGAAGACTCCTATAATTGATAACACCTGTTGTTACCTTTTAGTTTCTTATATTCCTGTATGTTGAATTCTTGTTTATTATAACCGGTCTGTGATCAGCATCAATGTCTGCATTTGTGAGTGCTCTAGAATACATTAGGGGCCTTCTTTCTGTTTTCCTAAGTAGAATCAAATCAATATTGATGGAGTGATACCCTGAATGAGGACAGTGCTGTTTAATCACAGCTTCTCGTCAGCCTCACTAATTGTCGGAGATGTTTCCCCATGGCTGTAAATGCCAGACCCCTGTTGCCAACATGTTTTTGTGGTCGGGTGCAGCGATGGATATGTCCGCGAGATACCTGGTATTTCCCGCTCTAGGACGTGAGTACTGGGTTTTATGGCCTCACTATACCACGTTTGAGTTGTTGCTGAACAATCTCATTTGGTGTTATTGTCTGTTCTCAGTGTTAATGTCATTTTCTTTGAGGTGATGATTCGTAACCAGAAGTCAAGGAGGACGCCACTAATTCGTTAACTGTGGCCTGGTTGGGGGCAGGGGAAAGCCGACTCAGAGACAATGAACCTGGCCCAGGGACCACCAGCAGACAACAATCAGGCCCCACAGTATGCACCGCCAGCTCTCCGGGCTGGAGAACCATCCATCACCAGCATCACGTGCCTCTCCGCCGACCTGCCTCCCGTTTATTGTCGATTATATTTAGCAATTATCTCTTTCGCCCATACCCGGATTACTGTGGTCCACTGATTAGTACACTGCCTTGCCGGTACAGCGCACAGGTTCCAGTCCTTGTGATGAGATAATTGTCTTCGGCTTGGTTGGCTATTGGCGCCGATCTTCCTTGGTTTATCTGGTTATTTCAGGTTTGAATATTGTGGGCAAACCTCTAATGGCAACGCTGGTCGTATTTCGGTACTAACCGTGGGTCTTGTCCGCGTCAGATTGGAAGCACTAGACTCGAGTTTCGCTCTCGTCTGAGCTCGTCAATAGTGCACACTGTCTCACTTATCTTTAAACCTCACATCACGAAAAAACCAAACGTTCTGTACAGTGTCGTCGTGTGGACAGATCACAGCTTCCATGGAAAATTGAGACGACAATAACAAACAGTATCGACAGGGTGAACGAGGCAGGAGAGGAAACATTGCACAGTCATGACCTTAATCGATTTCAACCCTTTTGCCTGAGAAGCAAGTACCACGAATACACATCTAGCCGCCTGTAGCCGTGCCTGCGACAACACACAATACATGACTGCACGTTCTGTAAGAACCAGTCAATTACCCAACGACAGAACGAATTATCGTCAGAACTACAGACACAACTCTACAACCAACATTTCATCCAAAAATTATAATCAACATTTCATTATCTCTAGTCAGATTGCGCACACGCTTGTAGTAGGGTGATTCCTGTCCGCTGACATAACCTCCGTCCCCCCCCCCCCTTTTCCCCCCTTACACCCCCCCCCCCCCCAGCGCGCTGGTGTGCCCCAGGTGACTGGTGAGTGCATTAAGTGCCGCTAGATGAGCCAATGAGCTCTCACGTGAATGCCTGCCCCGTCACGGGAAGGCTCAGTCTCTTGTGGAATGGCTGTTAGAGTGTCGAGCGATCTCCATCCGTGATGAGTATGGAATCATAATGTTGCCGCAAGCTCCACGTGCTAATATACAGCCTAGTGGGTACTTTAACCCACTTTGTCCTAGGTAGTTGTTACACTAACCCGCTCATTCACAACCTACTAATTCGGTGCCGGGCATTCTCACTGCCATCTATTCTGTCCCACATAGATGTTACATTACACCACACTGTCCCACATATATGTTACATTACACCACACTGTCCCACACAGAAATTACATTACACCACACTGTCCCACATAGATGTTACATTACACCACACTGTCCCACATAGATGTTACATTACACCACACTGTCCCACATAGATGTTACATTACACCACACTGTCCCACATAGATGTTACATTAACCACACTGTCCCACATAGATGTTACACTACCCACAGCTGTCCCACATAGATGTTACATTACACCACACTGTCCCACACAGATGTTACATTACACCACACTGTCCCACACAGATGTTACATTACACCACACTGTCCCACATAGATGTTACATTACACCACACTGTCCCACATAGATGTTACATTACACCACACTGTCCCACATAGATGTTACATTACACCACACTGTCCCACATAGATGTTACATTACACCACACTGTCCCACATAGATGTTACATTACACCACACTGTCCCACATAGATGTTACATTACACCACACTGTCCCACATAGATGTTATATTAGCTAACCACGATGAAAAATGTGATTGTCTATAATGATTGTTGTCCCATGTGATTGTCTGTAATGAGTGTTGACCCATGTGATTGTCTGTACTGAATGTTGACCCGTGTGATTGTACTGATTGTTGACCCATGTGATTGTCTGTAATGAGTGTTGACCCATGTGATTGTCTATACTGATTATTGACTGATGTGATTGTCTGTACTGAGTGTTGACCCATGTGATTGTCTGTACTGAGTGTTGACCCATGTGATTGTCTGTACTGAGTGTTGACCCATGTGATTGTCTGTAATGATTGTTGACCTATGTGATTGTCTGTAATGAGTGTTGACCCATGTGATTGTCTGTAATGATTTTTGACCCATATGATTGTCTATAATGAGTGTTGACCCATGTGATTATCTGAAATGATTGTTGACCCATGTGATTGTCTGCAATGAGTGTTGACCCATGTGATTGTCTGTAATGATTGTTGACCCATGTGATTGTCTGTAATGAGTGTTGACCCACGTGATTGTCTGTACTAATCATGTTTCATGATCGTGTTACATGGGATTGTTTGTAACAAGTGTTTATCCATGTGATTGTCTGTAATGAGTGTTGATCCATGTGATTGTCTAAACAGAGTGATCACCCAGTTGAGTGCCTGTACAAGGACTTGTCCCCATTAGAGTGCGTACACTCGGCACTCCATCGCCCAGGCTGGGACAGAAGGGGTTAAACACCAGTAATAATATGAGAATGTCTGCTCCGACAATTTCTGGGAGAGCTGGGCGGGCGGAGACGTCTGATGGACGCGCATTCAACCAACAACGAAGGCATGCCGGGAACTGCCTTCACAAGACGTGCTAGATATTCCGCTTCCGATGGCCGCCGTAAAGTGCCGTATCAGAGTTCCACCTGCATGCTGGGTTGATACATTTTCTTGCCATCACACTGGTGGTCTGTCGGAGCGTCCCGCCGCTCCCCGCCAGTTGATGGTGGTATAGAATGAGGGAGTCGTTAATGGGTTGCCTGTGCCCTCCGTGACTCGGCGGTACGTAGTCTCACCCAGGAACAAAGTGGCGTTTAATGTCCGACAGGGGGAACACGACTACCAGAGAGTACACATTCCCCGCAGTCCTCATTACAGCCGGCTTATTGCCGGGCACTTGGCTAGAACATTGCTGATTGGTGTTGGTATTCGGGGTTTCATCGTGCATCAGACTTCTTGGAGTGCTGAATTCTCCAGATAAGACATTGAGAGTTGATGCCACTACATGAACGGGTAGAAGGAGACGAACTAAAGAATATTGTGACACGATTTGACATCTCAGAGTAGAGTCATGGCTGAGGTGTAGAGAATTTAATGTAAACCTATTCTCATGTTTTGTGGATTATTCAAAGGCATTTGACCGTGTACAACATCAGAAACTTTGGGACATCATGAGGAAAATAGGCATTTCATCACATGTAGCACAACTCCTAAAAATACTCTATCTAGACCAGAGGTTCCCAAACCACGGCCCGCGTGCCATTTGTGGCCCGCCAACTGGCAGAAAGTGGCACGCGAGGCCTTGAGCAGTCATTTTCCGCAATGACCGTTATAAAAAAAAAAAAAAAAGAACGTTCCAGACTCACCGACAGTAACCTAGCTGCACGTATGACTTTGGGCATGACAGATTTGTGCCCAGACGTTGATAAACACTCATCTGAACTTAAGTAACTGGTTGTGAAGAACAGTTACAATTGTAAATTAATTACATTAATGACGATTTTCTAAACTAATTTAATATTTAAGTTAACAAAGGTAAGAATGATATTACACGCCTTATATAATTTTATAACGCTGTGACCCGCTCAACTACCGAAAATAGTAGATACGGCCCTCTGCTTGAAAAGCTTGGAAACTACTGATCTAGACCAACAAGCAGCGGTTAGAATAGATGGCAAGACATCAGATTGGTTTAACATCAAACCAGGACTGTTTAACATGTACGCCAAAATTTATATTAGATTATTGAGGTCCGTCTCAGGTCTGTACTTTTATAAGGATTATACTAGATTATTGAGGTCTGTCTCTTGTCTGTACATTTATAAGGATTATACTAGATTATTGAGGTCTGTCTCTTGTCTGTACATTTATAAGAATTATACTAGATTATTGAGGTCTGTCTCATGTCTGTACGTCTTTAAGGATTATACTAGATTATTGAGGTCCGTTTCAGATCTGTACATATTTAAAGATTATACTAGATTATTGATTTCCGTGTCAGATCTGTACATATATAAAGATTATACTAGATTATTGATTTCCGTTTCTGATCTGTACATATTTAAAGATTATACTAGATTATTGATTTCCGTGTCAGATCTGTACATATTTAAAGAATATACCAGATTACTAAGGTCCGTGTCAGGTCTGTACATATTTAAGGATTATATTAGATTATTGAGGTCCATCTCAGGTCTATACATGTGTTTCTACTGTTTTATTTAATTAATTTATTTATTTTTACATTAAAAATATTTTATTTTGAATCAACAGAAGTCTCAGTGTTTCTGGCTAGTCTCTTGTGCCCTGAGAACTCTTACTGCAATCTTCTGCTCCTCAATGAGGAAAGCGCGAATGATTCTTTCTCTTGTACCTTGAGAACTCTTGCTGCAATCTTCTGCTCTTCAGTGAGGAAAGAGCGAATGATTCTTTCTCTGACAACCTTGGCCTTGCGGCTCAGAGATCCTCCACCAGCACGAGTAACTATCTTCTGTGGCTTTCTCCAAGCACTGAGCTTGTAGGGACACGCAGATCTCACCCCTTTGAGCTGGGTCTTGTAGTCACCACATATTGCTGTCTTTGCAAGTCTTTTCTGGTACAAATATACCAACTTTCCACCTGTTGTCTTGGAGTCTGTACAACGGGCGGATGGAATTTGTGTTGTAAGTAAGACGGTGTCTGAAAAATAAAGCCGCTGAACCATCTTTATTATGCTTTTCACTAATCAAAACTGACTAACTGTTTAACAAAAAATAGATGTTTCCACATTATTGCAACAGGTTTAATGTTCTTTTTAACGCAGAAAACATTTTGCTAGTTTATTCCGCTGACAAAATGCACCAACAAAGCTAAACCTTGCAGAAACCTTTCTTAGACCCTGAAGTCTTGTTCACTTTCAGGACATGGTACTTGGCGTCTCATCTCCTAAAGTGACATCTCCAGTCTCCTACACTGACAACATCTCCAATCTCCTATACTGACAACATCTACAATCTCCTACAGTAACAACATCTCCAATACTGACAACATGTACAATCTCCTACAGTGACAACTCCATTCTCCTATACTAACAACATCTCCAGTCTCCTACAGTGACAACATCTCCACCTCCCACAGTGACAACATCTCCATCTCCCACAGTGACAACATCTCCATCTCCCACAGTGACAACATCTCCATCTCCCACAGTGACAACATCTCCATCTCCCACAGTGACAACATCTCCATCTCCTACAGTGACAACATCTCCATCTCCCACAGTGACAACATCTCCATCTCCCACAGTGACAACATCTCCATCTCCCACAGTGACAACATCTCCATCTCCTACAGTGACAACATCTCCATCTCCTACAGTGACAACATCTTCATCTCCTACAGTGACAACATCTCCAGTCTCCTACAGTGACAACATCTCCATCTCCTACAGTGACAACATCTCCAGTCTCCTACAGTGACAACATCACCATCTCCTACAGTGACAACATCTCCATCTCCCACAGTGACAACATCTCCATCTCCCACAGTGACAACATCTCCATCTCCCACAGTGACAACATCTCCATCTCCCACAGTGACAACATCTCCATCTCCACAGTGACAACATCTCCATCTCCCACAGTGACAACATCTCCATCTCCCACAGTGACAACATCTCCATCTCCTACAGTGACAACATCTCCATCTCCTACAGTGACAACATCTCCATCTCCTACAGTGACAACATCTCCAGTCTCCTACAGTGACAATATCTCCATCTCCCACAGTGACAACATCTCCATCTCCCACAGTGACAACATCTCCATCTCCCACATTTTTTTTTTTCAAAACCACAAGTCACTTTCTTTCCGAAACTTTCTGCTTTCCACAACCAACTTCACCAAGACAATCTAAATATCTCTCTCAACACTCTACAACATTGATGACACATCCTTAAATCAAGATGACATTCAGTAAGGACATAGACATCAAGTTTACAAGATGGCGACAAGGTCACAATGGCGACAACTTCACAATGTCGACAAGGTCAAAATGGCGACAAGTTACACAATCACTGATGTTTTACACGTTTACAAGATCAAACAAATGTATGTACTTTACGTTCACATCTAGCCTCCATATTCAAACAATCTACTAATATATAAGGATGAGCTTTTACGTTCACATTTAAATGTACATTAAAGCTGGACACAAGTCCTCACGTTCACAAATCTAGGTTCAAATCTTAATTAATTATACCACGTTCATTTACAGCTGGACGATGCCATCACGTTCATTTAAAGCCGGACGCATTTAAAGCTGGACACAAGTCCTCACGTTCACAAATCTAGGTTCAAATCTTAATTAATTATACCACGTTCATTTACAGCTGGACGATGCCATCACGTTCATTTAAAGCCGGACGAGCCCCCACGTTCACACATGTCAGGGTCTTAGACCTGGCTCGTTATACCTAACACATGTGAGACAAGTACAAGTACAACATGATTGGACTTGAGACACAACGACACGAAGTTCAATGGATTTATTTACAAATCACATGCAACACGATCTAGTTTGGCATGTGATGATCATTACAATACATATACAATGCATCAATACACTTACAGACAACCCACAGCTGTACAGTCTATCTCACAAGATGTACAAGCACTCGACTTTAGGGCACAGAACACAAAGCCTCTCTCTACCCACACGTCCTGTCTGGTCCGAGTACCGAAGCTGTCTGTCTGTTTCTCGCAAAGCGCTTGCCCTCTGTGGATTGACGTCACGAGGACCGCGTGCGGCTTGCTTTGTCCTTGCCTGACTGCTGGCTATCGCGTCAGCCAGCAACCTGCGAGCAGGTAACTAATACTCGCCTGGCTGGCGTAACGACGTTCCTGCATCCCGGTTGGGGACTATTCGCCTGGCGGGCGTAACGATGTTTCTGCATCTGGGTTCGAGATTCTGACAAGTGACAACATCTCCATCTCCTACAGTGACAACATCTCCAGTCTCCTACAGTGACAACATCTCCAGTCTCCTACAGTGACAACATCTCCATCTCCTACAGTGACAACATCTCCAGTCTCCTATGCTAACAACATCTCCATCTCCTACAGTGACAACATCTCCAGTCTCCTACAGTGACAACATCTCCATCTCCTACAGTGACAACATCTCCAGTCTCCCACCGTGACAACATCTCCATTTCCTACAGTAACAACATCTCCAATACTGACAACATGTACAATCTCCTACAGTGACAACTCCATTCTCCTATACTAACAACATCTCCAGTCTCCTGTAGTGACAACATCTCCAATCTCCCACAGTAACAACATCTCCATCTCCCACAGTGACAACATCTCTATCTCCCACAGTGACAACATCTCCAGTCTCCTATAGTGACAAAATCTCCAGTCTCCTACAGTGACAACATCTCCATCTCCCACAGTGACAACATCTCCATCTCCTACAGTGACAACTTCTCCATCTCCTACAGTGACAACATTTCCATCTCCTACAGTGACAACATCTCCATCTCCTACAGTGACAACATCTCCAGTCTCCTACAGTGACAACATCTCCATCTCCTACAGTGACAACATCTCC
Organism: Cepaea nemoralis; assembly: GCA_014155875.1. Taxonomy (NCBI): domain Eukaryota; kingdom Metazoa; phylum Mollusca; class Gastropoda; order Stylommatophora; family Helicidae; genus Cepaea; species Cepaea nemoralis. The sequence continues at coordinate 8,949 of JACEFZ010002809.1, read as the reverse complement.
ATCTCCTACAGTGACAACATCTCCAGTCTCCTACAGTGACAACATCTCCATCTCCTACAGTGACAACATCTCCATCTCCTACAGTGACAACATCTCCAGTCTCCCACAGTGACAACATCTCCATTTCCTACAGTAACAACATCTCCAATACTGACAACATGTACAATCTCCTACAGTGACAACTCCATTCTCCTATACTAACAACATCTCCAGTCTCCTGTAGTGACAACATCTCCAATCTCCCACAGTAACAACATCTCCATCTCCCACAGTGACAACATCTCCATCTCCCACAGTGACAACTTCTCCAGTCTCCTACAGTGACAACATCTCCATCTCCTACAGTGACAACATCTCCATTTCCTACAGTGACAACATCTCCAGTCTCCTACAGTGACAACATCTCCATCTCCCACAGTGACAACATCTCCATCTCCCACAGTGACAACATCTCCATTTCCTACAGTGACAACATCTCCATTTCCTACAGTGACAACATCTCCATCTCCCACAGTAACAACATCTCTAGTCTCCTACAGTGACAACATCTCCATCTCCCACAGTAACAACATCTCCAGTCTCCTACAGTGACAACATCTCCATCTCCCACAGTGACAACATCTCCATCTCCTACAGTGACAACATCTCCATTTCCTACAGTAACAACATCTCCATCTCCTACAGTGACAACATCTCCATTTCCTACAGTGACAACATCTCCAGTCTCCTACAGTAACAACATCTCCATCTCCTACAGTGACAACATCTCCATCTCCCACAGTGACAACATCTCCATCTCCCACAGTGACAATATCTCCAGTCTCCTACAGTGACAACATCTCCATCTCCTACAGTGACAACATCTCCATCTCCCACAGTGACAACATCTCCATCTCCCACAGTGACAACATCTCCAGTCTCCTACAGCGACAACATCTCCATCTCCTACAGTGACAACATCTCCATTTCCTACAGTGACAACATCTCCAGTCTCCTACAGTGACAACATCTCCATCTCCCACAGTGACAACATCTCCATCTCCCACAGTGACAACATCTCCATTTCCTACAGTGACAACATCTCCAGTCTCCTACAGTGACAACATCTCCAGTCTCCTACAGTGACAACATCTCCATCTCCCACAGTTACAACATCTCCATCTCCTACAGTGACAACATCTCCATCTCCCACAGTGACAACCTCTCCATCTCCTACAGTGACAACATCTCCATCTCCCACAGTGACAACATCTCCATCTCCTACAGTGACAACATCTCCATCTCCCACAGTGACAACATCTCCATCTCCTACAGTGACAACATCTCCATCTCCCACAGTGACAACATCTCCATCTCCTACAGTGACAACATCTCCATCTCCTACAGTGACAACATCTCCATCTCCTACAGTGACAACATCTCCAGTCTCCTACAGTGACAACATCTCCATCTCCCACAGTGACAACATCTCCATCTCCCACAGTGACAACATCTCCATTTCCTACAGTGACAACATCTCCAGTCTCCTACAGTGACAACATCTCCAGTCTCCTACAGTGACAACATCTCCATCTCCTACAGTGACAACATCTCCATTTCCTACAGTGACAACATCTCCAGTCTCCTACAGTGACAACATCTCCATCTCCTACAGTGACAACATCTCCATCTCCCACAGTGACAACATCTCCATCTCCTACAGTGACAACATCTCCAGTCTCCTACAGTGACAACATCTCCAGTCTTCTACAGTGACAACATCTCCATCTCCCACAGTGACAACATCTCTATCTCCCACAGTGACAACATCTCCATCTCCCACAGTGACAACATCTCCAGTCTCAACATCTCTGAAGCATGGTGAGATGTGAACACTGAGGTATTATGTCTCTTCTCAAATCTGCAGTACTTCTTCACATAATGGAGGTACTCCCAGCGAATAACAGTTGTCCTCATCATCTTCATTGTCAGCGCTCCCCCAGTCAGGACACGCCAACGGATGCTCCCCAAGTCAGGACACGCCCACGAATGCTCCCCAAGTCAGGACACGCCCACGGATGCTCCCCAAGTCAGGACACGCCCACGAATGCTCCCCAAGTCAGGACACTCCCACGGATGCTCCCCAAGTCAGGACACGCCCACGGATGCTCCCCAAGTCAGGACACGCCCACGGATGCTCCCCAAGTCAGGACACGCCCACGGATGCTCCCCAAGTCAGGACACGCCCACGAATGCTCCCCAAGTCAGGACACGCCCACGAATGCACCCCAAGTCAGGACACGCCCACGGATGCTCCCCAAGTCAGGACACGCCCACGGATGCTCCCCCAGTCAGGATACACCCACGAATGCACCCCAGTCATGATACGCCCACAAATCCCCCCAGTCAGGATACGCCCACGAATGCTCTCTCAGTCAGGATACACCCACAAATGCTCCGCCAGTCAGGATACGCCCACGAATGCTCCCCCAGTCAAGATATGCCCGCGAATGCTCCCCCAGTCAGGATAGCCCACGAATGCTCCCTCAGTCAAGATACACCCACGTATGCTCCCATTGTCAGCGCTTCCCCAGTCAGGAAACGCCCACAAATGCTCCGCCAGTCAGGATACGCCCACGAATGCTCTCCCAGTCAAGATAGCCCACGAATGCTCCCTCAATCAGGATACACCCACGTATGCTCCCATTGTCAGCGCTTCCCCAGTCAGGATACACCCAAGAATGGTCCCATGTCCTGTGAATGGGAATTTCCGGTCAACTCTCTTGGAGTTTTGAATCCATGTCCTACATTTTGCACATGTCTAAGATTTTCCTTTCATTTTCCCTGAAGAATTGACTTCTTGTTCAGGAAAACAGTTGGTTGCTTCTGGAAAGCTCTCTCCATCTGGTGATCTTTATTTACATTTATTATCCTTTCACAGTCCTTTATAAACGTTTATTATGCACATACAAACCCCACAACATACAAGAATTGTGAATATAACTGCATTTGGTGGTAACTTTATCGCAAATACAATGAATTTATACTGTGTGGCGGGGTTGGGGTGGAGGTTACATGAAATGTTGACTTGGTCAAGTTTACTTCCTGGCTGACAAGGACCTTGACCTTTGAAATACAGCCTTCGTCCCTGGCGGTGGTAATATTTCCCCATTCCCGATGACAAATAATGAAAATGTGCTGATTCATTGCACCTGTGATGGTTATTGTACATGGTTTTTGAGGAACATTATAATATCATTCTAATAGTTAATCAATATCAAATGCATAATAGACTCAAACAATAATCCTAATAGCAAGATAAAATGAAATTAATGAAAGTTTACACATTTCAGTCAGCAAATATAGTCGATAGTTTGTATTTGAACATTAGTAACAATACATTTCTGTTGTGTGTAAGGGAACGGAACATGGCCTTGATTCTGCAAGTCCAAACTAAGTTTCTGTATTCTGCTAGTGTCAACAACTGATGTGTCAGGCATCATAGGATTACTTCTCCCACACCATACAAAGAACTTGCAAGTCGTGTGAGAGGAAATGAATGGTACATTTTATTGCCGTTGGCTCTTTACAATTACAAAACAGTCGCTATCAAATCACACACAAAGCCACAGAATTGCCTATCACTAGTTTCCTAACCCTATTGCTAATCTCTATCTATTTGGCTACACAAAAACTCCTATCGACACTAAACGATCTGCTCTCTACGAAGTCAGTCCCCAGTCTGACTTTTCCTACACGCGTGACTACACAGCACGCGGAAGGACCTTGTTGCGTCCTTCGGCTTTTTGCGTGCTGTTACACTTAACACGCTTGTAGCAGCCGTTCTCCTACTGAGTGGCACTCTTCTCCGTGGCTATCCCGTAGGCGTGATTCTGTCGTGACCAGAGTACTAACTAACTGGTCGTTGCCTCCGTGTCTCATGAGAGAACTAGTTAATAGTCCCCCATTCTATCATCTACCCTGCCCTTATATCGGGGCACTGTATTACCTCTAATCTACTTGAGGTTGACCCCTCTTCCCGGTGGTCTTCTATCTTGAGGCATACCTCCTGCCTTTATATTACAGTCTTTGACACACACCCTCCCCTCCTGTGTTGCGTCATCAACTTTGACTCATTGGTTGTGACGCAAGAGGTTTCTAAAAAAATTAGTGTATCTAATCTTTGTCAAAGACTGCTGATAACCTGGCTTTGGGTAACTCAATAGACTTCTACTGACTATTGTCACAATGTAGTATCACTTTACTTGGCTACTGGCAATCGCCACAAACTTGTCTGGTTGGCGTGAGCCCTCTTCTCAATCGCAATATTACATTAATTAGAGGTATGTCTGAACCGGACCGTTGTCTTATAAGACCTGCCCTCAAATAGTAAATTAACTCACTACCCATACAAAGTTGACTTTCTTAGGGTCAACACATGAATTGCTTCATGTCCCCCATATAATATTAAACAACCATTACACAAGCTGTGTGCGACAGGCTTTACCTATTTCGCTTCCGCGTGTAAAGTTATCTTTCACTGTTAAGTTAGTGTTTCGTTGTCTATTATGTCCCCTGACCCGGAGTTATCTCCCTTTGATCTACAAAAAATGTATGCAATTTATATGTTTGTTTTTCTGGTTGTTTGTGTGTTTGCATCTAACTAATAGTATAATCTACCTTCTAACATGTGTATGTATCTATCATGTGTATGTAAGTTAGTTTTCAAGTGCCATAATTCGGTTAAATGTGGCCACAAACAAGTGTATAACACTAATTCGTGACTACGTTTCCGTCTTATGAGACTTAAAATACTTTCTCTAAGATCTATACTAAACTGCACACACCACATTCATGACAACACATTTTTAACATTGAAAAGAAACACCTGACGCAGACAAAAAATAAAAAGTCGCGTTGAGCGGCAGAAAAATTCCGCTGACTGATCTCACTCTCTCCTGTATAATTTACATTCGTTCTCACTTTCACACTTCTATCACATATCTTTTACCCTCACTTCTGTCACACATCCTTTACCCTCACAATTATTTAAAAACCTTGGAGTGACACTGTACAAGTTTGGCTCAGTTTGACAAAGTTGAGCTCAATGACTGTGCGTAAATTGCTGCACGAGTCATGTATTTACACATATTTACATGTAAGAAAAAGGGTTGATGGTCTGTACCCTGGTATTACTAACCACTATATTCTACTGAAATAATACTCTAAATACTGACATACTAATACTAGTTCTATACATATGTATTTAATGTGTTACCTATTTTAATTTAATTTGCCACATTAATCCTAATGTTATCTAATTTAAGGGACGTAATCTAACTATTTAAAATGAAATTGATGTGAGATGAGTTATGTACCTTTATGAAATGGGTAATGTGCAATGTAATCAATTATGTACCTTTCTAACATGGGTAATGTGAAATATAACACAATTATAATTAATGTTTTTAAATGGAAAAATATATGATTGCTATTTTTACTCTAAATGGTGTAAATGATGTATGTTTAATTGCATAATCTTTTTATCCTATGATAATGATGTACATTAATCCTAATACTACATGATCACGTTTGTTTAAATGGATTGGTTCATTAAGATGGGATGAACTCAAATGAAACAAAGTGAAATGTAATAAACCTAAATGGTACTAATACTATCTAAACTTTTTATTCTAGTTTATGATTAGCTGTTATTACGTTTAAATTACTATCCTATTCTACTTTTAAGGTAAGTAAATGGGTAAATTAATGATTTATCTAATTAATCCTATCTAAACTACTTTAAAAAAAATAAAAACTATTATATTGTCTAAGTCTAAATGTAAATTGAAGTGACCTAATCTACCTATAATTTATCATTATATTAAAATGTTATAATACATATCACAATAAGTTTATATATACATAGTATTTAAATACCTCAGGTTAGTCGTTGCCCTAATGTTCAGAAATTGCTTTCATTGGCGTACTATATATTCACACTTGTCCTGGGTATATTAAACACATTACACAGTCATACTTGTGTCCTATGGGTATTGCACCTGTAGAGTTCGATTGTGTCGTAGACCAGTATTTTCGTGTCTGTATTTATGTAATGTTCTGACACTGTTTTTCTCTGCTTAACACACAAATGATTCACCGGAATACCTATGGAGCTTCGTAAGTAATGAGTTGTTCCAGTTCATACGGTGATACATTTGTTCTCGGAGCACAGTTCTTCTTTTAATGTCTACGGACACATGGTAGTTCGCTGTTCTTAGTACATAGTTCAGCACGTAATATCTATGTCTTAGTATAAACATTTCACATAGAATATTCTAATGTACTAATAATCTATTACTCTACACTCTTATGTGGAATCTCCGGTATTTCTACCTCAGATGGTCGACTAAGGGTATCAGCAAGAATGTTGTCCTTACCCTTAATATGCTCTATACTAAACGTATAGTTTTGTAGTATTAGTGACCACCTGTATATACGGTCATTCCGATGCACACCACTTTGTATGACCGTGATTGGGGAGTTGTCAGTCTGGACAACAAAGTGAACACCCGCTAGAAATCGATGGAGCTTCCTCACCGCATAGATGACGCTTAGGGCTTCCAACTCTGATATGGAATATCTGGACTCAGTAGGTGTGATCTTACGGCTCACGTAGCAAATCGGATGGAAGATGCCCTCATAAAATTGGCCTAGCACTGCAGCGATGGAGATTCTGCTAGCATCTGTCCTAAGATAATAAACGAGCCCTACCCATGTCTTCCCTGCCAAGTTGAGTCGATGTAACATGCATATCTAGGGCACTTAAAAGAGTTTGTATTCAGTTCTTGTAACATCGGGACATCAAAATTGTAGACCAGTTTCTCCAGTATGGGTCCTCGTTGCTTTGCACTACGACAATTCCAATACCCAACCTGTATATTTTTGAGTCCCAAAAGACCCCTTTTTCTTCTACCACATCTGGCTCCAGCCCTCTTCTTCCTTTTCCTTCTCCCCTCTCCCTTACCTCTTCTCCTCCGCTTCATTTTCTCCCCGCTGAAAGCTGTCAAAGGTATCGAGCACAAAGCACGTACTCCGTTGCTTCAACGATAATTCTTTGTATAATTCATAGTTTTTTTTATATATGATGGCAGTAAATAATCGGTCATCCTAGTAGAGCCTGCCTGCTAGGGAAGGGGCAGGGGATGTCTCTCAGGAGTCCATACGCCTGGCGCCGCCCGCCCACATACCAGGCGTTCCACGTTCACGACCAGTTCGCCCGTGGCCATTCATTCCTTGGCACGTCGGTCCACCTTAAATTTGGGGGTTTATAATCGGAGTTTTCCATCTCCTAGATTGGTCGCTGTAACAGCTAACGGGCCCAATCTACCCGGGAGCAAGAAGTTCCAGCGCCTCATTCCTGGCGAACACAGTAGCTACATGTATACGGGGAACAAAAACCAATGTCATACAATATCTATGAAATAGTACATACTACATAGTTAAAGTCACTACACAACGGAAAAAAAATACTCGCAGCTAGATAGTTGAGCCCCAAACAAAGCAGTGACGACATCAGTAATCTGGTTAACTTCATACGTTGAGCTCTGTAGTGCTGAGACAACAACATGACAATGCTTGGGTAAATTACATAGCAGATCCTGTTGTGTTATAGAATGGTGGAGTGGTGGCAGACACAACACCATCCATTCTGCAATGTAATTGTGTCACTGTTGGAGAAAGAACTGTCACTTTACTTCACACATTGAGCTCTGTAGTACTGACACACCACCATCAATTTTACAATGTAATTGTGTCACTGTTGGAAACAGAACTGTGACTGTACTTCACACATTGAGCTCTGTAGTACTGACACAACACCCTCCATTATACACTGTTATTGTACCACTATTGGAAACAGAACAGTCCATCTAACGTATGCGAGGGTACCGCTAGCAATAGACAGCACTGATGTTCACCAAGACACACTTCCATTTGTTGGCTGTCTTGCCACGTTCCTCTGTGACGAACCCGGTATTGTATGCCATGATGACATGAGTTCTGTTGATAATGTTGACATAAGCGTAGCCAATGTTTGGGCACTATAAGAACACCAGGTGACGATGATCGGGAAACAAGACTGCTGCTAAAAGAAATAATTGTTGAAAACTCACTGGGACCGTCGGAGGACCTTACTTTCCTCGCATCCTGTGGTGTTCACACTACACACTGGTGGTACAAGCTCGTACGCCATAACTGTTTGATTGTTAGTTCTGTGTACAAGCGACCACTACAACACATAGTACTGAAGGATAACCTTGCTCTAGACAAATTTGGCATCTTTTCTTCTGTCTGGTAACAGAAATTCGTTGATCTCTTGAATCTGTTGAGGCATTCCACTGCGGGAACAAAACAAACTAAAAGAAAATACACATTTCACCTAACGGTCGCAAAGATTGAACACCATCTTGCCCCAAGGGAAGTTACTCGCCTTATGAAGCTACTGAAGGTCAAATGGCAAGACAAGATCCCAGACACTGAAGTCTTTGAAAGAGCGTTCATGCCCAGTATCCACACTTTACTATGAAGAATCAGATTCGCTGGGCTGGTCACCTGATTCACATGCCAGATCACAGGTTCGCTAAACTAATTTTTTACGGTCAGTTGCGTTGTGGTAAATGCGCCCCATGCTGCCAGAGGAAACGCTTTAAAGATACTCTGAAGATATCGCTCAAAGCTTTTGGAGTTCATCACGACACACAGGGAGCTGCTACCAAAGACCGAAATTCACGGCGTACATCATTACGCAAGGGTGTAGTCACTTGCGAAGCAAAACAAGACTGCAAGAGTTGTGGAAAAAAAGACTGGAAAAAAGGACATGAGATCCTCCTCTTGGAACGTCACACATTCTTTACCTACATTGTCAAAGAACATTTCGAGACATTACCAGCCATCTTAGAACTCAAACTC
>JACEFZ010002808.1:45000-131432 GCA_014155875.1 Cepaea nemoralis | reverse complement strand
CCCATTGTCCAAGCTTCACTTCACTATCTAGCACCATATTATGTCTTACGCACTCAGTGTGACCTATTTGCAATCATTTTCTCCTTTCTTCCATTTCTGATATTTTTCCTCCATGCAACATTTTCCTCTGCGATTTGCTCCCAATGTGCATTATCAATGCCTGTATCAACATGTCCCGCTTACATACATCTTTGATGATTTCTTATCCATCGGTAATTTACCAATACAGATGTCCTTTGGTATTCTACCATCATCCAGCCTCCTAACGTGTCCTACCCATCTAAGTCTAAGAAGATTGAGCATGGAACAAACCGTCACACAACCCAAACCTTCCAATACTTCAGTATTTGTGATTGTATCTCCAAAAAACAGAAAAAAGAAACAGGCAGGCTATGGCGGATCAGCAGACAATTGACCAGGGGCTGCCCAACTTGACGCGGGCGGATGCTGATCAGTGACACCTGTAGGTGTCTCCCACCGTCAGTGGCAACCCGTGGCACCCCATGTCTACGCCTGTTGACAAGGACTTACAACCTGTAACTGCTACCTTTCACTTTGATTCAGAGACTGGTTGAAACCAGGGATGGAGTTATACCTCTCCATAGTTTACCTGGGCTGAAATATAGAGACCATGTGTTGCCCATGCAGCATGATCCCTCTCTCGGCCTGCCTAGTTCACTCTAGAGGAAAGGTAACACCAATACATCTGGGACAAGACAAGCTGCAGAAGCTACTGGATCTGCAAAGCAATTCTCTAACTGTCTGCCTGTCGGAGCTTCGATCCTAGACCAGCTTCCAACCAAGGCTTAGGGTCTGGTCTGCCCTGTCATGACATTTTTTCTTTAGGATGCATTTCCTCACATCAGGATAAGGTTTGTACCTTCCCAACTGCGCTCCTCCGCCCGGAACCGTTGGCACAATGTGGGGTGTCGGGTTTGGTAAGCGCCACCCAACATTTAGCGCTAACAGAAAGCAGGTAGTAATGTCTACTGTCATACGGTAGCTCAGTCATATCTAAGACCTGACAAACATAAAGAAAGAAACAAGCAGGAGAACTGGAAAGAAACCTGTAGTGAAATAAATGTGAATAAAGAAGGGATAAAAAAGCCTGGGAACTCTTACTCAAAGGCAGTAAAAAGTATACAAAATCGACACATTTGGTCGATTACCTGTGGCATGGCAACAACAGATTGCAAGAAAGTTAATACTTTCAGCAACTTCTTTGCCACTGTCAACAAAAACAGCACAGCGAGAAGCTTGATGTATTACTAGTAAACAGCACATTAAAAATGAGCACTGATGAAACCAGCATAGCTGCTCTTGATGAACCTTTCAGCCCACAAGAACTTAAGTAGCAAACTGATATATAATTAGGCATTGAGATCAGACCAAATAACATGAGATAGTAAGCTGGGGTCAAAAGCAACGAGATGCTTCTATGGTTCATCAACAAAACAAAGGGAAACCACCAGGAAATTCAGACAGTTTAGGATTGTCTCCCTGGCATCATGTTTAGACAAACTAATAATTGCACTCAGGCATTCCCATAAGTGCTCAGTCCTCATCTTCAACAGCCAGCAAAGAGTTCCAATACTAATGGTGTCCGTTAAAATCTGATTATATGTCCATCTCGCTTTACCTCTGAGTGATGACTGTTGACTATATCCCCTGACCACCCCTTGCTGCTGCATTCTCTCTAGACCATGATAGTCTATCTGTTCTTCTACAGAGGGCCTTCAGCACATCTGCCTTATCATGCATCAAATCACCCCTTAATGATGTAGGCACCAGCCAATCTGTCTGCCTGTTTATTTACAACCACATCAGAGTGTCCTGGAGAAAAGATCCAGGGAATGCTCACAACCTGCATATGCAGTTTTTCTCCAACCAGCGGAAAGCTGCAGTAACCATCTCCACTTTCAGACTTGTGGTTGTGGTATTCTATACCATGCTCTCCAAGCACTATCAAATGTCAGGGAAATGCTATTGCAGTTGGGAATAGATACACAAGGAGCTAGGAATAGATACACAAGGAGCTGGGAATAGATACACAAGGACCTGCAACTTCACAAGAATGGCAATGAACTGCCAAATAAATAACTCAGCATTACTGCAAACATCGACAACAGTTTGCAGGTCAGCATGGCCAAGTAAGCCCAAGTAAGCTATGGAGAGGTATAACTCTTGTATTCTTGTATTCTTAAACATTCTGTGTGCTGATGCCGAGGTTATTGGTTCAACCCCTACACCAGACAGCTGGACTAAAATGTTGACCTGTTGTCCCTGACTTGGGGACATGAATTACAAGTACCTCTGAAGTCAGAGTGAGTTCGCCTGATGGCGATGGACACTGCTAATAGGGAAAGCTAATCCACACGCAAAACAAAACAAAAAAACAGCAGTTTACTGCCATCATGTTTGTATTATCTTAATTATGTTTCATTCTTCTTTCAATTTATAATGTTTATATTGTCTTAATTACATTTAATTCTTCTTGAAATTTATAATATATTATCTTTAGTATGTTTCATTCTTCTTTTAATGTTATCAGTTCAGTTATCAGTTATCAGTTGGGGTATCTTCGTTGCACTCCGGACATGTCCATAGGTGCTCAGATCCTCCCCCCAGCATATGCATCAGCGTCCGGTGGCTAATAGTGCCAGTTCTGTGTTGGTTGACGAGGCGCTTTGTTTTCCCGATGTACCTCTCGCGTCTGGCTGTGCCGATTCTTACTCCCAGGTCTTTCATCCTGGAGAGCGATGTGGAATCACTGGCGTCAAAATCCTCTGTTCTCGCCATATCTTTAAGGGCGTTAATGACATCGGCACGATCCATGGGCTGGCCATCTACAGGGGGTGCAGAGCCAGCCAATTTATCAGCTCGTTCATTTCCCTCGACTCCCGCATGTCCCGGGACGAAGATGAAGGTGACTTTGCGGACAACAGACTTCCGCAGCGACTCAGTCCACTGTCTACGTACAGATCCAGCTTCGACCTTCTGAATCATGCTCATTGAATCACTTAGTACACACACGTTGGTATAATGCTGTGATTCCAGCCATATGAAAGCCTGTGTAACTGCCATCACCTCCATCGTCATGCTGCTCGTGGTCATAGAGTGGGCACCACTGGATTCTTGAACGGTTCGGCCCGCTGAACGGGCTGTAAATGCCCACGCACTTCTCTGCTGCTTTACAACAGATCCATCTGTATAGATGAGCACTTCGGGGCTATCTGAGTGATCATAGATGAGCGCGTTAACCTCTGCATTGACAGCGGCAGGGTTCTGCTCTCTGCACCGTCTGTCGAGTGTGATAATGCAGGAGAAGGTACACTTAAAAGCTGGAGGCACCGGCACCCATTCCTTGCCGGGGTTGATACTGGTAAGACTGCAGACCTGTCCGACGACATCTTCCGCCCGACCCATCCATGATTTGCCCCTCTTTAGCCTGTCACCCTTTTCTCTGAATACAGCGTCATGCAGAGGGTGCTGCTCATCTGCACTTATTTTTAAGTATGCACGAGCTCTCCAGATCTTGATCCTGTGTTCCATTGTCGGGAAGTCAAGGAGGTATCTCATTGCTACACAGCTGGTGTCTCTCGTGCAGCCCAAAATGATGCGCATGGCTTCGTTTTGTACCTTTTCAAGTCTTCCAATCTGTGTAGGGCTGACAGTGAGGATGGCCAGGGCATACTCGATGCGTGAAAGCACAAGTCCTTGGAACAGAAGTAATAGCAGTCTTTGCTCGATATTGGCAGTCGCCATGACTCTCATTGCTGCCAAACCTTTTCGAGCCTTCGTTATGACATAGTCGACATGATCTTTGAAGGACAGGCTACGATCAAGCCTCACGCCAAGATATGTCATTGACTGGGTTCTACTCAGAATGCTCCCATCCATTCTTACTGCCGGCAGGTCTGTTTTCACAATATGGTTGTTTAGTGAGAACCATGTAACCGTTGCCTTTGCAGGGTTGACAAGGGCATCGGCATCAGCACACCATGAGGAAATTCGATCTAGTTCGCCCTGCATATAGTTGGCAACCGCCTGTCTATCTCGACCCTGTCGATACACGAGGATGTCGTCAACGAATGATAGAGTCCTACCCCTCCCATCCAACTGTTGTTCAGTGATCGGCACCGTATACACGTTGAATAGTACTGGTGACAGTGGTGAACCCTGTGGCAATCCTGGACATATCGTTATCGGCTCAGAAGACCAACTCCCGCATCTTAGCACCACCTTCCTTTGGAGTAGAACTGCAGCTATCCATCGTACAAGGTGAGGGTGCACTTTCAGTCTGAGGAGGGTTTGCATCAAGTGCTCGAAAGATACTCTGTTATATGCGTCCTCTAAGTCTATGGCGGCCGCACATGTCTCTTCTCTGACCTGAAATCCTTCGTAAACATCTTGAGCAAAGACCGCCACATTCAGCCATGACTCTTTGTTGCGTCTGTATCCTCCAAGTGTGGGCGGGAAGCAGCCGAGCTGTTCCAAGTCCCAAGCAAGTCTGTGTGCTACAATTTTCTCCAGTAGCTTGCCAACAGTATTCTGCATCGTAATGATTCTGTAGCCGCTTATCTTGGAGTGGTCTTTGTTCGGTTTTGGCAGCGGCAGCAAGTAGCTGTGTAGCCATTCTTCTTTGACCTGACCCCTCTGGATACTGGTGTTGAAATCTCTGGCCAGTTCTTCCATGTCATCATCTGATATCACCATTAGGTCACCATATCGGATGCCGTCTGGGCCTGGGGCGGTGTTAGGTGATTTCTTGAGCATTGCACGCAATATGTCAACTGTGATTGTCCATTCTTCGTCTGTCCCGACCCCCTCGCACAACTGAGAGAGTGTTGTTGTGGTCCTATGTCTGGCGGGCTCGTCTTTCTGGTCAGTCTGTTCTATGTAGCGTGCAAGAAGGGCCTTACCTTTATCCGCATCCGACTTTTTCCATGCGAGGTCTGTGCCTTGAAAGTCTGGTATACCCCTACGTTGTGCAGCACCGTTCATGCTCTTGTGGAGGCGCCAGAATGTCGTAAGAGATTGCTCGGAGCACACCTTCCTGCAGAACTCGTCCCATTTGTCGGCCTTGGCCTGTTTGGCGCAGGATTTGAATAAAGTCGTCGTCCTAACGACCTCAGTCTTCAGGTTCGCCAACTCAACCTGTGGCATGTTAGCCTTTCTGGCCTTTTGCCAGTCTTTGACAGCCTGCCTCTTTCCCAGCCACACCTTCTCGACCTCTCCATTCCACCATGGTGGCTGCAGCCATCTTTCTTGTCTCCTACGGGAGGAAGTTAGTTTCCTTCTTCTGATCTTGCTTATGGCGTCTTGACCAGTGGTGTCGTAAGGGAAGGCATTGGTCTTGTTTCTTTGACTCATGGCCCCGTCTTTCTTGATCAGGATGACACAAGGGTAGTGGTCACTATCGTGGTATCCCAGTGTGCCCCACCGGCACCTTGGTGCGATGGTGGGCGACACCAGAGCCAAGTCAATGATGCTGTCAGAGTCGCCTGGTCGAGTGGCCATTCTAGTGACCTTCCCATCATTCAGACAGATTAGGGCAGCAGATGCCAGGGCGTCCTCCAAATCTTCTCCCTGTCTATTGGTGATGCAATTCCCCCATTGACTGCCTCTGGCATTGAAGTCCCCGCAGTAGATGATATGCCTTTCATCCATATCGAACAAACTCTGCCATTGTCGCACGTCGACCTTCCCATTTCGCGCATAGACGTTAACGATTACAAGCTGCACTGGTGTCATTATTCTTAATGCCTGCACTTGCAGGGCATCGCTGTTCCAGGCGGACATATCGATCTCAGACACTAGTATGTTGTCGCGGACCAGAATGGCCTGTCCGAGGTGCCGCCTGTTAAAGAAACCCTGAAATCCCGCAACTTTGACTGTTCCGTCGGTGAGCTGTGTTTCTTGCAAGACTACAATATCGTTTCCGTAGAGTAGTTTTTCAAGAATGGGTCGGCGTTGACTAAATGATGCACAGTTCCAGTACAGTACTCGAACATTTCCGATACCCAATCTGTCACATTTTAAGCGCCTTCTGCGCGCGCCCGCCCTCTTACCACGTTGTGTCATAGCTGGTCGTCTGGCCGTCATGTTAGGCTTAACTATCGCCACCGGGCGCCGATGATACGCCGAAAGAAGACCGGACGCGCGTGCACGAACTCCGTTGCACGGTCCGAACTCCATTTCACCACGAAAAAAGCACTTAATCCATACACATTTCAGAAAAAACACGTTCCATTTTACGGGACGAAGAAATGTCCCGCCATCTTGCTTCAAGGGAACTTACTCCAAGTCTTTTAATGTATAATGTTTATATTATCTTAATCACATTTCATACGTCTTTCAATTGATAATGTTTATATTATCTTAATTACATTTCATTATTCTTTCAATTTAATGTTTATATTATCTTTATTATATTTCATTCTTCTATCAATTTATGTTTATATTATCTTAAACGTGTTTAATTATTCTTTATGTGATTCTTAACTGGATATCTAGACTTTGCGACAATATTGCCTTATGTTTGGCTTTTGTAAGTACATCTCTACAGCAACGTTTTACTATTAGTCCTGTCACTTTAACCCTTTTAAGACGGAACAACATTGGGCCAAATTTAGGTTTCCCTCTGAAGAAGACAGAGCCATTTTTTTGGAGTACAGAAATGACTGAGGTGACAATTTTATAAATTAAAAAAAAATATTAGAACCCTATATAGGTATATAATACAAGTATATATATTCTTAAAGAGGATAAACTAAAGTTTATTTCTGTGTATGATTGAAGTTATTTTGTTCATGTTTATGCAAATTTTGTGATCTCATTTGCATTTTGTGAAAAATAAAATATTTAATATCATAATATTTTGTAATAAACTACATTTTAAAAAAATGGTACTCGCCTAATATTTCCTCACTGAATGCCTACACTACTTTAGAATAACTTTGAACACTTATGTTTAGAAAAGCAACAACCATGAAGTCCCTTTTGACATTTGTTGCACATTGACCGGTCCGCTTCCGCCCTCCAGGAATTTTTCTGTCACTGCACACACAACAGTCTTTCTCTTTTCCATCTGGAACGAAACATATCTCTTTAGCTTCAGGGACTTCATCGCTTACTTGTGAGGTACAGTATTCCTTACAAAGTGCTTCAATGGCTAATCCAATGTAGTGAATTTGTATCTAGCCATCACATTTACAGTCGAATGAGCTTTATACAAAATGTACGCATTCAGCATCATTCTTGCGAGAATGTTGAAATGTCATTCTGATCTATCCCACCCATATGTTTGTTGTAATCCAGAACACTTCTTGGCTTCCGAACAGTTTGAGGAGCATCTCCACCTTCATGTTGACCACGTCTCCGCAGTGGCACTTCTCCAGTCTCTGCCTTGTTAAAAGTGGAGAGCAGTAGGACAGGATTCTTTTGAGACTTCTTTTCCTTAAAGGCAATGGCAATAGTTTCTCCTTGTCTGAAGTTAACTGTCTCCAGGGTTCATCTTCACTTTCAGTCCTTTTGGGTATTCCTTTCCTATTGCAACCCAGTGTCCCAGTGAGGCGTGTCCGGTTTTCTCCCAGCTCTTTGACAAGGGGCATGCTTGAAAAAAAATTATCAACAAACAGATGGTATCCTTTATTCAGATAGTTGCCGATTCTGAGCAGTCTCATCACAACTCTATGGGCTAATCCACTATCAGCTGCTTGTTGATCATTGGTAATATTATCACGCTTGCCTTTATAAACGAAGAAACCGAGAACGTATGCAGAATGAGAATCACATAACATATAAAGCTTTAATCCCCATTTATGATGATGCTTATTTGGGAGATACTGTATTAGCTGTGTTCTGTTTTTAGTACCAATCAAAGTCTTTATCTATGCAGATCTCTCTATGAGGGGTGTAATAATGTCGGAACGTGTTATTCGCATGTTCAACGAGAGGAATAAACTTTCCACAAGGATCATAACCGGGCTCACCAGGTTTGGCTAAACTAATATTATTCACCATGTGAAAAAATTTGTGAATAAGTTGAAATCTATCCCTACTCATTAGCTCTGCGAACCAAGGGGTTCTTTGGGATGGTTCAGTCTACGACTTCATCGTAGGCTTTTGAACCAAACCCATGTTGAGAATTATGGCTATGAAGGCCCTCATTTCATTCACAGTAACCTCAACCCAACTGTGAGCTAGAGACCTTCTCTTGAGGACTTCACTATCAAGAAACTGCCTGGCATATCTGTTTTTTTCTTTCACAAACAATGTTATAAGATTGAGTGTGAGAAACAACTCAAAATACATAATAGGTGGGCTATCATCTGGCGGCATGTGTTTTGGTCCGGACATTTCCATGAATGGGTATGGATCATCACGGTCTTCTTCAGTCCCCATACACTTAATCCATGGAAACACGAGGTCTGGTCCTTCATCGGCACTTTCCGTATCACTACAGTCGTTATCTGAAAGTCCTGAACTGTCAATATCGCTACTATCAGAGCTAGTCAATGCTAGTACATCTTCGGGTTCAAAGCTGGCCATTTTAGAAATCACAAATCCACGAAAAAATGGGTTACTTCGGAAAAAACTGCACAAAGTAATGACCACTTGTCTGAATCACGCTAGAAACGGAAATGTGGCGGCTAAAATGGCTGACGATTGCAAGGAAGCATTTGATTGGTCTGTACTATTAAAAGCACACCAATCATAGCAGTTCTTACAAACAGGGCCGATTTCTGGACACTCCGTCTTTTTCAAAAGAGCAAGATGGCCGCTGAAGGGCCAGTATATCGGCCTGGCCGGGGTCTAAGGGGTTTAAAATGTTTTCCCCTTGTCACTCTCTATGTAAAAATCACCAGGATGTGAAAAGCACGAATGAAAGTGATCCATCTCTAAGTCCTTACTTTGCCCATATTTTTTCAACTTTAAATCCATTTAAACCCAAAAAAAAAAAAATTTTTCAGAAAAAAACACGTTCCATTTTACGGGACGAAGAAATGTCCCGCCATCTTGCTTCAAGGGAACTTACTCCAAGTCTTTTAATGTATAATGTTTATATTATCTTAATCACATTTCATACGTCTTTCAATTGATAATGTTTATATTATCTTAATTACATTTCATTATTCTTTCAATTTATGTTTATATTATCTTTATTATATTTCATTCTTCTATCAATTTATGTTTATATTATCTTAAACGTGTTTAATTATTCTTTATGTGATTCTTAACTGGATATCTAGACTTTGCGACATTATTGCCTTATGTTTGGCTTTTGTAAGTACATCTCTACAGCAACGTTTTACTATTAGTCCTGTCACTTTAACCCTTTTAAGACGGAACAACATTGGGCCAAATTTAGGTTTCCCTCTGAAGAAGACGGAGCCATTTTTTTGGAGTACAGAAATGACTGAGGTGACAATTTTATAAATTCAAAAATAAATATTAGAACCCTATATAGGTATATACAAGTATATATATTCTTAAAGAGGATAAACTAAAGTTTATTTCTGTGTATGATTGAAGTTATTTTGTTCATGTTTATGCAAATTTGGTGACCTCATTTGCATTTTGTGAAAAATAAAATATTTAATAACATCATAATATTTTGTAATAAACTACATTTTAAAAAAATGGTACTCACCTAATATTTCCTCACTGAATGCCTACACCACTTTAGAATAACTTTGAACACTTATGTTTAGAAAAGCAACAACCATGAAGTCCCTTTTGACATTTGTTGCACATTGACCGAGCTCGCTTCCGCCCTCCAGGAATTTTTCTGTCACTGCACACACAACAGTCTTTCTCTTTTCCATCTGGAACGGAACATACCCCTTTAGCTTCAGGGACTTCATCGCTTACTTGTGAGGTACGGTATTCCTTACAAAGTGCTTCAATGGCCAATGTAGTGAATTTGTATCTAGCCATCACATTTACAGTCGAATGAGCTTTATACAAAATGTACGCATTCAGCATCATTCTTGCGAGAATGTTGAAAGTTACTTTCTTCCAATACTTCACAGTCCTCCTCTCATCCAGATAACAGTACAACATCATGTCATTCTGATCTATCCCACCCATATGTTTGTTGTAATCCAGAACACTTCTTGGCTTCCGAACAGTTTGAGGAGCATCTCCACCTTCATGTTGACCACGTCTCCGCAGTGGCACTTCTCCAGTCTCTGCCTTGTTCAAAGTGGACATCAGTAGGACAGGATTCTTTTGGGACTTCTTTTCCCTAAAGGCAGTGGCAAGAGTTTCTCCTTGTCTGAAGTTAATTATGTCTCCAGGGTTCATCTTCACTTTCAGTCCTTTTGGTATTCCTTTCCTATTGCGTCTCAGCGTCCCAGTGAGGTGTGTCAGGTTTTCTCCCAGCTCTTTGACAAGGGGCATGCTTGAAAAAAAATTATCAACAAACAGATGGTATCCTTTATTCAGATAGTTGCCCATTCTGAGCAGTCTCATCACAACTCTATGGGCTAATCCACTATCAGCTGCTTGTTGATCATTGGTAATATTATCACGCTTGCCTTTATAAACGAAGAAACCGAGAACGTATGCAGAATGAGAATCACATAACATATAAAGCTTTATTCCCCATTTATGATGGTGCTTATTTGGGAGATACTGTATTAGCTGTGTTCTGTTTTTAGTACCAATCAAAGTCTCATCTATGCAGATCTCTCTATGAGGGGTGTAATAATGTCGGAACGTGTTATTCGCATGTTCAACGAGAGGAATAAACTTTCCACAAGGATCATAACCGGGCTCACCAGGTTTGGCTAAACTAATATTATTCACCATGTGAAAAAATTTGTGAATAAGTTCAAATCTATCCCTACTCATTAGCTCTGCGAACCAAGGTGTTCTTTGGGATGGTTCAGTTGACCAGTACGACTTCATTGTAGGCTTTTGAACCAAACCCATGTTGAGAATTATGGCTATGAAGGCCCTCATTTCATTCACAGTAACCTCAACCCAACTGTGAGCTAGAGACCTTCTCTTGAGGACTTCACTATCAAGAAACTGCCTGGCATATCTGTTTGTTTCTTTCACAAACAATGTAATAAGATTGAGTGTGAGAAACAACTCAAAATACAAAATAGGTGGGCTATCATCTGGCGGCATGTGTTTTGGTCCGGACATTTCCATGAATGGGTATGGATCATCACGATCTTCTTCAGTCCCCATACACTTAATCCATGGAAACACGAGGTCTGGTCCTTCATCGGCACTTTCCGTATCACTACAGTCGTTATCTGAAAGTCCTGAACTGTCAAAATCGCTACTATCAGAGCTAGTCAATGCTAGTACATCTTCGGGTTCAAAGCTAGCCATTTTAGAAATCACAAATCCACGAAAAAATGGGTTACTTCGGAAAAAACTGCACAAAGTAATGAACACTTGTCTCAATCACGCTAGAAACGGAAATGTGGCAGCTAAAATGGCTGACGATTGCAAGGAGGCATTTGACTGGTCTGTACTATTAAAAGCACACCAATCACAGCAGTTCTTACAAACAGGGCCGATTTCTGGACACTTCGTCTTTTTCAAAAGAGCAAGATGGCCGCTGGAGGGCCACTAAATCGGCCTGGTCGGGGTCTAAGGGTTAAGATGTTTTCCCCTTGTCACTCTCTATGTAAAAATCACCAGGATGTGAAAAGCACGAATGAAAGTGATCCATCTCTAAGTCCTTACTTTGCCCATATTTCTGGTCATGTCTAAGTTTTAACTGTATTTGTTTTTAAACTATGTTCATCAAATCTGAGTTTGTGAAACCTCTACATCACTACTTTGATCAGTATCTCTGGTTATGTCTAGGTTTTAACTGTATTTGTTATGAATCATGGTTCATAACATCAGAGTTCATGAAACCTCTAAGTCACTACTTTGACTATATTTTCGTTCATGTCTAGGTTTTACTTGTACTTGTCATTAACCTAACATGTGTAAATGTGAGGAAATTGTTGTGACACCCGGTAAGATTTGTGGAAAGAGAGATAGAAGAAAACAGGGTGAGAAAATTCTTGACAGTCTTGTGTCATGGCATGGAAGGGAGTCAACACATGAATTGACCCATGCCGTCAGAGATCACAATTTGTGGAGGGGCATGATCGCAAGCCAGTTATGCATTGGATGGTGTTATTAATCATGATGTTGATGAAACCTGCATTTTATATATAAAACTTGTTGTATGCAATCGCTAATGTTCTGCTGACTGCTGCTTTACGCAAAGTCCCAATGTGGTCTAGTAATTTCATTTCATTGGAAAACATATTTTTTAAAATGATTTATTAGTTTATTCTGCCGATATTATGCTCCCACAGGGCTAAATCTTGCTGAAACCTTTCTGAGATCTTGAAGTCTTGGTAACTTTCAGGACATCTCAACATCTCTGAAGCAATGTGAGAGATGATGAACTTCATGAACACTATGATTCTTGTGTTTCTTTTCAAATCGGCAGTACTTCCCCACATAATCATAATGGAGGTACTCCCAGCGATTCAGAATTGTCCTCAAAATCTTCATTGTTAGCACTCTCCCAGTCAGGATACGACCACGTATGCTCACATTTCCTGTGAATGGGCATTTATTGTCAACTAAGTAACCACCATCAATTGCCTCTCTTGGAGCTTTGAATACAAGTCAGGCATTTCGCACATATCTAAGGTTCTTCTAAGATTTCCCCTGTAGTAAAATACGGTAATATGCTATCGATATTAAGAATGCCTGTGAAAGCGCATCTAACGAATCTGCTGTCTGTACTCTGTATGACTGTTTCATGTAATCATGTATGATGGTTTCGATTTCGACAGTTTCGTTTCTTGCACTATAAAAATAAAAAAATTTCTGCTAGGAAAAAATATATTTTATAACATTCTACCAAACGCAGGGAAATTACCTTAAGAAATGTGCCTTCGAATGTAGGTGGAGTATAGTCTTCAAACGCATTCCTTGACTTTAGCCTGCGGCTTGTCCCCGACTATTCTGTCTGTCACCGGTTCTTCGTGTACCTGGGATACGTTGACAGCTTCGTCCAGGGCAGCCATCTTGTTAGTTTACACGCTGGCAAACAATACGTAAACAGAAATGATTGTCGCAATAGGTCTTGAGATGCGTCAAGAACGGAATATTTATTCGCCTGAATTAGCCCATTATATCATTATATGAGGCTCAAACTAAAACAGCTTACAGCAGACATATCAAAGTACTTGGTACATTAGAACTCGAATTGGTGTATGCTTTATTTAACGACAGTGTCAAAGGCGTAACAACAGTATTGACAATACGGACAATAAGAATTATGATGATTGTTCATAACTGTCAACTGTCATTTACTGCCAATATAGTACCTTGCAGCGAATGGCAGGATGGTTACTAATCTGATTAAATACTGCACATGAGAAGCAAAGGAGAGATAGGGGAAGAGAGACGGACAGGCAGAGAGGGATAAAGAGAGATATAGAAAGAGTGATAACGAGAGATAAAGATAGTCATCAAGAGTGATAAAGAGATATATAGATAGAGAGATCAAGGGATAAAGAGAGATATAGATAGAAAGAGATAAAGATATGGGGATATAGAAATATAGAGATGGTGAGAGAGACATAGATATAGAGGGGTACAGAGATATATAGACAGAGAGATCAAGAGTGATAAAGAGAGATAATCAGATATGCTTCTTAGTTTTTGCTCGCTTGAAATATGTCTATAATTGCAATGTTGTCTCTTGTGTGAATTTAACTGTCTTTTTTAGTTCTCTCAATGGTCCATAGAGTTTATCTTCTACTGTTGTCTCTCTAGGCCAGAAGGTTTGCCTAGATATGTTGTATTTTGGGCAGTCTTGGAGTATGTGCTCTGCTGTCTGCGACGCCAATCCATATGTGCACATGGCTGAGTCACCAATCTTGAATTTGTATACATGTGGTTGCGTAATCTAGTGTGTCCTGTTCTGAGGCGCAGAATAATGACTTGTTCTGGTCTGTCCATAATGTGGTAGTCATCTTGAGCAGGTTTTGGTGGCTTTCTGACTGATTTGATCATTCTTTTCTTTTGGTGGATATGTAACGGGCACATCAGGCTGTTCTTCTTTGGCTTCTTCCTTAGCCAATTGATCAGCTTTGTCGTTTCCTGGTACTCCACAGTGGGATGGTATCCACTGTAGGGTGACCTTATGCTGACTGCTAAGTTCAGAAAGTAGTGTTCTTAGTACTGGCAATTTCTCAGACAGGAGCGCCTCGAGTACTGATTTTGCATCTGTCAATAGCACCACAGGGTGTGTACCATGGCTGGTATTTAGTAATTTCTCTGTTGCTATCTTGATTGCCTCAATTTCAGCATCATAGTTATGGCAGTACTTTCCTGTTGGTACTGTGGCCGTGTCCCTAGTATTATTTGGGTATTCTATGTACACTCCCGCTCCTCCATTTCGAACAGCATTTTGTGCTGACCCGTCTGTGTAGACTCTTATCCAGAGGTCTTGTGGGTATTCTTCATCAAGGAAGCTGCGAGTGGCTGTTCTGCGCTGTACACTGTTCTGTTCTTCCTTGTCAAATATTCCTCTCACTTTTGTCTGGATTTGAAGTGATAATCTATGCTCATATTTCCATGGAGTTCGCTCTGGAATATTTTTCAGAGGCATACCAACTGTGGGCAGATCGGTGGTTTCTCTGCAGAGTCCGTTGGCCTGGTGGATAAAACTGCTTCTTTTCAACCGCCCCATAGCTAAGTTTTCAAATTTGTTCTTCATAGGACGGCCTGGCAAGCTGAGAAACGTTTCTGCTTGTATAAGCGTTTTCGTATCTCTGCGCTCTATCGGTGCTTATGTCCTCCCAATCTTCTCCATCTCCACTATAGGGGTTGATCTCATCCTTCCTGTGGTGACTCTAAGTCCAGCTCTTGTAGTGTGGTTTTTGATGCTAAACACCACGCAGTTGACCCGTATTCCAGGTGTGGTCGTATGCTCTGTTGATAAACTTTGCAAAGTATTTTCCTACTGGCTCCCCATGTGGTTCCACTTAGTTTTCTCAGGATGGCTATTTTCCTTCTGGCTTTTGCTACTGCTTTGTTGATGTGCTTTCTCCATGTCAGCCTGCCATCAAATGTTACTCCAAGGTATGTTGGTTCTTTATCTTCTCTAAGGGGTATTGCGTTTGTCTGGATGATCCCTGCCTTTTGTTTTGGAGAGAGGGTAAATAGAGTGGTGCTGCACTTGTCAGTGTTTATGCTGACACACATCTATTTCCCCATGCAACAAATGCACCTACAGCAATCTGGTGGACACTGATGCGTGTTCATTTGTGCTGTATAGAACCAGGTCATCAGCATACATTGCCGATTTAAGTCCATTCAGTAGATTAGCAACAAGATCATTGATGAAGATTAGAAAAAGTGTGGGGGGCAAGACTCCGCCCTGGGGAACACCGTGACGCAATAATACTTTCTTGCTCTTGAGACCATCTATCTGTACTCGGGGTCTTCTGTTGTGCAAGTATGCTTTCACCCATATGTACAAACTTCCATTGACTTTACAGTTTCTCAGTTTCTTCATCAGATCTTCTTTCCAGACGTTGTCAAAGGCTTACTTCGGATCTATCCATGCAGCAAGCACCAGCTTCTTCTCTTGGAATGCATCTTCTATTTCTTGAGAGAGGTAGGTTGTCTGATCTTCCGTAGAGTAACACTGCCTAAAGACAACCTGCTGTGACACAAGGATGTTTTCACTTTCAATGTACCACTGCAGTCTGTGATTGATGATGCGCTCCATTGTTTTGCAGACACAGTTGGCGAGGCTAATTGGTCTGTAGCTGGAGACAATGGAACTGTCTTTCCCTAATTTTAGGAGGGGTATCATGATTGCTTCTCTCCAAGCTTGTGGAACACTGCCTAAGGTCCAGCAGTTCTTGAAGATCTGCATCAGCTTTGCTTTGGCCCTTATTTCTAGGTTACTGATGATTTCATTGGAGATACCATCAGCTTCTGGTGACTTTCTCATTTTTAGTTTTAATATGGCTAGCTCTAGTACGCTGATTGTGATAGGTGCCTCCAGAACCTCGTGTACTGTTTCATTCTGTCCTGCATGTTGCCGTTTCTCTCGAATCTCTTGTTGTTTCTCTGGACTAATTTTGATATTTTATCTTGTGCGAATGAGTCCGCAAAATGGTCAGCTGCTTGCTTTCCTGTTAAGATGTTTCCGTCTTTCTGTAATGCAATTTTTGAGTTTCTCCCTGTACCCTCATCGTTAAGTTGTTTTATTAGCTTCCACAACTTCCTTGTGTCTCTTTCAAAGTTCAGAGACTCTGTTTTCTCCTGCCAGCTTTTCCGTCTAGCCTGCAGCTGGGCGCTTTGAAATTGGGCTTTTGCATGCTGGTATTCATTGTGGTGTTCTTGGCTGGGTTTGGCCTCTGCTTGCTTTCTACACACTTCCACATCATTATGCAACTGTTTGGGTTCACTACTTCCAGTAGGGTTTATAATGTTTACGGGCTCCTCTTGGTATTGTTTCTCGTACTGCCTGTAGTATGCATTTCCCACAATTTTCAGCTACTTTATTTATGTCTTTCTCAGTATTCATGTTTCTAACCTGTATGCTGGTGCGATGCTTGTACATTGCCCTGTCTGCTTTCTTGTAGTTCCACCTCCAGAGGGTGCTGCTTTCACTTACAAGCTCATTTTCTACAGTTAGAAAGACTGGCCGGTGGTCACTGCCACCAAGTTGTTTCCCAACAATTCGTGTAATGTTCCACTCCAGGTTTGATTGATTGATTGATAGATTGATTTAGGAATCGACATCACAGCATTCGGGGCATTCCCATAAGCGCTCCGTCCCCATCCTCAGCAGCCAGCGAAGAGTTCCAAAACTAATAGTACCAGTAGCAATCTGATTAATTGTCCGTCTCGCATTTCCTCTGAGCGTTGAGCGTCGGCCAGATTCCCTTGTCACTCCTCGCTGTCTCATTCTTGCCAGACCATGGTAATCCATTTGCTCCTCCGAGGTGTGCACGTGCTCCCACAAGGCCGCAAACACGTCTGCCTTGTCATGTATCAATACTCCACCGAGTTCTGCAGAGCCAGCCAATCTGTCCGCCTGTTCATTACCCAGCACACCGGCATGCCCCGGAGAAAGGATCCAGGCGATGCTTGTCACCCGTGACCTCCGAAGCGAAGCAAGCCACTCCGCACGAAGCCTGCCCGTCCTCACCCTCGTCAGCATGCTTTCTGAGTCAATTACAATCACGATGTGTGTGTGTGTGTGTGTGTGTGTGTGTGTGTGTGTGTGTGTGTGTGTGTGTGTGTGTCGTATTCTCCATCCAGCGGAGAGCCGCAGTGACCGTCTCCACCTCCATTCTTAAGCTGGATGTTGTTGTATCATATGCCAGGCTCTGTGACGGGACGGCCCCGGCAGCATCAGAATTACACAAGTTTGAAAGGAATTACAGAGCCCACAATATTTTCTATCATTCTCTAAAAGAATAAACGTCCACCAGAAAATGATAGAAATGCAAGAGGATTGAAATCAAGAGAAAAATACATTTTGACCACGCACGCCCCATCATTTCTGTAATGCTAGGTCTGAGAAAGCTTTGATGTACAGATCAAACGTAAAACCCAGACACCACGGCACCAGTCGGCGGGCGCTATCAAAGGTTGAAAACTCACTGTTTTCAGTACCAGGGAAGTGAAAGACGGCAAAGTGTGATATCTGGGCTGGGGACGACGTTGATACATCGCGGAGCCAGTCAGTGGAGATTGGCGTGTTAGTTTACAATCCTGCGTGTTAGTTTACAATCCTGCGGTTGGAATAGGGACTGACACCTAAGACCTTACGGTTAACATGACCTAACGTGTAAACCAGCCACGGCAGAATGGGAGATAAGAGGGTCAGCCAGACCCGTGTGAAATAATACATGGCAGTGCTACTCAGGGAAAAACCCGTGTGATCCAAAGACGGCAATATAATGCAGGCTTAACACCTACCCGCAATACGGGGCAAAGTAGGAACACATGGCTGACACATTATTGCCAGCAACCCAGGAAGGCGGGTGTTAACAGCAGATTGGAATGTAATGACGCAACTGCATTGCCGACAAAGCATGTTTCATTGTTTCAGGCGTGGGGGGGGGGGGCATCGGTCAGTTTGATTGACACATGAAACTACCGTCCACAGGAAAGGAGGAGGTGTGAAAAGAATTTGGCACTTAATCCATCTGGGTAAATCGTCCTACATGAAAAATAGGTGGAGCTAACAGGAACTTGGACATAGTAATTAGCTAGCGTGGAAACTAGCCAGGAACGGAGAGAATAAAACTACGAGCAGTGGCCAGCAAGACTTCAGACGCATTCACAATAGCGTACCAGGGAAGCCGGAATTTTAATTTCTGGTGAGAGATTACCCTCTCGTTTTGTTACTTCAATACATAGTCGTATGACAGGATTTCCTAGCTATAACCCAGGTAATACCATTACTCTGATTAGTTTGTCTGCTAGTCTGAAGGCTTGTGTAGTTTCTTGTTCTGCATATTCTCCCAAACTTTACACTGGTGGTTTTTCTTTGTACTTAATGTCCCAGTTCTAGCTTTACGATTTCACTGAGAACTATTTTCTTCTTTCATTCACTACTTGGTTGTCTGATTTGTTGTATGTGATAATTTGGAGAAATCCATTATCCAAGCTACATGAGCGTGTGGCGTATGCATGTACAGGAGATATATTTAGATTCATCCTGTATGATGTTAAACATTGGGGAGACTGACTACTTAGGAGAAATTCCTGAGAGCTACCAGTCTCTTGATAGCGTCCAATTAACATTGATTATTTGGACCAACACTTTGAGTGCCTACCAAGATTGTGGTGAAACCACTTGGTTTGAGGAATGGCACCAGTTCACCTTGTCTGCATGATGTCTGCATGAAGACAGACATGACTTAGGACATTCAATATCCCAGACAGATTCAGGGAAGGCATTTAATGTTCGACAGGACTGTGCGACCAGTCCTTCCGACAAGACGGAATGAATGAATCAGAAAGGGAGAAAGTGAGGTGAACTTATATGGGAAACACTCCATTACATAAATGTATGTGAATATGTATGTTTTGAGCTATTGATGTTCTAAATGGCTTTATGATTATATACATATATATATTTATTTATTTAGAACTGATATATGTTTATGTAACATACCATCATATATTATGACTTGACTGTATGTTTATATGAATTTATAGACATATGTGTTTGAGATGTGTAGACGTAGATACTACCCATCTCCGTTCGTTTCATTCCAGATCTCTTAGGAGCAATGGACAGTCAACAACCCATATCAGGAAGTGACTTAGCCTTGTGAAGGGACCACTTTGGACTCCTTCAATCTGACAGTGAACTGCGTCTCACTGGGGGAAGCATGACCTATGTGACCTCTTAAGTTACGTATACCATAATATAATCATCATCATCATATGATCATCAAGACTAGAAATAATAAACACAGTTGTTGTATTTTAAAACTCAATTTGTCCGTATATATTCTAAATGTTTATAAATGTTTGTGTAGCTTCTATAATCTAGTGCACACATTATTGTATCATTTAGTGGGGGTTCACACATATTGTCCAGAAGTAGGAATATATGTCAAGGAGGTACCTTGCATATGCAGTTATAAGTAACCAGATTACGTTGCATAACTTAACTCCTCCTTTCTCACTTCTGGTGATACCAAGTACAGCCAAATCTATATAGATATATTCTATCTTCAACGAGCCACTTATTGGCTGTTTTCTTGAGTATCAGGGACTGTATCTTAAATCAGCATAAAAGACACTAGTTCCATGTTTTCTCTCTAGGATCTGGGGTGGTAATTAGTCCAATCTGACAGAGGTAAGGGATCTCAAACTGCACCCAGCACTAAACCCCAGTAGGAGAAAATGATTTTGGCTGAGTGGTTGCCCAACCGGGAGCTACCTCAAGCCAGTCTGCTCGTCTGCTATAGAATCCGGGAGTAAACCCTAGAACACTTTGGTTCGCTTGCAAGGAACGAACCTATTTCAAATCTGTTAGTCTGGTATTATTCTGGTCTTGCCCGGGGATAGAACCTAAGTCATTCTCACTTACATTCTTAGCAGCATTAGTTAGTTATAATGTATTTCTAATGTAAAAGCTTGCTTGTTTGTAGGCCAGATTTGGACACATTATGACTTCTCGTCCATGATAGAAACAGAGAATAAATTCTAGACTATTGATTTTCATAAACCATTCTTTCATTCTTCACCCATTACATTTGCTAAGTATTAACTTAGGAATTTGTTTCAAGGGAAGTATGTAGAATTTAAATAACTTGTTAAAAAGTTAATAATGGATAATATCATATGAGTTAATTTACACCATTCACCACTGTAGAATTAATAATCACATTAATTAGTGATATTAATTAGTTTATTGATGATATACTTGATGATTTTTTGATTACATGCTTTATAATTTGATTTAATCATGAATAATTTGATAATGCATAATTACTTCAGTGTATGACAGACTGCTTTGCATCAACTTTCTCATACAAATTCACTACTATCATTCTCATAGCAGTGTCGGTTCCTCTTGTCACTATCCTGTTCTAGTATAAATCTGACTAGCTCTGTAGGGTAATAATATAATTACTTGCCTGAGTTTAATCTGAGAAGAGATCATGGAGGCACGCACAGATTTCTTAGAGTCCGCTAGAGGATGGGGCATAAGGCTCGGCTTAGTAGGAGAGAAGCTAGAACTATTTATTAGAGATGAAATGGATTGGTGGGACAAAGAAGATGAACAGATGATGAAAAGACTTGCAGAATTAGAAGCAGATATGCGTCACAAAGCTGAAGAAGATGAGATTAAGAAGAAGCAAATTGAAATACTGAACATGGAGGAATCTACCAGCTCGATTGAGGAAAAACCAATCACTCAAGCCGAAACTCTGATAGAAAACGGAGAAGCTGACCGTCACAAAGGAGAGGCATGTATTCCTTTGCAAATCCCCATGGCTCAGAAAAACAAAAACTTAGGCACAGAAAGGCAGATGCTTCCCACCTCAATTCCGAAAAATAAACGGAATAGGAATAAATGTACCCAGAGTACAATAAACAGTCACAAACGTGATAAATATTTACAGCGCAATAAAAGCGGATTAGCTGGCTTGGCAACCCAGCAATCTCAGGAGCTTCCTAAGACTTCCCAAAGGAGAAAAATCCAGGAGGAGGAGGACCTGAGGAAAACTATTAAAGAGATCGAAGGCGAGACCTTACCCGACTCTTTTATTCCCTTCAGTTCAGAGAAACTAGGAGTGGAAATGAATTCAGCTGAGACTGGAATGGATGTAAAACAGGATTCCATTGTTTCTCACGGTGTGGCCACCCAAGATGAAACAATTATCAGTATGAATTACTTATCTCAGGTGGGAGATGGCATTTAAAATGACACCCCACAACATTCACTTCTATTGGATTTGGCACAAGAAAACCAGACCAGGGATAGAATACCTCAACTGGACTTGGCACAAGAGAGCCCGGCCAGGGGTTGAAAAACAAGACACGGAGGAGAATTCTTACGATGTCAGTATCTTGGAGTCTTTCGAAAAGGAAATTCAAGATAAAGAAAGCATTCATGGTGATAGTACTATGGACTCTGATTCAGGGACGATAAACATGTTTGCTACCAACAAAGAAGAAAATACTTCTTTGGACAAGATGAAGGTAATACCTATCATCAATACAGCTGAAGCTAACAGGGGATCACAGTTGATGGACTCTGCAGCGGAACAAGCCAGGAGCGGTTGGTATACTCAACACTCAGGACCTTGTTTACCTTTCACTTCAACCAATGTTGGATGTGGAGAACAGCTGTTTATGTATACTTCTACAAGGAGTGATACAAATTCACAGTTCTTGGGGAACCACCAGATTTCTCAAAACTGGACAACTTATACTAGCCTAATACTTTCAAACACAGATTCAAAATGGAACTCTGTTGAAGAGGAACTCTCCTGGATAAAGAATTACCAAGGGAAGACAACTCTTAAATCAGGAGGAAGTAAACGGACGCCCTACCAAGAAAGAGGCAAGTATGAGCTGAATGGACATCATAAAATTATGATGTTTAGCAAATTTCCTGCCAAAAGGAGGCGATTAAAGGATTTTAATATGATCTTTGGCCGACGGAGGAAAAGAAAATGGAGCAACATTACTGCGACCAATTCTTTTAAGAAAACACTGATGGCACTTCCTCTGCTTATAGGACAAGGGCCAGAAATTGAGTGGACAATAACAGTCTCTCTGCGGCGCAGGAGAATCTTGTTATACATTTTGCAATTTCCCGGCTGGGAAAAAGTAAAACCTCCAGAGGACAGGACATTACCGAGCAATAGCACGGAAATCCAACAGAAAACCAGGAGCAAAGATTTGCAAGATTTATCCTGGGAGAATGGACATGGGATGTCCTTTTGGACTCACCGGACAACCCACTGCCACAAGGAATATTGGGAACCCAGACTTGGAGGCAATTCTGGAATGGAGAGCACTTAGATACATTCTTGAATGCTGCCGAGGCTCTGTTATAGGCTTCATTGCTGAACCTACTTAAATTGGGGAGCTATGTGACGGGACGGCCCCGGCAGCATCAGAATTACACAAGTTTGAAAGGAATTACAGAGCCCACAATATTTTTCTATCATTCTCTAAAAGAATAAACGTCCACCAGAAAATGATAGAAATTCAAGAGGATTGAAAACAAGAGAAAATACAGTTTGACCACGCACGCCCCATCATTTCTGTAATGCTAGGTCTGAGAAAGCTTTGATGTACAGATCAAACGTAAAACCCAGACACCACGGCACCAGTCGTCGGGCGCTATCAAAGGTTGAAAACTCACTGTTTTCAGTACCAGGGAAGAGAAAGACGGCAAAGTGTGAAATCTGGGCTGGGGACGACGTTGATACATCGCGGAGCCAGTCAGTGGAGATTGGCGTGTTAGTTTACAATCCTGCCGTTGGAATAGGGACTGACACCTAACACCTTATGGTTAACATGACCTAACGTGTAAATCAGCCACGGCAGAATGGGAGATAAGAGGGTCAGCCAGACCCGTCTGAAATAATACATGGCAGTGCTACTCAGGAAAAAACCCGTGTGATCCAAAGACGGCAATATAATGCAGGCTTAACACCTACCCGCAATACGGGGCAAAGTAGGAACACATGGCTGACACATTATTGCAAGGAACCCAGGAAGGCGGGTGTTAACAGCAGGTCGGTCAATCGGTCAATTTGATTGACACATGAAACTACCGTCCACAGGAAAGGAGGAGGGGTGAAAAGAATTTGGCACTTAATCCATCTGGGTAAATCGTCCTACATGAAAAATAGGTGGAGCTAACAGGAACTTGGACATAGTAATTAGCTAGCGTGGCAACTAGCCAGGAACGGAGAGAATAAAACTACGAGCAGTGGCCAGCAAGACTTCAGACGCATTCACAATAGCGTACCAGGGAAGCCGGAATTTTAATTTCTGGTGAGAGATTACCCTCTCGTTTTGTTACTTCAATACATAGTCGTATGACAGGATTTCCTAGCTATAACCCAGGTAATACCATTACTCTGATTAGTTTGTCTGCTAGTCTGAAGGCTTGTGTAGTTTCTTGTTCTGTATATTCTCCCAAACTTTACACTGGTGGTTTTTTTTTGTACTTAATGTCCCAGTTCTAGCTTTACGATTTCACTGAGAACTATTTTCTTCTTTCATTCACTACTTGGTTGTCTGATTTGTTGTATGTGATAATTTGGAGAAATCCATTATCCAAGCTACATGAGCGTGTGGCGTATGCATATACAGGAGATATATTTAGATTCATCCTGTATGATGTTAAACATTGGGGAGACTGACTACTTAGGAGAAATTCCTGAGAGCTACCAGTCTCTTGATAGCGTCCAATTAACATTGATTATTTGGACCAACACTTTGAGTGCCTACCAAGATTGTAGTGAAACCACTTGGTTTGAGGAATGGCACCAGTTCACCTTGTCTGCATGATGTCTGCATGAAGACAGACAAGACTTAGGACATTCAATATCCCAGACAGATTCAGGGAAGGCATTTAATGTTCGACAGGACTGTGCGACCAGTCCTTCCGACAAGACGGAATGAATCAATCAGAAAGGGAGAACTTATATGGGAAACACTCCATTACATAAATGTATGTGAGTATGTATGTTTTGAGCTATAGATGTTCTAAATGGCTTTATGAATATATACATATATATATTTATTTATTTAGAACTGATATATGTTTATGTAACATACCATCATATATTATGACTTGACTGTATGTTTATATGAATGTATAGACATATGTGTTTGAGATGTGTAGACGTAGATACTACCCATCTGCCACATGGCGTTTAGACAGAATGACGTCATTGGAATAGGCGGTGGAAAAGGATAACGTCAGTAGATAGCAACGGGAAGAGGCTGTGATGGTGATTTCGAACAAGGACGTGTTTTTCTAAGGATCTGTGTGAGGTGACCTCTGGACGCGATGATATGAGCGTGAGACTGCTCTGAGTCAGGAGAGGGATCTGTTGATGATGATACTGCAGTGAAGTAACCGGGCGGAAAAACCTTGAGTGGAATTACAGCTTAAATGGAATCAGTGGATCAGGGCGTCAAGCAGAGCGCAGTAGACTGGACACTCATCGGTGGATTAGTAAAGTAGGTGCCGACCCTGTCTATAGGGGTCAACCTACAGGTCTGCGTGAGTTTAATGTTCACATGTCTGCTACGGAATAAACTTCTGGTAGCGCTTTGATATCTTGACTTTTGCCGTTGATTGTCATTGTATTCAAGGTAAGGACGCAAGTTTAATTCCTCGTCCTTCGTTGCTGTTTTGCATTATTACGAGTTGATACCTCGACGGTTGCCGGTGTAGGCACATCGAGGCATATGGGGGTCGTCACTGGACTCGCTGCATAAAAAAATTGTCAACACGAAATTCCTGCCAGATTCAGTCAGCTGAGCGTAGAAATAATTTGCACGCCGACATCATCTTGAGTTGCACCGTACTACACGAATCACACACAGAAAGAAAGAACGCACTGAAAACTCCACGTCACAAAAATGGTGAAGATCAGGAATTATTTCAAGTAAATTGAGGATCTTAGACGTTACAAAGTTTACAACAGTAAGTGAAAGTGTAGTATATTATAAGAACAGTGCAATGAGAATTAACATATCAGGACGTAAGAACAACATTACGTAGAAGAAGTGCAGTAGAAATATAATAGTCGCACCATACGCGCGAAACTGCACGATATGAAACAAGTCACAGCGCTATAATAATATATTTGTAACAACTGACATTTAGAAAGATCACAGCATATTTAAGAACATTATTGTGTTTTGAAAGAATGTACGGGTACGACTACAGTGCTACTTAAGAAAGGAAGATAGTACATAGATATGAAATGTCCGAAACATTCGACACCATGGTCGATATGGAAAGTAACTATGTTGATGTGAGTAGGCCGTAAGATCTAAAGAAACACTGCGCTGCCACAAGTCTACACCACAATACTGTACGATAACACAACGATAAACACTGTACATTCGAGAATTGATGGTTTGCTCACGAATTTGATTGCAACTGCTCAAAAGTGACTTTATAGCTAAACAATCTGCGGAATTTATGAAGTTCGTCATGATTCAAGATTATTATCACATTTATCGTTGGACTGTTCCACATAGGATGGAGTGTACTAACGATCTGCAAGTATAGTTTACTCTATCAGAAAGACATTCGTTATTTTACGAACATTACTAACAGTTTTGACTTGGTTGTTTAAAACGCCAAAAGATTTTGCCACCTACAAGTGTGAGACATTTACACGCTCGTTACAGTTGCCGAAGCAGCATTTCGGTTGTCTCACGGTGCCAGTTCAGTATATTAGACTGACACCTCACTGGCATAGAATCAACGGACACGAAGTTTCTTCACAGAATATCGCATTCTTTATCGTCAAGACTACACATTATACGCGCACCATTTGAAACATACTGTCCACGACGCTATATTAAGGAAGAAACGACGATAAAAACATTGCAGACTGTAAACATTGAAGTATGTAATTATTACTAACATATCAGACTTCGTGGTACAATGCAAACTACACAGTTGACACGACACACTGACACGCAAACGTCAACAAAGAGAATGACACCACACACGATTATATTTGCTGCCGACACTCTGTCATAAATTCACTATCGGCGCAAAGGACATTTGATACGTTTATAGACATTATTTATTGTACATGTCTGAAAACTTGCTGACGTCGGATGCTGAAAGATGATAAACAACATTATGAAAATTAAGTTGACACAGTACGCCATGATGCAAGTAATGTTCAACAACGATCGTCACTGAAACTTCACTACTGTCACATACGAACATTGAACGTTACAAACTTTACACAGTACCACTTCATTACTTTGAACTTTACTCTTCACGGGAAACTTCAATATATATTTACGAGTTGCAACGGGATATCTGACAGAATACATAGAGACACGTTATCATTACACCTCAGCATGCAAAAAATCTAACACGTGTACACTCACTTGATAACGATTCACATTTGGACAGTTATATTTATTATATCGGGACATTAAAGGACATTATACACATCAATATACTACAGGACACTACACTGCACCTGCAACGCATCGAGACGTTACATGTTCCTCAAGATTCTGACGCCAGGACAGACGTACACTATCACACGGATTGACAACTACCATTTTTCATCGTGACACCAGACACAGTCAGCTTGTTCACGCATTGGACTTTATGTACCAGAACTGGATGCAAGCAGATCTACTGATTTTACTGTGGGCATCTTTCATTCGGATACCTACAGCAGCCTAAACTTATCACAATAAGGCTGCAGTAAAACTCAAACGTCGTCGTTACACTACAGCCAACTACGTGTTATGGGTTGGTTACGGACTTCCTTAGTCCAGGGTGAAAGTACAAGTTAATTGTACTATCGTTCAAGCCAGGAGCAACAGTCTATTGTGGACACAGCTTCTCAGATATCAATCAACAAACATATCAATA
Source organism: Cepaea nemoralis (assembly GCA_014155875.1). Classification (NCBI taxonomy): domain Eukaryota; kingdom Metazoa; phylum Mollusca; class Gastropoda; order Stylommatophora; family Helicidae; genus Cepaea; species Cepaea nemoralis. The sequence continues at coordinate 104,278 of JACEFZ010002808.1, read as the reverse complement.
CTCGAGTGGTGACCACGGATCAATTTCTTATTGAACTGATCGACACAATTCTATGTCAAAATTTTTGAACGACAGGAACTCTACTCAGTTATATATGTACAAGAGAGCCGGAAAAAGGCCAGTATATGTTATTGTTGGTTAATGTGTTATTGTTGATAAATGAGGTGCCTATTATTTAATATTAAGTAGATTAATTCAAAAATGGATAGTGTGAGCGTTTCTACATTAAGCAAGGACACTTGAATATTGTGGGGTCAACACATAATTGTTGTCTTGGGTTAAGTGTAGTAGTAAGAGAGGATATTTACGTCAAATTTCTATAAAAGTACTATTGTCTTTTATGAAAGAAAATATATATTTACGTCACTCGTCAGTCGTCTTCTGTCATTGTTGACTGTCTAGTATTATATATTCTTTATACTGAATATATTTCTTATATTATTTTCTGTTATTTACAGATAGTAACACTTCAGATATATAGATAGCAAGAAGTTACTAAAATTCGTTTTTGTTCAATTTTACATTGCTGTTGAGTTACAGTTCACATTTTGTTCAACAGTTGTTATATTGATTGTCTTATCCGAATTGAACATATTTACATTTGTACATTGTTCTATAATATTTCAGCTAGATAAATTATTTCACAGGTAGGACATGATGTCGACACTACAATATTTCACAGAGTTGGGTAAGAAGAATGGATTGGCTGGAGCAGAACTTAGAAATTGGGTCATGCAAGAATTCAGAGCTCAAACCGCACGTGAGTGGAAGGAACAACGAGAAAAACATGCAGCAAAGCAACTTCAAAATGCACGTGAACGAGAAGAATGGCTAGAGAATATAGCCCGTGAAAAGGAACGGAGGGAAAATGAAATGGCTATCAAAAGAAGTGAACTAGCTCTGAAGGAACAGGAGATAGCTCAGCAACGTGAAAAGATAATTGAAATGAGAAAAGAGTTAAAGGCAAGACAGATAACCGCAGAGACAGAAATCGAGCAAAAACGACTCACACTTGAAAAGGAGAATCTTGCAAAAGAAACAATGTGGAAGGAGCGTATGAGACAATTATATGAAATAAAGGAAAATAATCACACAGGTAAAGTATCTGCTACAATAGTGAAAGAACCGAACGCCAGAGATTTCGTTCAGAAAGTAACTATCGAACACAAGTCTAACGAAACACTTACAAGTACAAATGCCCAAATTGAAACAACACAAGAAGAAGAAAAAGAAAAGACGCAAATAGAACAGGGTACATCAACGGTTGACATGCATGATACAATGCTACTGAGTGATAGCATAACGGTAAATAATTGCAAATACCAAGATTTGCACAAAGTCAACGAACCCAAACATGAAGAAATAACTGATACTCAAAAACAAAACAAACGAGATTATGTGTCGGTAAATGACATATTTTTGAAACATTCAAAAAAGAAACCAAAAGTTACACGCATTGGTTGTTACACACAAAAGTTACCATGTACGAATATTGGCATGCGTACAAAAGAGAGATTCTATAGGTTTGAAACAAAGAAAGAAAGAAAGAAAATAAATGAAAGGAAGAATAAAAGAAAGCAATAAAGAAAAATAAAATGGGATGAATGTGAAAATATGTTGGTTCTCTATTCTACAGATAATTGTTCGTAACTATATCGTTATTAGAGAACTTAATAATTTTATGGAGAGTATGTGATTTAAATATTTATTATATTTTTGATTTATTATCTTAGAAATCTGGAATCTTTGAGATATGATACTTCACAAAACTGTAGGATCTACAACTCAATTATAATCTTGCCGATATTCTAAATCAACTATAAATATAAATATTTTATTCAATTTATTCAATCCTAGTTTATTATAGTTGTTTGTTCATAGAGTATTTGGAAATATGTGTTAGATAGCACCGAATTTACTGGCAATACACACACAGATCAACAATTACATATTATTAATGCAAATAGATAGTTTAAGTAGTTGGATACTTCTGTCAATATATGATTTTGACAGGATGATTAGAAAATTTACATGGAGAGGAACCGATTAGGCATGGAGAACCTTGAGAATTTTGAATTGTGTGACTTTTCTCCTGTGTCGAGTTTTCACTTGGATGGTTTGTGACTGGGTGTAACTACTTTAAAGGAAAACCGGTGAACACGTATTGTGATATGAGTTGAACATTGTATAATATTAGTATGTATATATAGAGGTAATTTAATGAATTGTGAAAATAGTTGATTAGTTAACGTAGTTAGGTTAAATACTATGTTAGTATAGTTACATTTTGATCATTGATCGTTAGTTATTATTACTTAATTATGGGTTGCCAATTTTATTGCGATCGCCATTTCCAAGTATAGACACCACTACATATATCATAATGCTAGTCCCCTACCTACCCGTTTGATGAGATTAAGATTTACGACATAGCGGTCGGGATAAAAGTCATTGTGTCTACACTGCTATGTGACAGATTAATTCTCTTGATGAAAAAAAAATATGATTACATCATTTTAAAAGGGAGGGGGGCATACTGCCACATGGCGTTTAGACAGAATGACGTCATTGGAATAGGCGGTGGAAAAGGATAACGTCAGTAGATAGCAACGGGAAGAGGCTGTGATGGTGATTTCGAACAAGGACGTGTTTTTCTAAGGATCTGTGTGAGGTGACCTCTGGACGCGATGATATGAGCGTGAGACAGCTCTGAGTCAGGAGAGGGATCTGTTGATGATGATACCGCAGTGAAGTAACCGGGCGGAAAAACCTAGAGTGGAATTACAGCTTAAATGGAATCAGTGGATCAGGGCGTCAAGCAGAGCGCAGTAGACTGGACACTCATCGGTGGATCAGTAAAGTAGGTGCCGACCCCGTCTATAGGGGTCAACCTACAGGTCTGCGTGAGTTTAATGTTCACATGTCTGCTACGGAATAAACTTCTGGTAGCGCTTTGATATCTTGACTTTTGCCGTTGATTGTCATTGCATTCAAGGTAAGGACGCAAGTTTAGTTCCTCGTCCTTCGTTGCTGTTTTGCATTATTACGAGTTGATACCTCGACGGTTGGCGGTGTAGGCACATCGAGGCACCATCTTCGTTCGTTTCATTCCAGATCTCTTAGGAGCAATGGACAGTCAACAACCCATATCAGGAAGTGACTTAGCCTTGTAAAGGGACCACTTTGGACTCCTTCAATCTGACAGTGAACTGCGTCTCACTGGGGGAAGCATGACCTATGTGACCTCTTAAGTTACGTATACCATAATATAATCATCATCATCATATGATCATCAAGACTAGAAATAATAAACACAGTTGTTGTATTTTAAAACTCAATTTGTCCGTATATATTCTAAATGTTTATAAATGTTTGTGTAGCTTATATAATCTAGTGCAAACATTATTGTATCATTTAGTGGGGGTTCACACATATTGTCCAGAAGTAGGAATATATGTCAGGGAGGTACCTTGCATATGCAGTTATAAGTAACCAGATTACGTTGCATAACTTAACTCCTCCTTTCTCACTTCTGGTGATACCAAGTACAGCCAAATCTATATAGATATATTCTATCTTCAACGAGCCACTTATTGGCTGTTTTCTTGAGTATCAGGGACTGTATCTTAAATCAGCATAAAAGACACTAGTTCCATGTTTTCTCTCTGGGATCTGGGGTGGTAATTAGTCCAATCTGACAGAGGTAAGGGATCTCAAACTGCACCCAGAACTAAACCCCAGTAGGAGAAAATGATTTTGGCTGAGTGGTTGCCCAACCGGGAGCTACCTCAAGCCAGTCTGCTCGTCCGCTATAGAATCCGGGAGTAAACCCTAGAACACTTTGGTTCGCTTGCAAGGAACGAACCTATTTCAAATCTGTTAGTCTGGTATTATTCTGGTTTTGCCCGGGGATAGAACCTAAGTCATTCTCCCTTACATTCTTAGCAGCATTAGTTAGTTATAATTTATTTCTAATGTAAAAGCTTGCTTGTTTGTAGGCCAGATTTGGACACATTAGGACTTCTCGTCCATGATAGAAACAGAGAATAAATTCTAGACTATTGATTTTCATAAACTATTCTTTCATTCTTCACCCATTACATTTGCTAAGTATTAACTTAGGAATTTGTTTCAAGGGAAGTATGTAGAATTTAAATAACTTGTTAAAAAGTTAATAATGGATAATATCATATGAGTTAATTTACATCATTCACCACTGTAGAATTAATAATCACATTAATTAGTGATATTAATTAGTTTATTGATGATTTACTTGATGATTTTTTGATTACATGCTTTATCATTTGATTTAATCATGAATAATTTGATAATGCATAATTACTTCAGTGTATGACAGACTGCTTTGCATCAACTTTCTCATACAAATTCACTACTATCATTCTCATAGCAGTGTCGGTTCCTCTTGTCACTATCCTGTTCTAGTATAAATCTGACTAGCTCTGTAGGGTAATAATATAATTACTTGCCTGAGTTTAAGCTGAGAAGAGATCATGGATGCACGCACAGATTTCTTAGAGTCCGCTAGAGGATGGGGCATAAGGCTCGGCTTAGTAGGAGAGAAGCTAGAACTATTTATTAGAGATGAAATGGATTGGTGGGACAAAGAAGATGAACAGATGATGAAAAGACTTGCAGAATTAGAAGCAGATATGCGTCACAAAGCTGAAGAAGATGAGATTAAGAAGAAGCAAATTGAAATACTGAACATGGAGGAATCTACCAGCTCGATTGAGGAAAAGCCAATCACTCAAGCCGAAACTCTGATAGAAAGCGGGGAAGCTGACCGTCACAAAGAAGAGGCATGTATTCCTTTGCAAATCCCCATGGCTCAGAAAAACAAAAACTTAGGCACAGAAAGGCAGATGCTTCCCACCTCAATTCCGAAAAATAAACGGAATAGGAATAATTGTACCCAGAGTACAATAAACAGTCACAAACGTGATAAATGTTTACAGCGCAATAAAAGCGGATTAGCTGGCTTGGCAACCCAGCAATCTCAGGAGCTTCCTAAGACTTCCCAAAGGAGAAAAATCCAGGAGGAGGAGGACCTGAGGAAAACTATTAAAGAGATCGAAGGCGAGACCTTACCCGACTCTTTTATTCCCTTCAGTTCAGAGAAACTAGGAGTGGAAATGAATTCAGCTGAGACTGGAATGGATGTAAAACAGGATTCCATTGTTTCTCACGGTGTGGCCACACAAGATGAAACAATTATCAGTATGAATTACTTATCTCAGGTGGGAGATGGCATTGAAAATGACATCCCACAACATTCACTTCTATTGGATTTGGCACAAGAAAACCAGACCAGGGAGAGAATACCTCAACTGGACTTGGCACAAGAGAGGCCGGCCAGGGAGGAAAAACAAGACACGGAGGAGAATTCTTACGATGTCAGTATCTTGGAGTCTTTCGAAAAGGAAATTCAAGATAAAGAAAGCATTCATGTAGATTAGTACTACTGGACTCTGATTCAGGGACGATAAACATGTTTGCTACCAACAAAGAAGAAACTACTTCTTTGGACCAGATGAAGGTAATACCTATCATCAACACAGCTGAAGCTAACAGGGGATCACAGTTGCTGGACTCTGCAGCGGAACAAGCCAGGAGCGGTTGGTATACTCAACACTCAGGACCTTGTTTACCTTTCACTTCAACCAATGTTGGATGTGGAGAACAGCTGTTTATGTATACTTCTACAAGGAGTGATACAAATTCACAGTTCTTGGGGAACCTAAAGATTTCTCAAAACTGGACAACTTCTACTAGCCTAATACTTTCAAACACAGATTCAAAATGGAACTCTGTTGAAGAGGAACTCACCTGGATAAAGAATTACCAAGGGAAGACAACTCTTAAATCAGGAGGGAGTAAACGGACGCCCTACCAAGAAAGAGGCAAGTATGAGTTGAATGCACATCATAAAATTATGATGTTTAGCAAATTTCCTGCCAAAAGGAGGAGATTAAAGGATTTTATTATGATCTTTGGCCGACGGAGGAAAAGAAAATGGAGCAACATTACTGCGACCAATTCTTTTAAGAAAACACTGATGGCACTTCCTCTGCTTATAGGACAAGGGCCAGAAATTGAGTGGACAATAACAGTCTCTCTGCGGCGCAGGAGAATCTTGTTATACATTTTGCAATTTCCCGGCTGGGAAAAAGTAAAACCTCCAGAGGACAGGACATTACCGAGCAATAGCACGGAAATCCAACATAAAACCAGGAGCAAAGATTTGCAAGATTTATCCTGGGAGAATGGACATGGGATGTCCTTTTGGACTCACCGGACAACCCACTGCCACAAGGAATATTGGGAACCCAGACTTGGAGGCAATTCTGGAATGGAGAGCACTTAGATACATTCTTGAATGCTGCCGAGGCTCTGTTATAGGCTTCATTGCTGAACCTACTTAAATTGGGGAGCTATGTGACGGGACAGCCCCGGCAGCATCAGAATTACACAAGTTTGAAAGGAATTACAGAGCCCACAATATTTTTCTATCATTCTCTAAAAGAATAAACGTCCACCAGAAAATGATAGAAATGCAAGAGGATTGAAAACAAGAGAAAAATACATTTTGACCACGCACGCCCCATCATTTCTGTAATGCTAGGTCTGAGAAAGCTTTGATGTACAGATCAAACGTAAAACCCAGACACCACGGCACCAGTCGGCGGGCGCTATCAAAGGTTGAAAACTCACTGTTTTCAGTACCAGGGAAGAGAAAGACGGCAAAGTGTGAAATCTGGGCTGGGGACGACGTTGATACATCGCGGAGCCAGTCAGTGGAGATTGGCGTGTTAGTTTACAATCCTGCGTGTTAGTTTACAATCCTGCGGTTGGAATAGGGACTGACACCTAACACCTTACGGTTAACATGACCTAACGTGTAAACCAGCCACGGCAGAATGGGAGATAAGAGGGTCAGCCAGACCCGTCTGAAATAATACATGGCAGTGCTACTCAGGGAAAAACCCGTGTGATCCAAAGACGGCAATATAATGCAGGCTTAACACCTACCCGCAATACGGGGCAAAGTAGGAACACATGGCTGACACATTATTGCCAGCAACCCAGGAAGGCGGGTGTTAACAGCAGATTGGAATGTAATGACGCAACTGCATTGCCGACAAAGCATGTTTCATTGTTTCAGGCGTGGGGGGGGGGAGGGGCATCGGTCAATTTGATTGACACATGAAACTACCGTCCACAGGAAAGGAGGAGGGGTGAAAAGAATTTGGCACTTAATCCATCTGGGTAAATCGTCCTACATGAAAAATAGGTGGAGCTAACAGGAACTTGGACATAGTAATTAGCTAGCGTGGAAACTAGCCAGGAACGGAGAGAATAAAACTACGAGCAGTGGCCAGCAAGACTTCAGACGCATTCACAATAGCGTACCAGGGAAGCCGGAATTTTAATTTCTGGTGAGAGATTACCCTCTCGTTTTGTTACTTCGATACAACGTCGTATGACAGGATTTCCTAGCTATAACCCAGGTAATACCATTATTCTGATTAGTTTGTCTGCTAGTCTGAAGGCTTGTGTAGTTTCCTGTTTCTACATATTCTCCCAAACTTTACACTGGTGGATTTTCTTTGTACTTAATGTTCCAGTTCTAGCTTTACGATTTCACTGAGAACTATTTCTTCTTTCATTCACCTACTTGGTTGTCTGATTTGTTGTATGTGATAATTTGGAGAAATCCATTATCCAAGCTACATGAGCGTGTGGCTTATGCATGTACAGGAGATACATTTAGATTCATCCTGTATGATGTTAAACATTGGGGAGACTGACTACTTAGGAGAAATTCCTGAGAGCTACCAGTCTCTTGATAGCGTCCAATTAACATTGATTATTTGGACCAACACTTTGAGTGCCTACCAAGATTGTGGTGAAACCACTTGGTTTGAGGAATGGCACCAGTTCACCTTGTCTGCATGATGTCTGCATGAGGACAGACATGACTTAGGACATTCAATATCCCAGACAGATTCAGGGAAGGCATTTAATGTTCGACAGGACTGTGCGACCAGTCCTTCCGACAAGACAGTAATGAATGAATCAGAAAGGGAGAGTAAGTGAGGTGAACTTATATGGGAAACACTCCATTACATAAATGTATGTGAATATGTATGTTTTGAGCTATAGATGTTCTAAATGGTTTTATGAATATATACATATATATTTATTTATTTAGAACTGATATATGTTTATGTAACATGCCATCATATATCATCATACCATCATATATTATGACTTGAATGTATGTTTATATGAATGTATAGACATATGTGTTTGAGATGTGTAGACGTAGATACTACCCATCTCCGTTCGTTTCATTCCAGATCTCTTAGGAGCAATGGACAGTCAACAACCCATATCAGGAAGTGACTTAGCCTTGTGAAGGGACCACTTTGGACTCCTTCAATCTGACAGTGAACTGCGTCTCACTGGGGGAAGCATGACCTATGTGACCTCTTAAGTTACGTATACCATAATATAATCATCATCATCATATGATCATCAAGACTAGAAATAATAAACACAGTTGTTGTATTTTAAAACTCAATTTGTCCGTATAATTCTAAATGTTTATAAATGTTTGTGTAGCGTAATCAAGTACACACATTATTGTATCATTTAGTGGGGGTTCACACATATTGTCCAGAAGTAGGAATATATGTCAGGGAGGTACCTTGCATATGCAGTCATAAGTAACCAGATTACGTTGCATAACTTAACTCCTCCTTTCTCACTTCTGGTGATACCAAGTACAGCCAAATCTATATAGATATATTCTATCTTCAACGAGCCACTTCTTGGCTGTTTTCTTGAGTATCAGGGACTGTATCTTAAATCAGCATAAAAGACACTAGTTCCATGTTTTCTCTCTGGGATCTGGGGTGGTAATTAGTCCCATCTGACAGAGGTAAGGGATCTCAAACTGCACCCAGAACTAAACCCCAGTAGGAGAAAATGATTTTGGCTGAGTGGTTGCCCAACCGGGAGCTACCTCAAGCCAGTTGGTGACAGGCTCTCCTGCCCCAAACGTCGACCATTGGCTTTGGCTTTGAACCCCCAGCCACTTTTCTCACCTCTTGACACCGAACCATCTGTGTAGATAATCACATCACCCGAGTTAGCATTGTCCTGAATTAGTTGCTGGATTTCCACTCCCGTGGCCCCTGCTGGCCATTCCCTGCACTCCCGGCTTAATGTGATTGTAACTCTGCACAAGTTTGATTGCTCCCCTGGCACTCTGACCCACTCCTCTCCACGCCTAATGTTCTCCAAGGGGCACACCTGTCTGATCGTATCCTCTGCCTGAGCCATCCATGATTTCTCTCTTATCAGTCGCTGACCCTTAACTGCGTCCAGCGCCTCATGCAGTGGGTGCTCTGTGTCTGCAGCTACTCTGAGGTATGCCTTCGCCTGCATCACCTTGAGCCTACCAGCAACACTCGGCAGACCAAGGATATAACGCATACACACTACTGGGGTGTCTCTAGTGCATCCCAGAATGACCCGCATAGCTTCGTTCTGTATGCGCTGTAACTTCACCAGCTGACTCTCTGAGACAGTGAGCAGACCTAATCCATAATCAATTACTGAGAGGATCAAGTACTGGTATAGTGTGAAAAGCATTCTCTGCTCTGTGTCCATTGCAGCCATAGTTTTAAGTGCATTGAGTCCCTTTCGAGATCTTGTCACAATCGTCTCCACATGGTCCTTGAAGGATAGGCTCCTGTCAAATGTGATCCCCAGATACTTCAGTTTGTTCTTTCTGCTGACATTTCTACCATATATCGCGAGGCTTGGGACATCCGCTCTCACAATCCTGTTGTCCAGAGAGCACCACAAAATAGCCGCCTTTTCCGGGTGGATGACAGCATTCATTTCAGTGCACCAGTCAATTACTTTGTCTACTGTCGCCTGTAGCTCCTGGGCTGTTTGCTCCCTATCTCTCCCCTGCCTATATGCAAGAATATCATCTGCAAATGTTAGTATTCTTCCAACCCCTGGTGCTTCTAGGTTTGCAATCTTGCTCGTATACACATTAAAGAGCACCGGTGAGACTGCAGATCCCTGTGGCAGTCACGGGGTTAAAATATGTGGCTCTGAGGTCCATGCACCCAGATGGAGAGCAACCCGACGAGAGTGCAGGACGGCTTCTATCCAGTTCACCAACCAGGGATTGACCCCACTTTTCCATCAGTGCGGTCATCAAAATATCATATCGAACTCTATTGTATGCATCCTCGAGATCAAGCGCTACCGCCATCGTTTCCTGTCTACTCTGGAACCCCTCATAAACGTCAAAGGCAAAAGTGGCTGCATTTTACCAGGTATCTTTTCCTGGCCGGTAGCTCCCCAGGCCTCCTGGAAGAAGCTTCCCGCTTTCCAAAAACTCTTGCAGCTTGACAGCGACTATCTTCTCTAGAACCTTCCCAAATGTATTTTGAAGGGTGATGATTCTAAAGCCGCTAAGCTTTGACTGATCCTTGAATGGTTTTGGGATGAGGGATGAGATAGCTGTGCACCCAATCCTGCGGTACTGATGCTGTCCTAATGCTCTGGTTAAAGCAGTCGGTCATCTCCTCCAGGTCTGCATCGCTCAAACCATTCAGGTCGCCAAAGCTGACCCCATCGGGCCCTGGTGCCGTGTCTTTTGCCTTTTTCAAAATGTGTTTAACATCTTCCACCCGTATGATGTCTTCATACTGCATAGTCTTCGTGGTACCAGATAACTCCTCTCTAACTGCATCCCTGGTGTCCGCATCATTATGATTGGTCTGCTCTAAAAAATCTCTGGAGAAATGCCTCCCCTTTCTCTTTGTCTGTTGTCACGCGCATACCATCATCTCTATAAATTGTTCCCACTGTCATAGGCCGATCTTTTCTCTGCATTTGCCTGTGCAGTTTCCAGAATTTTCGCAGTGTTTTATCACCTCCAATCTCCTTCATGAAACATTCCCATTTTGCCTTTTTGACATCTGCAGCACAGCGCTTGAAAAAATCCACCTTGTCTTTCTTGACATTTTCCGCTGTGTCCACTTCCTCTCGTGAGCTTTGAAGTGTCTGTCGCACTTTCTTTAGCTGCTTCACTGCAGCTCTCTTTGCTTTCCAAGCATGGTCTACTACTGGAGTCCACCATGGGGGATGCAAAAAGGGAGTTTTTACAGTCTTGTTGCATGCCCCTTGCCTGAGGCGTCCAAGAAGGCAATCGGTCTTCTCATACCGGAAGGTCTTGCGCGCTCTCTCAGCTTTAACTTTCCTGGATTTAGAGATCAGGACTGAGCATGGCATATGATCACTCCCATGGTCATTCAAAACAGTCCACTTTACATCAAGGGCTGATGACTGGGAGACAAGTGCCAAGTCAATAGCTGTGTCTGCACCGCCAGGCCCCATTGCCATTCTAGTCGGCCTACCATCATTTATGCAGACCACATCGGAGTCCACTCCAGGTCTGGTGAATGAAAAGCCAGGTCAGGTGAATGAAAAGCCAGGTCAGGTATAGCTGTTATGTGCCATGATCTCGAGTAGAAAGTATGTGGGTCGGACGGCTTGTTAATCAAGATGAATCTATTCTCATCCTGCCAGTCTTCCAGTCTCTCTCCTCTCTGGTCACTGTGATCATAGTCCTAGCTCTGCGAGTGGCTGGTGAAGTCGCCACACACAATCATGTTTTTCCCTTTTAATGGTAGGTGTCCAGTGCCCGTGGGCGGTCACTTGGGCAGTAGTAATTGATCAGATGAAGGTCTGTATTGCCTATCTTAAGTTTAAGTGTCTGATACTCAGCCCCTTGGGAAGCAGTGATATTTTTTTTTTTTTTTACAAGGGTCAGTGTCCCACCCTTTCGCCTATTCTTTCGGTCAGATCGGTAGCAATGGTAGCCTCTGGTTTTGAAGGCTATATTTTCGTTGAGGTGAGTTTCTTGCAAGCAACATACTTACTTTTTCTTGGTCCAAGATGTTTTGTAGTTCTTTTTCTCTCTTTTTTTTTTTCTTTGTTGTTGTTGTTGACTCTCTCCGCATTCCTGTGCATTATTTTTAGTCTTTGTTTGGTATGGCCAGACGTTCTATTCTCAGGTCCCCTGGCTCCACAGTACATTTGAGAAGGACCTCTAGTAGTTGTGGCTGGACCCTTTTGAGGCATAGGGCCCGGCACTGCACCTGCCTGGGGGTCCAAAGCAGGGCGAGCACCATAAGATTTAGCAAGAGTCGACATATTTCATGGCGTGATTGCGTGGCATCCTGCTTTCTGTGGTGCGCCTCCTGGCTGGTTGCCTCCGTCTTCAGCACCTTTCCTTTGCTAGAGCAGACTGTGGTCTTACTCGAGTTTAGGTGTGTAGGCACGCGCACACATGTCTGCGCATGCATGTATGTGCATACACATCTAGAACGTTCTGGTTATTTCTCGGCCCCGCCAGCCGCCCCTTCTCCTATTACTAGAAGGCCAGGGACTTTTGTTGCTGTGGTGACGAATGCACGAGCCATTGGGGTATTTATGCAAGGTTGGGCGCTCACCCCAACCCCTGCCCCCGCCCCGACTACATAACAGCAACATTTGGAACCCAAAGTGAGATATTGATTGGCACTTTGCCGTCTTGGCAGACAATAGTTTGTAAAGTTACACCTCTCCATAACATAAAGTCTTGGCTGAATTTAAAGACCACGTGATGCCAGTGCAGCATGATTCCTCTCTCGGCCTGTCTAGTTTACTTCATAAATAAGGTAACGCCAATACGTTTGGAACAAGGCAAGCTGCAGAAGCTATCGAATCTGCAAAGCTATATTCTAACATGTCCGTCTGTCGGAGCTTCCATCCTAGACCAGTTGCCGACCAAGGCTAAGGGCCTCGTCTGCACTGCCATGACATTTAGTCTTTAGGTTGCATTTCCTCGCACTAGGGTAAGGCTAGTTAGTACCTTTCCCATTGCACTCCCCCGCCCGAAGCTGTTGATACAATGTGGGGAGTCGGGTTTAGTTGAGACGTAATTGCTTTGTGTCTGTTTACAGCAAAGATGCGATAATTCCGCACACACGGCTTCTTTGGGCGTGCCAGAAAGGCAGTATCTGCAATGGCAATACCTGTACCTTCTCTCTTACCTAGGTCACATACCTCACAAGAGATAAATATCTAAATGGCGAGGTCACATGACATAATCGAGGCAAAACCACAGCAGTTCCTCGACTCTCGCGATCGTATGAGAAGACGAAACATGACCGCCAGCACTTTACAGCATGTCACATGATGATGACGTTAATCACATACCTTCCCCACCCCCCCCCCATACCCCCAGCTCGAAAACAGTGGAACACCTTGCCCGTTATCAATACGTTAAAATGAAATACTCAAAAAATGAAATGTGTTAAATTTTCAGGTGTGTGGGTGATTGCGCCGGATTCAAAATGCTATTTTTGTTTGACAAAATAACAGTCGTTATCCCCTGACTTACGAACAGCTACACGATGCCGCATTTGTACCTGACAAATGTTTATTTCTACCTCTCCATTATGTCTGAGGAGCAAAATCCACGTAAAACGATGCTAGTTTGACACCCCATTATATGAACATGTAACACCGTGTCAAAAATGTTAAACCACCGAATATTTTGGTAACAGGTAAACAGATTTGCCGCTCAAAAAGCCAGTTTTCATTTACTGAAATAGTTCGTTATACGTCTATATTCGTTTTCAAGCTTTCGGGAAACTAGAAACTTGTCTTCATAAATAGATTTCTGTTTAGAGTTGATACAGCACGAAGAAACAGAAGGAATGAGAATAGACGGTTGAGAATTTTCAGAAAGGCCAAAAATACACCAGACAACATGAGAAAGATATGTACATCTAGCGAGAGATGAATAACAAAAATTAAAGTGAGAACAGTCGTTTCACACACACGCGCGCGCACACACACACATACACGTGTGTGTGTATATATATGTGCGTGCGTGTATGGTGTGAGTGTGTATGTGCGTGCTGATGTGAGTGGCACCTTGCAGTCTTGACAGACCAAAGTGTGTGAGTTGGAATGTGGCCAATATTCCATCACAATGCCTGGGCAGAGCTTCAGAGAATCATGTGGCGCCCAAACGACATGTCCCCTCTCTCGGCCTAGTCTTGTGTATTCCAGAGGAATGGGTAACCAATACGTCTGGCACAAGGTAGGCTGCAGACGCTGACGGCGCAGCGTCAAATCCTCCGAGACCTCGCCACCACGAGCAGGTGGCGAGTTATGGCCAGACCCTCACACCCAAGGGGGCCGGCTTAGAGGCGTTCAGCCAAGTCCCACAGGCGAGGGCCTCGTACGAGCCCGGACCATGAGGGCGCGCACATCTGTCGATCAGAAGTGTCCGGACCTGTGTAAAGCGTGCACTATCGTCAGACTCGCCACCTGACTTTAAGCGGACCACGCGACCAGCGGGAATAGGCCCGCCAGAGCTGCCGCAGGAGATATTGCCTGTCTATTGCAAGCAAATCTCCCATCCTTCCACTGTGCGGATCTCGCGACCGGCGAGAATAGGCCCGCCAGAGATTATGTTCGTCTGCTGCGAACAAATCTCTACCGAATGACTGAATAAGTAAAGAAACGCGCTGATGTACATACTGCTATATGGTGCTAAATTGTAAGCTATTGAAGATTGATATTGTAACACACACACACACACACACACACACACACACACACACACACACACACACACACGCACACTCATCCCATATATATATATATATATATATATATATATATATATATATATATATATATATATATATATATATATATATATATTAGGGCTGTGAACGATTAATTTAAATTTAATAGTTAACTTTTGAAAAATTATATATATATATTAGTCAACAAGTCAGTCATTCAGTCAGTCAGTCAGTCAGTCAGTCAGTCAGTCAGTCTTGCCATCTTTTGATCTTCAATAGCTTCCTAAGATATATATATATATATATATATATATATATATATATATATATATATATATATATATATATATATATATATATATATATATATATATATATATAAATATATTCATTGGCACCTTTCCGAATTGACAGACGATAGTTTGGTACATTGTACTTCAAACAGGCTTAATAACTACAAACCATGGTGGTGGCGAGTGTGCCTGATAAGGCCAATTCGCGCTGTAAATGTTCGTCCACAGTGGATGCATGTGAAAACATGGTCATTTCCATTATCATGCACCATTATACGTCTCTCTCGCTCTGTGTATGTTTTATCTGCAATCGTTTTATCTTTTGTCGTTATTCCATTTCTGATAGTTGTCCTCTATGCAAAATGTACATCGGCGACTTGCTCCCTATGTGCATTATCAATGCCTGTATCAATCATGTCCCGCTTACACACATCTTTGTATCGTAGTAGAGATCCCTGAGATCTCCTACCCGTCTGTAATTCACCAAAAAAGATGTCCTTTGGTATTCTACCTCATCCATCCTCCTAACATGTCCTATCCATCTAAGTCTACGAAGACTGAGCATGGAACACACCGTCACACAACCTGATCTTTCCAATACTTCAGTATTTGTGATTTTGTCTTGCCACTTAATACCAAGTATTCTTTGCAGACACCGCATATGAAAGCTGTTTAAACGTTTCTCTTGGTGTGAGTAAGTTGTCCAGGTTTCACTGCCATAAAGAAGAGTACTAAGGACACACCTTGCCGAAGCCTGACAAAGACCACAAAAAAATTCAGGGATATCGAATTATAACCATGCAGAATACAATAGGCAAGCTGCTGGAGAAGGTAATTGCCAGGAAAATATCAAGTCAACTAGAGAGGCAAGGTGTTTTCCCACCTACCCTGGGTGGGTACCGTCCAAAAAGAGAAACCTGGACCAATGCAGCAGTCTTTGCCCATGATGTCTATGAAGGTTTCCACTCAGGCACTGAAACCGTTGCTGCAGCGATTGATCTTGAGGACGCATACAACAGAGTACCACTGGATTTTTTAATGTTTCAGCTTCTTGAACTAAACTAAGTCCATTCCTCCTTAGTTGGATCGCTGCAGCCCTCTACCAACGGAAAGTAGTTTTTAGATGTGGCAGTTGGACTTCGGAACCAACAACAATATATCCTGGCCTACCACAGGGATCACCATTATCTCCGGTACTGTTCAACGCCTACACAGTGAGAATCACCAGTGAGCAGATCACTGGACCTGGCAGGACATTGTCGTATGCCGATGATGTTTTAGTGTATCGTCAGGGTGAGGATAGAGAGGAGGTTGCTGTGGAACTACAAACCGAACTCAATCGCATAAGTACTTGGTGTGATGAAGCTGGGGCAATGGTCAACCCAACAAAGGCAACAGTGACTTGGTTCTCGTTGAATAATCATATTGTCAACAACCCACCACCAACTGTAATGCTGTGCTCAGAGACGGTGGAAAGAACGCAGGCAATGAATTACCTGGGGATACGGTTTGATCGAAGCCTTGCTTATAATGTGCACATAGACCAGGTGATAACAAAGGCCAAGCGGGGTTTGGCAGCGATGCGGGTGATGGCGGCAGCAAACTGTGAGCAGCGCCATCTATGTCTTCTGTACGAGGGGCTGGTCATGTCTGTTTTGGAGTATGCAATGGCAATCCTGACTCTCAGCCATAAGCAGATAGAAAGGATGGAAAGGATACAGAATGAAGCTATGCGCATTATTCTTGGATGTACAAGAGATACAGCATGCAGGGCGATGCGCTACCTTCTTGATTTTCCAACCATTGAAGAGAGAATACAAGTTTGCAGGGCACGCGCCTACCTCAGAATTAACGCAAACACACAACATCCACTGCATAGTGAAATTAGGAAGGTGAAGGGCAGCAGGTTAAAAAGAGGACGGTCGTGGATGGGTCAAGCCGAAGACATTCTTCAACAGGTGTGTTCACTTGAGGACTTAGAACCTGGCGAGGAGTGGGTGCAAGTGCCAACAGACTTCTGCACATCCTTTTCAGTTTGCATCCAACTAGATAGAAAATGCAGACAAGAAAATCCGGCTGCTGTTGAGGCTGAAGTACAAGCGTTGATTTTCGAGAATTCGCTAGACAGTGACGCGGTCATCTACACAGATGGGTCGGTCGTCCGACATGTGAGAAGCTCATGGGCCTTTACAGCTCGGGCCGGAGGGAGAATTGTGAAGGAGGACTCTGGTGCTTTCACTGAAACCACAAGTAGCCTGACCATGGAAGTCATGGCAGTAAGTAAAGCAATAACGTGGCTCGAGACACAGACATTCACTAGGGCTTGTTTCCTTAGCGACTCAATGAACATGATCAAGAGGATAGAGGAGGGGTCGATCCGAAGAGAATGGCTGCTGCCTCTGAAGCGGTCTCGGCTGGCAAAGATTAGTTTCATCTTCGTGCCAGGTCATGCGGGAGTACAAGGAAATGAGCTGGGCTGACAAGCTTGCAGGGGAGGCTACTGTGGAGGGCGGACGCGCCATGGACCAGGCTGACATTCTGAATGCTCTACGAGAAGTGAGACTTTTGCGAGAACCAAGTGATGACTGTGAATCTACAACCATGGCCAGACTGCAGGAGCAGCAAATTAAAAGAGGGATGGCCAAACAAGAACACTACGCAGGAAGCCAAAGAAGATTGATAAACCAACACAGAACTGGCGTCGTTAGCCGCTACACGCTGCGGGATTTGCTGAGGAGGGGATCCGAGCACTTATGGACTGAATGGTTCGATGTGCAACGAGGATGATCTGTTGACTAACTAACTAACTAACTAACTAAGGACACAGGCTTAGTAGACAAGGACTTTTATTTTGGCAGTAAGCTTTCTGTTCTCCCAGACTCTTTTTGTTAACACGTTAACATGCTAACACACACACACACACACACACACACACACACACACACACACACACACACACACACACACACACACACACACACACACACACACAAACACACACAAACACACACACGCACACACATACCACACACACACACACACACACACACACACACATATATATATATATATCTTAGGAAGCTATTGAAGATCAGATGGCAAGACTAGATCCATCCACGTCACTGGAGTCTCAGAAAAAGCGCCCATGCCCATTATCCATACTCTACTAATGAAGAATCTGATTCACTGGGCTGTTCACTTGACTCGCATGAAAAACATGATATTCTTATTTCTGTTTTGTGGGAACACACTGGAGAGGGTAGTCTAAGGCAGCAATCAAGAGGTAGGCAACCTTATACTCAGGAAGATACCATCAGAAATGTTCAATAGCAATTTGTCAATGTACATGCAGCCAAGCATTAATAAGGAGATGGAACTTTATTGACTGGTTTAAAGTCTCGAATTCTAATGTGAATGGGTGGATAGGAAAATAGCAAAGCAATGGTTACAACGACGCGTATAGTGGCACATGTAACCGTCAATTCAAATGAAAACCTTAAAAGTGTGATATAAATTACAATAACTATTCCATTTACAATATTGTTGTTAAGAATGTCAAGAGTGTTAATCACGTGGTATCACTGTGCAGACGAGCGTGGTGACGTCATAAAGAGCGTTTAAAGATGGCCGTCCCACTTTTGACGTTCACCAAAGAGGAGCAGCGTGCTGTTATCCATTTTTTTTTTGGGGGGGGGGGAGGGGGGATCAGGGAAGGGGTGAAACCTATAGCAATTTATCGGCGAATGAAGGTCCAAAATGATGATGTATGCCTGTCAATCCAGCAAGTGTTCGGGTGCAGTAGGAAGTTACAACCCGCAATAAAACCCAAACGATGTGCACTTCTGCTTAAAGGTGTCCTTTCGCAACATGACAATGCTCGACCACATACTGCACGTACAATGGTGACACCACCTAAGACCTCCACTTTCAGTGTGTACCACATCCCCCGTACTTGCCAAACCTAGCCCCAAGTGATTTCCACCTGACTGATCAACTCAAAGAGTCATTGGGAGAAAAAGGTTTTCATTTGAAGCCCCCCTCTGATCTGCTGGCTGCTCTCACGTTCGATCCATCAAATACTCCAACCATTAGCGTCATTATATACTTTTGTTTTATTTATTTATTTATTTATTAAATATATAAGTCATGCCATTGCCAGGCATTGCCCCCGAACATCTGTCATGGCAGGCGACCAAACTAATCACTATGCCAACTCGTCACCTTGATAAGCAGGAAGACAGGTGTCGGAGATCGACAGATTACATAGAATCAATGCTACAACAGAAGACATCATATAATCTGCTGAAATCTAACCGTATGATTATAAAAACTGCGAAATCGCGGTTATAAAATTCTTAACATAAGATTAGTGGCATCACTCGAAGCAGAAAGACAACTCTTTATTTTCATTTGCAATTCCTTCCCATTTTAAAGCTGTAAATAGCGATCAAGTGATAACATTACATGACGCCTAGAATGAGTTGATTCCCCTTCGTTGAGTGTTGTATGGAGGGCTTAGATGCAGCCATAGCGTATTTTTAATGAGGCGACGAAATATTTGGAATAGAAAAGTTGAATGCCAAAGATTATCCTAATTATTGAGTATCGTATCTCCTGGGATTACATTCCAGTTCTCTTGGAAATTCGGTTCAACAAAGATTGTTGAACTTTTCACACACACACACACACACACACACACACACACACACACACACACACACACACACACACACACACACACACACACACACACACACACACACACACACACGCACGCACGCACGCACGCACGCAAGCACGCACGCACGCACGCACGCATGCGGAGGGCTATTTGTGATTTGCTTGGCAAGTTTCAGGTTAAGTGATTTGCTATTGCTCTCTGAACTACCGACGCTTTAAACAGCTGAAATCAACGCAAAGCGGTCTACTGCGAAATCTCACGCATGCTGATTTTGAACCCTCAATTTTGGTATGCTGAGGAATGGTGACACAGCACAGGCTATGCATAGCGGTCGTGAGGATGGAGCAGTTTGCTCATGCGCAAGAGCAATTTCAAAATGGCTGTCCCCATTCGCACCGTGGAAGAATGTGGTCAGCGGGTATGAAACCTTGTGAGATCTACTGAAGATTTATGGTTCAGTATAGAGACAGTTGTTTCCGTTAGGGGAGAGTGTTGGAATAGGTATAAAGAATTCAAAATGGAAGACAAAATAATTCAAAATTCAAGAATCCGTTGGAAAGATCATGATCACCATCTTTTGATATATCAAAGGCCCTATATGTGTGCAGTCTCCGTGGCGAAGAATTTACGGACGCGATTAGTAATCCCGAATATCCGGTTTCGAAACACAACGGTGCTGACCTTTTCGAAAAAGGTATAGGTGCTGGTCGCTCAGAAAGCAATGGCAAACTGCTGAACGTAACAGTTGCCCAGGAATCACAAAAAGCCAATATGCCGGGGTTGACTGCTACGTCCCGAGAAGGACATGCAACTAAATTTAAATATGTGTGCATTTCCAGGAAATTGGTGAAGCTGTGACTAGAGCTCGATACAGTACCATGCTATTGAACAAAATGAAGCCCGCTATGCGATCTACTCGCTTAGGACCTCGCTAGAAAGGCGTATTGTTGAAGCACGACGACGCTTACTCCCATACAGCTGCGCATACAATGGATAGATAACGTGCTCTGGCATTTGAAGTCTTGAAACATCCAGAATACCGTTCAAACATGGCGCTATAGGGCTTTCACTTATTTGGACCCTCGAAAGAAGATTTGCAGGGTCACATGTGTGGACATGACAATGAGGTCATGAAGGTAGTGCACAATTTGTTTATAGCCAACAATTGTGTGTGTGTGTCTGTTTGTCTTTGTGTGCGTGTATATATACATATGTGTGTGTACACACACACACACACACACACAAACACACGCACGCACGCACGCACACACACACACACACACACACACACACACACACACACACACACAAATACACACGAGGGAAAGACATTAGGTAATAGGAATGTTATGAAAAACTCATTTTAAAACAATACATCGAACCATAAATTGCATGAGTTTTATTTCTCAACACAGCCCCTCTGCCCGACACACAAACACTTGGTGCACCTGTCCACCAAATATCAATTGTTAGATGTGGCTCTAAATAAATTTTGCACTGCTTCCATGTGACATTTTTTTGTCCAGCCTTTGAAAATTCCGAAACACCGCAACGATACAGGATAGGAAAATATTCCAGTGTTAAACCGTGTCCGGACTAGGAATATCTGTTGATTTTAATATTAACATTAATCCACCGCGCCCCCCCCCCCCCCGTTCCCTTTGATAAAATGGGAATGGTTCGAATTGTCAACAACATCTAAATATAGCTGTGAAATTCAACATTTGTCGTTTGATCTTGGGGCCAGAAAAGGGCGACCACTGAGAAAGTTAATATGCTTGTTTCAAATAGTTCTACTTGGGTTTTTACAAGGCCTGAGCTGTCAGGCTTATTCCCTCTTTCATCACTGGAGATAACTGCAAGTTACTTCCCCCTTGACGATACCCATGGAGGATTGTCAACAATACGCCCACGTAGGAGTGACGCCATGTTCTCGGTAAATTTCTGTTATTCTCATGGGAAGCGGCACAGGCACCTTTTTTTTAACATAAAATATGATAATGAGAAAGATTAGAAATTGCCGAGAGAAATTGTCTGTTAAGGTGCAGTTTACATAAATGCCCTGACCTAACCAGACGTGTTGGCCAGTTCGGCTATTGTTATTACGGTGGTTTTGTGTTTATAAATTCAGGATGGAACATTCATGATGATTTTTTGGCACCGTGGTTTCTTCCTTGAGCAGACATGGTCTTTGTTTGAATGAAGAAGGAACATTTTTATAAAATGAAGATGAGACATTTTTATAAATGATGATTACTGGCAATAGGAGGGTCATATTTCTCAGGGCAGGAGAAGATGCTTTTCCAGAAGAGTGATTCCCCCTTAACGATCAATGGCCTCTCCATTGTGCGAACACGGAGCCCAGCAGGATAAACGCCACTGGGCCTATTTATTACCATTTCATGTTTTTCCCCATGCCAATATCAGCAGGCTTATAGACTTTCACACCCCCTGTGTTATTAGTTATGAACATTACCCCCCTCCCCACTCCTCGTGTGTAAAGAATGGACGTTTGTACTCCCATATGGAAAGAAACTTACGCAACCACTTTGTTATTGGTAATAGCCACCACACCTTCTGTGTGTTAAAAACAAACAATGGTCTATGTGGTTTAATTGAACATGGACTGTTACACCGTTTAATATACTCATGGACATTTACTGTGTATAGAACCTATACTTTTTATGGATGTGATTCGTCGACAATAAGCAGTCAAGCTGAAAAACATCTGATGGCTGTGGAAATATGGTTTCTCAGGAAAATGCAAAGAATACCATGGACAGACAGAAAAACCAATGAACAAGTTAGTTAGTTAGTCGACAGATCATCCTCGTTGCACATCGAACCATTCAGTCCATAAGTGCTCGGATCCCCTCCTCAGCAAATCCCGCAGCGTGTAGCGGTTAACGACGCCAGTTCTGTGTTGGTTTATCAATCTTCTTTGGCTTCCTGCGTAGTGTTCTTGTTTGGCCATCCCCTCTTTTAATTTGCTGCTCTCGCAGTCTGGCCATTGTTGTAGATTCACAGTCATCACTTGGTTCTCGCAAAAGTCTCACTTCTCGTAGAGCATTCAGAATGTCAGCCTGGTCCATGGCGCGTCCGCCCTCCACAGTAGCCTCACCTGCGAGCTTGTCAGCCCGCTCATTTCCTTGTACTCCCGCATGCCCTGGCACGAAGATGAAACTAATCTTTGCCAGCCGATACCGCTTCAGAGGCAGCAACCATTCTCTTCGGATCGACCCCTCCTCTATCCTCTTGATCATGTTCATTGAGTCGCTAAGGAAACAAGCCCTAGTGAATGTCTGTGTCTCGAGCCACTGTTATTGCTTTACTTACTGCCATGACTTCCATGGTCAGGCTACTTGTGGTTTCAGTGAAAGCACCAGAGTCCTCCTTCACAATTCTCCCTCCGGCCCGAGCTGTAAAGGCCCATGAGCTTCTCACATGTCGGACGACCGACCCATCTGTGTAGATGACCGCGTCACCGTCTAGCGAATTCTCGAAAATCAACGCTTGTACTTCAGCCTCAACAGCAGCCGGATTTTCTTGTCTGCATTTTCTATCTAGTTGGATGCAAACTGAAAAGGATGTGCAGAAGTCTGTTGGCACTTGCACCCACTCCTCGCCAGGTTCTAAGTCCTCAAGTGAACACACCTGTTGAAGAATGTCTTCGGCTTGACCCATCCACGACCGTCCTCTTTTTAACCTGCTGCCCTTCACCTTTCTAATTTCACTATGCAGTGGATGTTGTGTGTTTGCGTTAATTCTGAGGTAAGCGCGTGCCCTGCAAACTTGTATTCTCTCTTCAATGGTTGGAAAATCAAGAAGGTAGCGCATCGCCCTGCATGCTGTATCTCTTGTACATCCAAGAATAATGCGCATAGCTTCATTCTGTATTCTTTCCATCCTTTCTATCTGCTTATGGCTGAGAGTCAGGATTGCCATTGCATACTCCAAAACAGAAGACATAGATGGAGCTGCTCACAGTTTGCTGCCGCCATCACCCGCATCGCTGCCAAACCCCGCTTGGCCTTTGTTATCACCTGGTCTATGTGCACATTATAAGCAAGGCTTCGATCAAACCGTATCCCCAGGTAATTCATTGCCTGCGATCTTTCCACCGTCTCTGAACACAGCATTACAGTTGGTGTTGGATTGTTGACAATATGATTATTCAACGAGAACCAAGTCATTGTTGCCTTTTGTCACGAGCGCCATGAGTTAACCAGCTAATAATACCGACGTTTGCGTGGCGTATATTTTCTAGGCCACAACAGTCGTACTAACAGAGTAAACACAGCTGCACAGGTTACATCGTGTCAGCCCATAAACACATTTGGTGGTGAGTGAGAAGGAATGGATACATCGAGTTGGCAGTTCATTAACAGTTAGAATCACATATGATTGTCGGCTTAGGATATGGAATTGTTCCGTTTGTCATCTATACTGCCGGACATCAGACGGAAATGGCTGCTGGGATTGTCACCACGGAACAGAAGATTGACAGTTTATCAACAGGTCGGAAGTGCCCGACTAGGGAGAAAACAGTGCATCTGTCAATTCTTGGTTTCCGGCACATCGAGAGGATTGACGGGGTTATTTGCAACTCTTTGTTGTAACTCGACAGAAACTCGCTGGCTTGTTTGAGAATCTAAACTATTACTGACAACTTTGACAGGACTAAAGCCAGGAAAATGGATTCTTGACAAGGGATGATCTGCCACGGTGCCACCTGTGTGGGGGCATAAAGGATAACGTCACGTGGCCAACTTTGGTAGTTTGCCATATAAACCCGAGTTGGGATCAACTAGGGGGGACTTGAAAAATGCTCTAGTCGGAGTGCTAAGGCACTGCAGTGCTTAGTGGAAATAATATCTACCGTGTGTTAATTAGTGACTTAATTTTGCACGTGCCTATAATGGCAGATGTAGATATGATTGATAGGACTGCAGTAGTGCCATTTAAGGTATAACCTATTATAATATATTCGTTATAATTACTTTAGGCAGTAGCCTTGTTAAACTATAGTGTGATGATTAGCACTGTTAGTGGAAACTAGCTAGAGTAGTGAAGTGATACTTGGCTCTGTTAGCTAAAATAAATTAGTGAAGTGTTGATAAGCTTTACTAGTTGAGAATTGAGTAATGAGGGATAATTGGGATCTTCCCGTAGGTGTCCCTGGTGGGCGGGGTTCCGCATTCTGGTTGCTGATTTTTTCTTTGTCATAGCCTGATTCGGCTCTAGGTGGGTAGCTAATCTGCTCTGTGACTAAGTCTAGTTAGCTAAAGATCATTAAGCAAGGTGATAGGCTTACACTCAGCCGAAGGGATCAGTGACTAGTACTATCACCAGATGTGTGTTTCTATCCTAGGTTCCCTACCAGATCCAAGGAAACTCTACAAGTTTTGGGAAAGAATTAAAAAAACCCATTCTGAAGAACACCAGTTCAAGAGTCAATAAAGTTGCATACAGAAACGTAACTTACGCTATAAGGAAATTGATTCATCAAAGAGAGTGATGCATACTGATGCACCACACA
Source organism: Cepaea nemoralis (assembly GCA_014155875.1). Taxonomy (NCBI): domain Eukaryota; kingdom Metazoa; phylum Mollusca; class Gastropoda; order Stylommatophora; family Helicidae; genus Cepaea; species Cepaea nemoralis. Next base: position 79,066 of record JACEFZ010002808.1, on the reverse strand, counting down.
GCATCAGACAGTAGTAACGAACCGAGAACCGGCTAAGAGTACCTAGTGTTAGTACAGTAACAATTAACATTAGTAATTAGCACTTATGGACTGAATGGTTCGATGTGCAACGAGGATGATCTGTCGACTAACTAACTAACTAACTGCGTACACACTACAAAAGACTTGTGCAGTTTGTTAAGGAACGTTAGGAACGGACATTGTGTAGAGTGCAACCGGTCCATGATTAACTGTTAATACCACCGGTGTCTATTTTGGATGTTCATGAAATTGGATTACCAGAGGTCTACAGAGACAAAGCAGTATCCGGCAAGATGGTTTCGGCAACGGGTGAGAAGTACATGTTCTGACGTACCGTGCTGTGGTCTATCTTTGCTGGGATCAGCTGACTGGGTTGCTGTCTGAGAGTCAGAGTCTACACACTTTATAGAACACGTCACACATTTTCTTCACATACACGTCTCATATACGTTACACTTTTATTTTAATAAATTACTCTTTATTAATTTCTAGAAGCAAGAGTTGTTGAGTATGTTGCGTTGGGGAAGTATGAGAGGGGGCATAGTACGACAGTGAGAGAGGGACAGGAAAAGGTGTCCATAGGCTGATGGAGTGTGTTGGACGGAAGCTGGTGGATTCTCCAGGATATGAATAAGGGGAAAAATATTATAATGTGGGTGTCGACTCTCTTCACTCCAGGGACGACACTTTAAAGGAGGACACGACATTATTGGGGGCTCGTAAACGTGATCTTTGGACAGCGGGATCTCTCGTAAACGTGATCCTTGGACAGCGGGATCTCTCGTAAACGGGATCTTTGGACAGCGGGATCTCCCGTAAACGGAATCCTTGGACAGCGAGATCTCCTGCAAGCAGGAACCTTTGACAGTGGGATCTTCTGACAACGGGGTCTTTTGACACGGGATCCTTAGTTATAAGAGGGAGATATCATTTTGGAGAATCCAGCTAGAGTGAATGTGGATATGGGTTAGGACTAATATCTTACCTGTTCACACTTCACACGTCTGCATAGGTCTGTGGTCCTGATTCTACTCTTGTCACTGCGTGAATGTGCTGTGTGTGGTAATATCTAGATTTATAGTACTTGTTCATATATCTGTATAGTAATTTGCAGTTATATTGTACTAGACCGGCTAGCTTACCTCTCTGTATAATGGCCACCCCTAAACTAACCACGTTAGAATTAAAGGCAAAGGGGGAAGAAATGGGATTGGGGGGTTCTGCTCTAACGGATTACATACAGGAAGTGGAGAGAGAGTATCGTCAGGCAGAACGGGAAGATCGAAAGGCCGAGTTGGAATTGAGAAGGATGGAATTGGAAGCTGAGCAAGCAGCTAGGAAATTGGAAGCTGAGCAAGCAGCTAGGAAATTTGAAGCTGAGCAAGCAGCTAGGAAATTAGAAGCTGAACAGGAAGCACAGAAAAGGGAGCACGAGTACCGGATGAGGGAACTCGAGTTGAAGAGTCAATCTAATGGAGAAACTGAGGGAGCAGTTGCAGGTTCCTCCATCCCAGGATCAACACCAGTAGGTGGACATGGGTACCATGCTATGAAGTTTCCTTTAGCGGTCTACGAGGTGGACAAAGAGAAGATTGACCAGTACCTTCAACGCTTCGAGGCTATGTCTGTTGCTATGGGTTTGGAGCGTAACAAATGGAATCTTAAGCTATCCCAGGGATTACGCGGGACGGGATACGAGGTTTATACTCGCCTGCCACCAGGACATGAGAACAATTATGATGAGTTAAAGACGGCTCTGCTGAAACGATTCGAGGTTACGTCACATACCTACCGGAAAAAATTTCGAGCAGCGAAACGAGAACCGGGAGAGTTGTTTGCCGCCTACAGTTTGCGTCTTAAATCTTATCTCCATAAGTGGATGGATTTGGCTGGGTTCGCACATGACTATGAGAGTCTGGAAGAGCTCATGGTGGTCGACCAGCTGAAGAAGCAAATGTCTAAACCTCTCAGGACGTTCCTGGGAGAACAAGGAGCGGAACGTATTGACCTCGTGAATAAATTAGCAGAACGGTTCGTCGAGGTACATGGGGAGGCAGGGGAAAACCTTTCCACCAACACCAAAAGTCAAGAGAAACATGACAAGAAGAAAGCCAAAAACTCAGGAACCAAAAAGTGGGAACCTTATGGGCAAAAATCAGAGGATAGTTCAGAGAAGAAGAAGGAGGGAAGCAAGAGCACTTCAAGCTCTACACCTAAACGACCGTGGTCGGAGAAGTGGTGTTCAATTTGTAAGTCACCCTCTCACAATACGAGGGACTGCAAATCGAAGGCTAAGAACCCTCACTTTGCAGCATGTCAAGTGACTTCCAAGGAGGTTGTCACGGAAAATGCCAAGGTCAACAAGGAAGCTCGCCACCAGGAGAGCTCATTCAAGTCCGACAATAGAAAATCTAGGACAGTGAAATGGTGCAACCAATGTCAGTCAAACACGCACAATGCTATTGACTGCAGGGGAAAGTCAGGAGACACTCAATTCGTCGTGTGCTCAGGGAAACCTAAGGTGGAGCCCACCGAACAGGTCGAGGCCGAGGAAGAGACTCCAGACCAGGAAAAACCACCTGTAGTGGAATTGGTAGAGGTTAACGGTCGTCAAGTGGAGTGTTTATACGACACAGGACTGGACGGGGAGGCCGTGATTTCTGCGGATCTAGTACATCCAGAACAATTCACAGGTGAAACCTTGGATATACAGCCTGCACAGAAGAGTGCTGTAGTCATGAAGTTGCCCATTGCTAATGTGGAGATTCGGTCACGGTACGTCACCGGCACCATCAAGGCCGCTGTATTGACCGATCCCATTTTTCCAGTCATCCTAGGTTGCCGGTATGTCTTTCTGGGAATGCCCAGGGAGCCAATTCATATGGGAGCAATGCAGACTCGCTCTCAGACGAAAACGGAAGAGGCAGACGCAATTGTGACTAACCCAATGCCGGGGGAGCTACGAACTGCCCAGAGTGAGGATGATACTTTACGTCCTTGCTACAAAAAGCTGCAGAAAAGTGCTGATCCACCAGGACGGGGGGAAGGAATACATGAAGAATAGGATACTCTACAGGAGAGCAGGAAGGGGAGACAACCTATACGGTCAGTTGGTCGTCCCGAAAGCTCATCGGTCCCAGATTCTTCATATGGGGCATGCCATCTCCTTTAGTGGACACATAGGTATTGCCGCCACCATGCAGCGGATTTCCTGCCACTACTATTGGCCGGGAATGACAGATGATGTGCGTCGGTATGTGAAGTCATGCCCTGAGTGCCAGAGGGTGGCACCGAAACACTGGACAGCACCGGTGATGTTGGGTGAGATGCCCATCATGAACTCTCCTTTCGAGAGGGTAGCCATCGATATCGTGGGTCCACTTCCCAGGACTAGGAAGAGGAACATGTATATACTCACAATGGTGGATTGCTGTACAATGTGGGGTGAAGCCATACCGTTGACCAAGATTGACTCGAAAAGAGTGGCGGACACACTGATGGAGGCCTTTACCAGATTAGGCTTTCCGGATCAAATTCTGACGGATAATGGATCTCAGTTTTGTGGAAAACTCATGGAGGAGGTATTTAGGGTGTTTCACTCTAACCACATACATACCAGCCCTTACCACCCTCAAGCCAATGGACAAGTAGAGCGTTTCAACGGCACGTTGATGACAATGCTCAGGAAACTAGCGCAGGAAAAACCTGATAGGTGGGATGAATATATCCCAGCAGCACTCTTTGCCTATCGGGAAGTTCCTCATGGCTCAACAGGACTACCACCCGCTACGTTGCTGTTTGGTAGTCCAATCAAAGGACCGTTGGAAGCCATGTTGAGGAGTTGGACTGAAGAGGGGACGTCAGAAGAAGTGATCTCATCCTATCAATACGTGGAGGAACTGAAAGAAAAACTCCACAAGGGATGGACTCTGGCAAATCAAAACTTGAAAAAGGCCAGGAAAAGACATGCGGCTTACTACAACCGTAGGTCTAAAGAAAGATCTCTAGAGGTAGGAGATAAAGTCTTGTTGTTACTCCCAACGGGAAACAACAAACTGGAGATAGGTTGGCAAGGACCATTTCCCGTGGAAAGGGTGATATCCAGAACCAACTATCAGATCCGGATCCGGGGAAAGTCGAAGATTTTCCATATCAATCTCTTGCGGAAATACGAAGAGAGACCAGGAGACAAGGCAGCTCACCTCATGGCAATGGCAGTTGCAGTGGAGACAGAAGTGGGAACCAGCGAGGGCAGGGAATATCCCTTAGTACACCAGGAAACTTATAGGGATGTGCAAGTGAACCCTGATCTGACCTCCCAGGAGAGGGAAAGGATAACCCAGGTTCTCAAGTCTCATAAGGAGATACTGACTGATAAACCTGGACGAACGAGGTTGGTTGAGTTCGAGATGACTTTGACCACACAGGAGCCTGTTCGCCAAAAGGTTTACCCAGTGCCATTCTCTAAAGAAAAGGCCCTGGAGGAGGAAATAAAAAAACTGCTGGAGGATGACGTGATTGCACCATCCACATCCCCATACAATGCGGGGGTAGTTTTGTTACGCAAACCAAGTGGAGAACACAGGTTGTGTATAGATTACCGACTGCTGAACAGTCATACACAGTTTCAGGTGGAACCTTTGCCGAATCCAACTCAGTTATTCGCTAGGCTCCATAAGGCTCGGTACTTTTCAAAGGTGGATCTGAGTCGGGGGTACTATCAGATACCAGTCAAACCGGAGATTCGAGCACTGTTAGCTTTCAGTACACCCAGTGGACACTACGAATTCAAGGTCATGCCCTTTGGACTCAGCAATGCACCTAGTGTGTTTACACGCATGATGAGGACTTTACTAGATCCGTTACAGGATCCGTCCATAATCTCATTCATGGATGATATTCTGATTTCCAGTGACAGCTTGGATGACCACTTACAATCCTTGGAGAGAGTGTTTAATAGACTCAAGGAAGCAGGGCTTACTGCTCGTCCAACCAAGTGCATGATTGGTTACCAGACTCTGGAATTTCTAGGTCACACCATCACTCCAGGACACATTGTTCCAGAAGAGAAGAACCTGGAGAAAATCAGAAATGCACCAAGGCCAAAAACGAAGAAGGATGTGCGATCTTTTCTCTCGTTGTGTGGGTTCTACCACAAATTTATCCCACATTTCACTGAACTGGGAGCTCCGTTGACGGAAACCTTGAAAAAGGGATTACCGGATCAAATCATTTGGACACCAGAATGTGAGAATGCCTATAGTCAGTTAAAGGAGGCCTTGGTCAGCAAACCTGTATTACAGCTCCCTGACCTTTCCAAACCATTTGTGTTGAGAACGGATGCGAGTGCGATTGGAATTGGAGCCGCTTTGTTACAGGAAGGAAAAGACGATGCTTCGGTTTTGAAACCTGTGGCATACGCAAGTAAGAAACTTCTACAGGCGGAGAGGAATTATTCAACCGTCGAGAGAGAGAGTGCTTGTCCCTCGTATGGGCAGTGCAAAAATTTCAGCCATATTTTTATGGAGTTAAGTTTCGGGTTCAGTCGGATCATCAGCCCCTGATGTTCCTGGCTACTTCTCAGAAGCTCAACGCACGTTTGATGCGGTGGTCGTTGTTACTTCAACCGTATAATTTCACAGTAGAGTACATTCCTGGGAAGGAAAATGTTGGAGCGGACTTCTTGTCAAGACACCCAGCTCCTGAAGAAGAGGAATGAATCATCTGGATTTAACTCATGGTGGAGAAGAGTGAGATGGACTACTCTCTTAAGAGGGGGCCTATGTCACGAGCGCCATGAGTTAACCAGCTAATAATACCGACGTTTGCGTGGCGTATATTTTCTAGGCCACAACAGTCGTACTAACAGAGTAAACACAGCTGCACAGGTTACATCGTGTCAGCCCATAAACACATTTGGTGGTGAGTGAGAAGGAATGGATACATCGAGTTGGCAGTTCATTAACAGTTAGAATCACATATGATTGTCGGCTTAGGATATGGAATGGTTCCGTTTGTCATCTATACTGCCGGACATCAGACGGAAATGGCTGCTGGGATTGTCACCACGGAACAGAAGATTGACAGTTTATCAACAGGTCGGAAGTGCCCGACTAGGGAGAAAACAGTGCATCTGTCAATTCTTGGTTTCCGGCACATCGAGAGGATTGACGGGGTTATTTGCAACTCTTTGTTGTAACTCGACAGAAACTCGCTGGCTTGTTTGAGAATCTAAACTATTACTGACAACTTTGACAGGACTAAAGCCAGGAAAATGGATTCTTGACAAGGGATGATCTGCCACGGTGCCACCTGTGTGGGGGCATAAAGGATAACGTCACGTGGCCAACTTTGGTAGTTTGCCATATAAACCCGAGTTGGGATCAACTAGGGGGGACTTGAAAAATGCTCTAGTCGGAGTGCCAAGGCACTGCAGTGCTTAGTGGAAATAATATCTACCGTGTGTTAATTAGTGACTTAATTTTGCACGTGCCTATAATGGCAGATGTAGATATGATTGATAGGACTGCAGTAGTGCCATTTAAGGTATAACCTATTATAATATATTCGTTATAATTACTTTAGGCAGTAGCCTTGTTAAACTATAGTGTGATGATTAGCACTGTTAGTGGAAACTAGCTAGAGTAGTGAAGTGATACTTGGCTCTGTTAGCTAAAATAGATTAGTGAAGTGTTGATAAGCTTTACTAGTTGAGAATTGAGTAATGAGGGATAATTGGGATCTTCCCGTAGGTGTCCCTGGTGGGCGGGGTTCCGCATTCTGGTTGCTGATTTTTTCTTTGTCATAGCCTGATTCGGCTCTAGGTGGGTAGCTAATCTGCTCTGTGACTAAGTCTAGTTAGCTAAAGATCATTAAGCAAGGTGATAGGCTTACACTCAGCCGAAGGGATCAGTGACTAGTACTATCACCAGATGTGTTGTTTCTATCCTAGGTTCCCTACCAGATCCAAGGAAACTCTACAAGTTTTGGGAAAGAATTAAAAAACCCATTCTGAAGAACACCAGTTCAAGAGTCAATAAAGTTGCATACAGAAACGTAACTTACGCTAGAAGGAAATTGATTCATCAAAGAGAGTGATGCATACTGATGCACCACACAGCATCAGACAGTAGTAACGAACCGAGAACCGGCTAAGAGTACCTAGTGTTAGTACAGTAACAATTAACATTAGTAATTAGCACTTATGGACTGAATGGTTCGATGTGCAACGAGGATGATCTGTCGACTAACTAACTAACTAACTAACTGCGTACACACTACAAAAGACTTGTGCAGTTTGTTAAGGAACGTTAGGAACGGACATTGTGTAGAGTGCAACCGGTCCATGATTAACTGTTAATACCACCGGTGTCTATTTCGGATGTTCATGAAATTGGATTACCAGAGGTCTACAGAGGCAAAGCAGTATCCGGCAAGATGGTTTCGGCAACGGGTGAGAAGTACATGTTCTGACGTACCGTGCTGTGGTCTATCTTTGCTGGGATCAGCTGACTGGGTTGCTGTCTGAGAGTCAGAGTCTACACACTTTATAGAACACGTCACACATTTTCTTCACATACACGTCTCATATACGTTACACTTTTATTTTAATAAATTACTCTTTATTAATTTCTAGAAGCAAGAGTTGTTGAGTATGTTGCGTTGGGGAAGTATGAGAGGGGGCATAGTACGACAGTGAGAGAGGGACAGGAAAAGGTGTCCATAGGCTGATGGAGTGTGTTGGACGGAAGCTGGTGGATTCTCCAGGATATGAATAAGGGGAAAAATATTATAATGTGGGTGTCGACTCTCTTCACTCCAGGGACGACACTTTAAAGGAGGACACGACACCTTTGTTGGGTTGACCATTGCCCCAGCTTCATCACACCAAGTACTTATGCGATTGAGTTCGGTTTGTAGTTCCACAGCAACCTCCTCTCTATCCTTACCCTGACGATACACTAAAACATCATATGACAAGTCCTTCAAGAAACAAATGAAGATCGTAAACTGTTTAGAGTCATTAGACGTAGACAGTAAAAATGTTTTGGGCATGTTATGAGAAGAAATGAATTGGAGAACTTGGTGAAAACTGGCAAGATCGAAGGGAAGAGACCAAGGGGAAGACCGAGAAGTAAATGCCTGGATGGCTTGGCCACGTGGCATGGTCGAGACAGGAACACGGAGCAGATCAAAGACTCTGGTGATCGAGTGAGATGGCAGAACATGATCGCCCACGCTTATCGGCATGGCATCATGATGGATGGATGGATTACTGTGTTCCTGTCAAACCATGAGCTTTTCTCGTGAGAACCAGAAAACCCTTTGCATTTCAGTGAGGCGAGGAAGATGGTGACTTCATTCCTTCATCACGACAACATCTGGATAGATAATTAATTAATTAGACATAATTGCTATAGTGTTTAATAAGATATTATTATTTATTTTTATTGTGGGTGTATGATTGTGCAATTTTCTCTGAACCTGCAGATATTTTTCTCCTTTCCCCAGGTTATCTTAAAAATAATCTTGTTTGTTGAAAACAATAGTTGTTTATTTACTTGTTAGTTGGTGTTTGAGTTTTTCATGTGCGTTCACGTTGATAAGATTATTCCAGGGACAACAAATCAAATCAAATCAAATCAAATCAACTTTATTAGGGTCACAAATTGGGCGCGCAGGCCCGTCTTACATTCGGCCCTTCCAATCACTCGTCTTTCGTTCATCAAGAGCATTATACATTTACATAGGAAGAAAAATAAACATTGTGAAATGAATGTTGTAAACATAAACAAGGCTAAACATGGATAAAAATATGTACATAAAAAGTATGTGACTTAAAAGTAGTGATGCCAGCGTGGCCCCCCCTCCCACACACACACACACACACACACACACACACCACACACACACACTCTCTCTCTCTCTCTCTCATTCACTCTCACTCTCACTCATTCCCTCTCACTCATTCACTCACACACACACTCTCACTCATTCACTCTCCCGCTCACTCATTCACTCTCCCGCTAACTCATTCACTCTCACGCTCCCTCATTCACTCTCACGCCCACTCAATCTGTCTCTTCCACTCACTCATTCACTCTCCCGCTCACTCATTCACTCTCCCGCTCACTCATTCACTTTCCCACTCACTCATTCACTCTCACTCATTCTGTCTCTCCCGCTCACTCATTCACTCTCCCGCTCACTCATTCACTCTCCCGCTCACTCATTCACTCTCACGCTCACTCATTCACTCTAACATTACTATGGAGCTTGCTATGGGCTGGAAAACCACACGGACCCTCTGCTTACAACGAGTGAGTGCTCTCCTCTTGAAGGTTCAGTAAATTTGCAGTACTCTATTGGCCTCTGTTAGGAAACATCACCTTATTCTTAATCTATACCCCTAGACAGTCTTTTTGAGCCAGTTCACGTTTCGTATACAGTTGACTATTAAGATTTGAGGATTCTTTTCCTTATAACTTCACCCATCACCGCACACTCCATCACCTCGTTGTCATGTTCAGACCTCTGACCCCGCAAATGTTCTTTCGAGGGTCCAAACAAGTGAAAGTCCTGTAGCGCCAAGTCTGGATTGTATGCTGGATGATTCAAGACTTCAAATGCCAGAGCGAGTTATTTCTGTACTGTATGGGCAGCTTATGAGGGCGGGAGTCGTCGTGCATCAATAATACTCCTTTCTAGAGAGGTCCTCGGCGTACCGATCGCATTGCGGGCTTTAATTTGTTTACTAGCGTGGCATTATATCTAGCTCTAGTCACAATGTCACCACTTTCCTAAAAATGCACAAATATAGGGCCCTTGATATCTCAAAAGATGGTCATCATGATCTTTCCAGGGGATTATTGCATTTTGAATTATTTGTCTTCCATTTTGAAATCTTTACAACCATTCCCACAATCTCCCCTGACTCATTCAACTGTCTCCATACTGAACCATCATTCTTCTGTAGATTTCACAAGGTTTCACATCCGCTGAACACATTCTTCCACGGTGCGAATCGATAATGGGTACAGCCATTTTGAAATTGCTTTTGCGTATGAGCAAACTGCTCAATCCTCACGACCACTATATGTATATCCCGTGCTGTGGCCTACGGGCAGTGAACGCGTTTCACAATTCTTCATCATACCGAGTCGAGGATTCGAAATCAGCTGCGGGCGATTTGGAATCAGAACGCTTTGCGTTGATTTCAGTAATATAAGGCGTCGGCAGTTTTGAAAGCAATGGCAAACCACTTAAAGTAACAATTGCCTTGCAAACCACTCATATACCCTCCTCCCCCCCCCCCCCCCCGCAAAAAAATTTATGTGTTGAATGCAAAGTTCTGTAAAGGACATACATCTGATGGAAGCCGGCGCGGCAGAGATTATCAGCAGGATAGGTCAAACAGAATCTGCATTCTAGAAAATGAAAATGTAATAAGACACTATCACGAAATGTAAGAAAAAGAATTCTGAAATGTCATATAGAACCTGTTTTAATGGATGATAACTAATCTTGGAACATTAATGAACAAATTAGGAACAGTTTGGAAGCAACAAAGATGTGGTTCCAGCGACAAATGTTGCAAATATACTGGACTGCCAGCGTAACTGACAACGGTTGCCAAGATGCAGCTAATGAATCTAGGACATTATATACAACTATAAGAAAGAGATAAACAGTATTCTTTGGTCATGTGATGAGAAAAGAGACATTGGAGAATATACGGACAACAGGAAATATAAGTGGAAAAAGAGGCAGAGATATGCGAAGAGACATGATGGTGGAAAATGTCTGAGATAGCAGCATGTAGTCTTCACAAGACACAGCTGTTGGTTTCTTGTGATTTGTGATAACAATGGATATTTTCAGATCCTTGGGAATCAGCGGGGAAAGAAGACCATGTTGAGCTTGACTCTAGTCCGACCTTGTGAAGACACATGAAGGGTGTAGCTAAGGTGGGAGCGCAAAGCGCTATTGAAATACCACTACTTTTATCGTTTCTTTACTTATTCAGTCTGGTCGCGAGAACCGCACAGTGGAAGGATGGGAGATTTTCTCGCAACAGACGAGCAATATCTCCGGCGATATCTCCGACGGGTCTATTCCCGGTGGTCGCGGGATCCGCAAAAGTCAGGCGGGGAGTCTGACGATAGTGCCCGCTTTACACAGGTCCGGACACTTGTGTTGACAGATATACGCTCCCTACGGTTCAGGCGCTTACGAGGCCCTCACCTGTGGGACTTGGCTGAACGCCTCTAAGTCGGGTCCCTCGAGTTCCAGGGTCTGGCCACCACTCACCACTTGCTCGTGGTGGCGAGGTCTCGGAGGTTTGACGCTGAGCTGCCAGCGTCTGCAGCCTACCTTGTGCCAGACGTATTGGTTACCCATTCCTCTGGAAAACACAAGGCAAGGCCGAGAGAGGGAACATGTCGTTTGGGCACCACATGTTTCTCTGAAGCTCTGCCCAGGCATTGTGATGGAATTTTTGACACATTCCAACTCACATACTTTAGTCTGTCAAGACTGCAAGGTGCCACTCACATTACTTATTCGTTGATAGTATCATTTGGGCGCCGGCTTCCTGGCCTAGAGGTTAGCGACTTTTCTCCGTAATCTCGTATAACTCTCGTAAGTAACGTGACCTCGGTGAGAAACTTACGGGGTATGTGAACCGGCCGCTCAGAAAGAATGGCAAACTACTGAGCGTAATTTTGCCAAAGAAATCAACAATCAGCTGAAAGATGCTGATGTTGACAGCGATGTCCTGTAAAGAATATGCAAACAATTATATATTATTTGGACAGAGATGTTATCATTTCCGTTGTTATTGTGTCAGGACTTGCAGCCTTACCTTGTATCATCCTGTTGGTTACCTTCAACCTTTAATATGTTTGGGTCGTCATAAGTGTCATAATAATTTTGGTTTCTTACCTTTGTTGTTCCGAAAATAAGTCTTCCTTGGGTTAGTCCGTCTTTTCAAAATATGCGTTTTATCAACTATAATTGTTCAGTATTTACCTTTGATACAACTGTTTTCTGCAATTTGAATTTTCTTGATAATATCTTCTTACATTTTTATGCACTGCTTTCTTGTTGTGTTTTATTCCTACATTTAACATTTAAGTTTTAATTTAAATTACATTTAAATTATATAGCAGTGAGTAATATGTTATTGTCGAGATTTCATGATCATCAATTTAACGTAATCATCGATAAAAGTGTAAAATCAAAACTGTTCAGATAAGCGTAAACATGCACAGACGGTGCGTAGTTGATTGGAAATACCAGCTCAGCACCGAGTTGAACTTACTGGCAGTTTTGTTGCGTACTTAATGACCCAATGTGTTTGGTAGTAGGCACTTCTGGCATGACTATTATATAATGAGTCTCTGTGGCGAAGTGGTCAAACCGTTTGACTCGGGCACCGAAGGTTGTGGGTTCGATTCCGGGCCGTGTCCTTCGGTTTACGAGTGAAATTTTTCGGAGACTCCTGTGGGTCGTCGCTAGAGCTACGGAGTTCGTGCTTTGTGCGACATTTTCCGCGCTGCGGAAAGAAACCGAGCCATATGGGATAAAACCCGGTGCAATGAAGTCGACCCTGTCGACTTTTAAGCTACTTGACTATTATATATAATCCATCAGCTAAGTACCTTTGGTTGAAAAGTTTATTCATGTGAATCTTTTCTTATCAGTTTTGTTTACTTTCTGCATTTTAGATTCGTATTCTCCGTTGTTTTTACTATTTTACATGGTCATTTTCGATCTTTACAAAAACACATATCGTCAAAGGACATTATCAGTAAATATGTGTAGTAAGTATTTCAGCCAGAGTATAATTCATTTAAGTCATTTATTCATATGGTATAAAACTCTGCACTTTGCACCTGACGAGATGAAGCGAAATATGGCAGGCACAGAATCGTGTACTTTATTTTTAATTCACCCCAAACAAAATAGCTACCCTTTCATGGCCTCATTTGCACCGGTCCAGCAATCACTTCCGGTTAAGTGTTCGGTGGACTGCTGGACCGATCGATATATGTTTTGTTAGTTTTTGGGCCCGTAGGGTACAGATAACACTGTCGTCGGATTTTTGAGCCCGTAGGTCCCTCACTGTCGTCGGAGTACTCCGACTACGGGCCAAAAAACTAACAAGGCATACATGGATCGGTCCATCAGTCCATCGAACACTTAACCGGAAGTGTTTGCTGGACCGATGCAAATGAGGTCCTGTAAGGGATGCATTTTTTTGGTTTTGTTTGGGGTGAATTAAAACTAAAGTACCCAGAAGTACACAGAATCGTACAATACATGTTTTATAACTTCGTGTTTAAATGTTAAATGGTTACTTTCATTAGTATCACTTGCAAGCGAGTCAAGTCAAAGACCCTATTACGTGCCTTAAGTTGTATTGGCCACATGATGCTAGCCCCATTTTTGTGTATCTCAATTTGCACTGGGCGGGTGATGTGGTCGTTTACTTCCCAATATTTTTCCTGGTACTCATGTTAAGCTGGACTGATCTGGAAATCTTAGTGAAATAAAACTCAATATTCGAATCCGCCGGTTGGTCTAAAATAGTGGCATGGAGGAATATCAGCGCCATAGTTGCTCCAGATCACTAAGGAAACGAAATCTGGATAAACTCTGTTGAAGGTATTCCTCCATGAATACTTTCTTGTGTGATTTCGTGGAGTATATTAGTCAGATGGCTCTTTACACGAATAGTTGGTGGTCCGCACAATCAACAGCTAAGTAGTATGGGATGTTGTAACTAAGTATGTTTTGTGGTTTCAAACCACCGATAAATCCTTCTATACGGGGTTATCCCGCCATCTTGTTTCGTCACAAAACCGGCCCTCCATTGACCCAGATATTTTGAACTTGGCGGGTGTTTTTCTTGGTTCTGGGTGACCACTTCCGGTTGTCACTTCCGGTTGTCGTGGTGACTACTTCCGGTCCATGGCTACCCCCTACCCAGGTCCCCCTATTCAGGTCCCCCGTACCCGAACCGGCGCGAACCGGTGCGAACCGAACCGAACCGATCCGAGCGGACGTCGGCGCGCGATCCGACCGGGCGGGTGTGGGGGCACCGCGGCGGTGGGTGATCGAACCCCAGTCTAGACCCTTCGATGAAGAAGACTGAAGTCAATATGACATTGATTTATTTCATCTCTCGAGCGAACCCGAGTAGGTCAAGTAATGACCGTCTTAATAAACTTTTGCACGGCTCAGAATGATAATTCGACAGAAGTCCCGACCCCAGGTATAACCTTTACGCGCATGGTGAAAATCTGCTTATGAATATACCAGACAAAGAAAAGTTATTAAAAATTTACCCTTACACATGTAATAACGCCAAAATTTCTTGTCTGTATACTAGAGAATAGGTACGTCGATATATAACTTTGACTCTCATTTAAATAAGTCATAATATTCCTAGATATACATTAAAATATGTAATATTATTAAACATCAAAGTTATACCCCTTAATTATAAAAATATTCCAAGGGAAATAAATCGGAGCCCTTGGCTCAAACCAGAATTGTTTCCCATTTTAAGTGCTGACCTCCCTTGAATGTCTGTATACCTACGCAACCAGGTAAAGAAACCTGCGCCACCAGGTAAAGAGCACACACAATAGACAGCGACCAGGAGATTTTCCGATATTGGTCAAGCATATCGCTTCACCGAGCACACCCCGGGAGAAAAATACAATGACCAGCAAAGACCGTACAAGATTAAGCGATACCAGTCAACCGGAACGCTTCACCGACCACAGCCGAGGGGTATCACAATAGCCGCGGCCAGTGGTTACTGATAACTGCTAGATAAGAACCTGAAGGAAATTACCATTGACGACTAGGCGAGCTATGGTCAAATATTCAGTGCAAATATGTATTTTCTATTTGCTGTAAATCTCTCTCTCTCTCTCTCTCTCTCTCTCTCTCTCTCTCTCTCTCTCTCTCTCTCTCTCTCTCTCTCTCTCTCTCTCTCTCTCTCTCTCATGAAATAATAGCGTGGGTGTGCTATCAATTGCAGGACATCGCAGTCAACCCTAGTATTCTATGGAGTGTCTGACTTTCTGAGGCAAGTTTTGCAATTGTCATTATGGACGACCGACAGTCATGGGATGTGCGCTAGCACGCGTGTGTGTATATACATGTGTGTGTGCATGCGCCGCGTGTGCTATCAATTACAGGACATCACAGTCAACCTCAATATTCTTTGGAGTTTCGTGAGTGCTGGGCAAGTTTGCAATTGTCATTATATACGAAAGACAGGCAGGGCGTGTGCGCTAGCACGCGTGTGTGTGTGTGTGTGTGCGTGCGTGCGCGCGGGTGTGCTATCAATTACACGACACCACAGTCAGACCCAACATTCTATGGAGTGGTGTGCTTGCTGGGTAAGATTACTGCTGTCTTATTGAACAAGCGGCAGTCATGTCACATGCGTAACCGTTCGTGTATGTACATGCGTGTGTGTGTGCTATCAATTACAGAACGTCGCATGCAACCCCAACATTGATTGGTTGGTCGTGTGCCACCATGTTTTACCGTTTCATCGCATGACCAAAGCTAGGTCTTGCATTATACCTGTGTGTCTATCTTTTACATAACATAGTTAAGCTGTAAGACAAACCATTTACAGGACGTTGCACTCAGCCCTAACATTGAATGGTTGGTCGTGTGCTATCATGATTCGCCGTGTCACCTCACGACCAAAACTATACCTTGTACTATAGTTGTGTCTGGCTATTACATACTGCAGTCAAGTTGTAACGCATTGCATTTACAGAACGTTGCAATCAGTCCCAGCATTCATCCTTCTTGGACAAGCTTGCCGTTGTCTTTCTGAACGACCGACAACCATGATCTTCTGCGGTCTCTGTCAGCAGGATTACCATCATCAGCATCAGCCAGCACCACCAACAAAATCATTATCAGCATCATCATCAACAGCAGCATCGTCATCACTTGAAAGTGATCGATCGGGTGACTCGCCACAGGGCTATGTAGGCGGAGTGAACGTACGTGAACGTGTTCAGACATGTCTTTAGGGAAAACTGGAAGATAACTCAGAGCGTACTGACAGTATAACGATAAACCTGATCAAATATGATGATGCTTCCGGTAATATGTCTAAGGTATACAATCGAAACACGTGACTAAAAACCGATTAAAGATGGCGTCGCACTCGAGCACATGTGTAAGTGTACATCCGCGTGACTAAAACCGTTCAAAAAATGGCGCTGTACCTGGTCTCGTGTCTTATGGGATACATCCTAAAACCGTGACTAATGGTCAAAGACGGAGTCCCATCCGGTCACATGACCAGAGAATATACTGCTGAGTCAGGAGTCTGCACCAGCAGATATCGTGTATATAACACCCATCATTCGCCGTCTAGATGTCCCGGTCTCAGTGAACATCGTTCAGGTCACTATGTGCCAAATCTCTAATGGTAAGATGGGGTTTTTGATAAGTCTTTCACATTTTCTGTGTGGTTCTCCGAGTAGGCATACAGTTAACCTAACAATACTAGTATAATAAAGAGATATATGATGCTAATCACATATAACTGGAGTATTTGCTCTGCTGGCTGCGACACCAATCAACACATGCACATGGCTGATCCAGCAACCCTGCATACAGAAAGTAGTGTCCTTAGGACCGGCAATGTCCCACAAGGAGCGCCTCGACCACTGATTTTTGCATTTGCCAATAGCAACTAATGATACAACCTAGACACGCGTGTAATGACCCAGTAGGTCAAAAACAGTGGTAATGGAAGAAACCACCGTGGAAACTAACACACAAAATACCCCAGAGGGGGAAAGAAATTCGTTCTGGTTCATGTATGGTCGGCGAGTGCCACGACTAGAGATTGTCTGCTTCTGTCAACTGGTCGCTATATACACAGTCATTGGCGTATCACTATTCAATCTGTCTCGAGACAGCGTCGACACAGTCGAGGGCAAGTTGTGGATAGCTCTTCTAAGCAGCTGTCTGGGTTACATGCTACCAAACCCTAAAATATGAGTTTCTACCTGACATTACCGAGTAATGCGTCGCCAAACATGTTTCCCAATAACACACCGGGTCACTATTTCGTCAAGTTACCGCAGACTATTGAGGTGAGTCAACATTTCGAAGTGGGTCTGGCCGAAATTCAGTTCCCCAACTACTACTGCAATGTGCTAGAGAATGAAGTATGGTTAAGATACATACCACCAAACGGTAGAGTGAAAAGAAAGGCGTGTCCCCCCGGGCCTGTACAGTTCACCAGACGCGTTTATAACTGCCCTGAATCGCCTAATGAGAGATCGGAAGGTGGACGAGCAGCTCTGTGTTCTATTCCATTTCGACAATACATCAAAGAAAGTCATCGTGAAAATACTCGAACCCGGGGCCACTATTACATTTAGTGAGAAGTTGCAAGAGATACTAGATACAATTTGAAGGTGAAGGGGCGATAGACCTGAATTCCGACCTACAAAATATCTACGTATACTGCGATCTCATTGCGGCGAGACCAGTCGGAGACGTCCTGGTCCCACTACTAAGGACGGTTCATATCATGAATCAGAACTCGACCTCAGTGTTTCGCGCCTACGACAATCCTCATTACATACCGCTGAGTCGTTACTCCTTCGACACGGTGGAAATACTTCTAACCACTGATACGGGTACAAAGGTCGCATTTACTACAGGGACTTCAGTGCTGACGTTACATTTTCGAGTTCGGAAGAGACCAGACCTAGAATAACGGTAAAATACGGGGCGCTACGTCGAAACCACAGACTTGTCCGAAGACATGATGTGCCCGACATTCAGATGATTGATACCTCGGTTATCTACAAGACTCAGATATCACCCCACCAATCAGGAGACCAGTTTTTTTATGACTACAGGCTAAGTGACATGTACATACCAGGCTACCAGCTGGAAAAAAAACCAACCTACCCAGACAAGAGTGTGAAGAAATCCAGATACAACATACATTGTGTATAGCTCTGTGTGTGAAAATAAAAGGTTGTGACCAATCAGGAGACCAGTTTTTTATGACTACAGGCTAAGTGACATGTACATACCAGGCTACCAGCTGGAAAAAAAACCCAACCTACCCAGACAAGAGTGTGAAGAAATCCAGATACAACATACATTGTGTATAGCTCTGTATGTGAAAATAAAAGGTTGTGATGATACTATGTATACCACCTCATTTCACATCATCCATTCCGTATAATGACATTATGCGATTTTATTCTTGAAAAATGTACTGAAATACTGTAAAAATGTACTGAAATACTGTAAAATAAACTGGTCTATATTATAATTACGTCTTGGTTGTTGAATTCTTTTTTTTCTTTTTTCAGTGTTTACGGTGTATATAGTTGTCAGGTGATGAGAGAATGAAGGGCAAAAATCTTGGTCAAGTAAGAAAATTTGTTAGCCAAAAGGGGGAAAATGTTGGCTACATTTCAACCAGACTTATAAAAAAAAACTCACCCAAGCTTATGAAAAGTAGGAAAATTTGTTAACCAAATGTGAAAAGGTTAGCCGAATTTCAAACCAAACTTACACAAAATCTCAGTCAAGCATATGAAAAGTAGGAAAATTTGTCAACCAGACGTGAAAAGTTTGGCCAACTGTCACCCAAGCTTATGAAAAGTGGGAAATTTTGTTGTCCAGAGGTGACAATTTTGACCACATTTCACCTAAACTTATGAAAAGTAGAAAAATTGTGTTAACAAAAGGGCAAAAAGCTTGGCCAAGTAAGAAAATGTGTTAACCAAATGTGAAAAGGTTAGCCAAATTTCAAACCAAACTTATAAAAATCTCAGTCAAACTTATGAAAAGTAGAAACATTTGTTAACCAAAGGTGAAAAAGTTAGCCGAATGTCAAACCAAACTTATAAACATCTCAGTCAAACATATGAAAAGTAGGAAAATTTATTAACCAAGCATGAAAACAGCGCCATTTTTTGAACGGTTTTAGTCACGCGGATGTACACTTACACATGTGCTCGAGTGCGACGCCATCTTTAATCGGTTTTTAGTCACGTGTTTCGATTGTATACCTTAGACATATGACCGGAAGCATCGTCATATTTGATCAGGTGTATCGTTATACTGTCAGTACGCTCTGAGTTATCTTCCAGTTTTCCCTAAAGACATGTCTGAACACGTTCACGTACGTTCACTCCGCCTACATAGCCCTGTGGTGAGTCACCCGATCGATCACCTTCAACTGATGACGATGCTGCTGTTGATGATGATGCTGATAATGATTTTGTTGGTGGTGCTGGCTGATGCTGATGATGGTAATCCTGCTGACAGAGATCGCAGAAGATCATGGTTGTCGGTCGTTCAGAAAGACAACGGCAAGCTTGTCCAAGAAGGATGAATGCTGGGACTGATTGCAACGTTCTGTAAATGCAATGCGTTACAACTTGACTGCAGTATGTAATAGCCAGACACAACTATAGTACAAGGTATAGTTTTGGTCGTGAGGTGACACGGCGAATCATGATAGCACACGACCAACCATTCAATGTTAGGGCTGAGTGCAACGTCCTGTAAATGGTTTGTCTTACAGCTTAACTATGTTATGTAAAAGATAGACACACAGGTATAATGCAAGACCTAGCTTTGGTCATGCCATGACACGGTAAAACATGGTGGCACACGACCAACCAATCAATGTTGGGGTTGCATGCGACGTCCTGTAATTGATAGCGCACACACACGCATGTACATACACGAACGGTTACGCATGTGACATGACTGCCGCTTGTTCAATAAGACAGCAGTAATCTTACCCAGCAAGCACACCACTCCATAGAATGTTGGGTCTGACTGTGGTGTCGTGTAATTGATAGCACACCCGCGCGCGCACGCACGCACACACACAACGCGCGCGCTAGCGCACACGCCCTGCCTTTCTTTCGTATATAATGACAATTGCATACTTGCCCAGCACACACGAAACTCCAAAGAATATTGAGGTTGACTGTGATGTCCTGAAATTGATAGCACACGCGCGCGCACGCACGCACACACACATGCGCGCGCTAGCGCACACGACCTGACTGTGATTCGTATATAATGACAATTGCAAACTTGCCCAGCACACACGAAACTCCAAAGAATGTTGAGGTTGACTGTGATGTCCTGTAATTGATAGCACACACGCGCGCGCGCATGCACACACGCATGTATATATACACACGCGCGCTAGCGCACACCCCATGACTTTCGGTCGTCCATAATGACAATTGCAAAACTTGCCTCAGAAAGTCAGACACTCCGTAGAATACTGAGGTTGCATGCGACGTCCTGTAATTGATAGCGCACATACACGCATGTACATATACGAACGGTTACGAATGTGACATGACTGCCGCTTGTTCAATAAGACAGCAGTAATCTTACCCAGCAAGCACACCACTCCATAGAATGTTGGGTCTGACTGTGGTGTCGTGTAATTGATAGCACACCCGCGCGCGCGCACACACACACACACACACGCGCGCTAGCGCACACGCCCTGCCTGTCTTTCGTATATAATGACAATTGCAAACTTGCCCAGCACACACGAAACTCCAAAGACTATTGAGGTTGACTGTGATGTCCTGTAATTGATAGCACACGCGCGCGCACGCACGCACACACACGCGCGCGCTAGCGCACACGACCTGACTGTGGTTCGTATATAATGACAATTGCAAACTTGCCCAGCACACACGAAACTCCAAAGAATGTTGAGGTTGACTGTGATGTCCTGTAATTGATAGCACACACGCGCGCGCGCATGCACACACGCATTTATATACACACACGCGCGCTAGCGCACACCCCATGACTGTCGGTCGTCCATAATGACAATTGCAAAACTTGCCTAAGAAAGTCAGACACTCCGTAGAATACTGAGGTTGACTGCGATGTCCTACAATTGATAGCACACCCACGCTATTATTTCATGAGAGCGAGAGAGAGAGAGAGAGAGAGAGAGAGAGGAGAGAGAGAGAGAGAGAGAGAGAGAGAGAGAGAGAGAGAGAGAGAGAGAGAGAGAGAGAGAGAGAGAGAGAGAGAGAGATTTACAGCAAATAGAAAATACATATTTGCACTGAATATTTGACCATAGCTCGCCTAGTCGTCAATGGTAATTTCCTTCAGGTTCTTATCTAGCAGTTATCAGTAACCACTGGCCGCGGCTATTGTGATACCCCTCGGCTGTGGTCGGTGAAGCGTTCCGGTTGACTGGTATCGTTTAATCTTGTACGGTCGTCGCTGGTCATTGTATTTTTCTCGCAGGGTGTGCTCGGTGAAGCGATATGCTTGACCGGTATCGGAAAATCTCCTGGTCGCTGTCTATTGTGTGTGCTCTTTACCTGGTGGCGCAGGTTTCTTTACCTGGTCGCGTAGGTATAACAGACATTCAAGGGAGGTCAGCACTTAAAATGGGAAACAATTCTGGTTTGAGCCAAGGGCTCCGATTTATTTCCCTTGGAATATTTTTATAATTAAGGGGTATAACTTTGATGTTTAATAATATTACATATTTTAATGTATATCTAGGAATATTATGACTTATTTTAAATGAGAGTCAAAGTTATATATCGACGTACCTATTCTCTAGTATACATACAAGAAATTTTGGCGTTATTACATGTGTAAGGGTTAATTTTTAATAACTTTTCTTTGTCTGGTATATTCATAAAGCAGATTTTCACCATGCGCGTAAAGGTTATACCTGGGGTCGGGACTTCTATCGAATTATCATTCTGAGCCGTGCAAAAGTTTATTAAGACGGTCATTACTTGACCTACTCGGGTTCGCTCGAGAGATGAAATAAATCAATGTCATATTGACTTCAGTCTTCTTCATCGAAGGGTCTAGACTAGGGTTCGATCACCCACCGCCGCGGTGCCCCCACACCCGCCCGGTCGGATCGCGCGCCGACGTCCGCTCGGATCGGTTCGGTTCGCACCGGTTCGCGCCGGTTCGGGTACGGGAGACCTGGATAGGGGGACCTGGGTAGGAGGTACCCGTGGACCGGAAGTAGTCACCACGACAACCGGAAGTGACAACCGGAAGTGGTCATCCAAGAAAATACCCGCCAAGTTCAAAATATCTGGGTCAATGGAGGGCCGGTTTTGTGACGAAACAAGATGGCGGGATAACCCCGTATAGAAGGATTTATCGGTGGTTTGAAACCACAAAACATACTTAGTTACAACATCCCATACTACTCAGCTATTGGTTTCTTGTCCAGTGTGATGACAATGTGGTTATGGAGGAACATGGATGCGAAGCGAACCCAGTTCCACAGGGTCGACATGCGAGAGTCTAGCCACTACGCTACCCCCCCCCCCCCCCCCCCCCCAGTATCATCTGTATATATATACTTATACTTCCAACCCAGGCTTCCTTCCATTTTACGAGAAGTGAGAATTAAGTTCATCCATGTACCACTCTGTATCTACAACTGAAGAAGTCACGGCTAGACAGCTAGACGAGAACTGAGACCCAGACACATGTAATCTAGACGAGGACTGAGACCCAGACACATGTAATCTAGACGTGGACTGAGACCCAGACACATGTAATCTAGACGAGGACTGAGACCCAGACACATGTAATCTAGACCAGGACTGAGACCCAGACACATGTAATCTAGACGAGGACTGAGACCCAGACATGTAATCTAGACGAGGACTGAGACCAAGACACACGTAATCTAGACGAGAACTGAGACCCAGACACATGTAATCTAAATGTTGCATATCCTTTGTAGGACGTTGCGATCAACCCCAACGTCAGGTTGATTTTCTAGGCAAGTTTACGTTCAGTAGTTTGCCATTGCCTTCTGAACGAGAAGTCAACGTTGCAGTCCATCTGATCGTTGTAAGGGTTGAACCCTTACCCGCCGTCGGCGCATCGAAACTTTAAGTGCAAACGCACTAAGCCTCATGGCTACGTATAATCTTTTTATGCGTTGATTTTGCCTTCGCCTGTTTGAACTCAAGCATGGTCCCTACGAGTGCTGCTATTTCTATATTCCATCATCTACTAAAAGTTAACGCGGTAAAGTTATTCATCTGTCTCTGGTCGAAACCGTCAGCTCTGCGCAAGAGTGAACGAAAAATCATCGCCTGCAGAGTTAGAGCAAGCTGCATATCCTTTCCAATACCCCAGCATTTATTGTCTGTGATTTCTTGGCAAGTTTACGTTTAGAAGTTTGCCATTGTACTGTGAACGACCCTTGTATGAAAACCTAAGCAAGGTGGCCAGCTTCCAAATCGAAAGCAACGACCTTTCAAAAGCGGGATGAGGGATTGCGAATTGCATTGGTAACGCCCCTCGACAAGTACCGACACCACGACAGGGTACAGATAATAGACAGGTTATCACGTGGTTTGATAGTGCACACATTACGTTTTGCAATATACACATGTTTACACTGTTTTTAATCTTTAATTTAACATTTTTTAAAAACAGAATATTGAATTTAAACATGTTTTAATAAACATTTTAATATGAGCAACTTAATTGATTCAGTGCCACGCAAACAAGTAGGGTTCGACCAAACGTGCACAATCAAATAAACAAGTATTATAATGTAAATTTTCATTCACTGAGTATTGAAATTGTGCAAATACCACAAAACAAACCGAATAACACGATGATCATAGTCTGACGATATGTCGTCGTTTCTGTTCATATTGGAGGGCACATGGGCGATATATTATCCTTCGGTACTGATTCAGTTAAGTTATGAGCCACGTGGTATAGTGGTTAGGGAGTTTTAAAGCCAGACATTGGCCCGGGTGGATCCCCCTCAGAAGCATGATTTGTTTTGCCGATCAGAATGAAACCGTGATCGATACAGCCTCGTGAAATGGATACAGCCAATTTTTAGAACTTTCTGGGAATTGTCTGGGGAAAAAAAGACACCCAGGAAGGGAACTGGCCACTCTATTTCATATGTGGTGACCTAGAATGTGTGACGATATAACTCTTCACACAGTCACAGCAGTGTCTGTAATATGACTACCTCTGTCTTACGTTAAGTTGTTGATACAGTCTTGATAGGTTATTTGGTAGAAGAAAGAACATTTCACATTTCAGTGGTTGCGGTGAGTGAGAAAAGGCCTCAGCTTGAATAATAAGAAGACATAAGTAACGATATTATCAAAGAAAAGATTTATGTTGAAGTGTAAAATTGAAATCAGTGGCATTACTCATGGGGAAGATACGGAAACGAAAGATTTAGGCACATAATAACATCAGACGGAAGTTGAATCAAGGAAATACAGAGCAGATTGAACAAGTAAATCAAGCCATCCATCCATCCATCATGTGCCATGCCGAAAAGCGTGGACGGTCATGTTCTGCAATCTCACTCGATCACCAGAGTCGTGGATCAGCTCAGTGAAACAGAACAGAATGAAGAGGTTGCAGACTTGTACAGTGGGCAAAAAGCATGATTTGATTATTGGAACACCTGTACCAAAGGGGAAAGGACATGGGGAGTCCTGATCATAAGAACAAAAATCAGATTGATTACATTCTCATCGACAGAAGATTTCGAAATGCCTTAAATGTCACAAAACTATACCAAGCTCAGACTGAGAGGCAGACTTGAATTAAAACAAGATACGCAGAGCCATAATAACAGTGAAGAATACACGAGAGCGTTTTTTCCCCTTTTCCCCCCAAAAAAAGGGACTTGATCGATTGATTGATTGATTTAGAACCGACATCACAGCATTCGGGAAATTTCCCCTAGGCGCTCCGTCCCATCCTCAGCAGCCCCCGAAGAGTTTCCAACCCATAGTACCAGTAGCAATCTGATTTTGTCCGTCTTTCCTTTCCTCTGAGCACGGTCGTCGGCCAGATAACCCTCGTCACCCCTCGCTGCTTCATTCTTGCCAGACCATGGTGATCCATTTGCTACTCCGAGGTGTACACGTGCTCCCACAAGGCCGCAACCACGTCTTCCTTATCATGCATCAATACTCCACCAAGTTTTGCAGAGCCAGCCAATCTGTCCGCCTGTTCATTCCCCAGCACACCAGCATGCCCCGGAAAAAAAAGATCCAGACGATGCTTGTTACCCGTGACCTCCGAAGCGAAGCAAGCCACTCTTGCACGAAGCTTGCCTGTTCTCACCTTACTCAGCATGCTTTCTGAGTCAGTTAAAAGGGACATAAGTAAAGTTAGAGAAGAACCGCCCTTGTCCCGCCATGAAACAAACGTATGGGGGAATACGAGAGAAGAACCGCCCTTGTCCCGCCATGAAACAAACGTATGGGGGAATACGATAGGGAAAACAAAATTGTATTGAAGCAGTTTCCCTCTAGGAGTCTGCGATGTGATATGACAATCCCATTGTGTAGGCCTGCATGCGCGGAAGAATACGTGGCAAGCCTTTCCCTCACTTAAGCTTCCGACGAGCACAGAACCAGGTCCAATCGTGCTCTTGGCATTATCCGCACAGTTCCATATCAACTTCGTTAACTGGCTAGCCTGGGTATATGGTGCTAGCCTGAAATGTGTAGAGCAGGTGGCATTCAGCGGGTGATGGAGTCAGTATCCCGACCGCCTTTAGACAATGGGTTAATGGCCAGAAGATGGATTGTTCTATCCCATATCGTATAGTTTAGTTTAGTTTAGTTTAGTTTAGTCGATGGATCAACATCAAGGCACACGGGTGTAACCCATAAGTGCTCCATTCTCCCCCTAACTCAAACCTGAGTCTGGAGAAACTCAGCTCACGAACTCCGTAGCTCCGTTGAGGATACTGAAATACTTTGGGTAGATGTGTAACTCGACATTTTGCCCGGGCAGCGCCGTTAGGCTACTCTTTTTCGATTTCCAACTGCCAAGGGATTTTTTACGTGCGCAACAATACACACGGGCGTCCGATCTCGCTACCCAGAGACCAGGGGAAATTTTATTACTAGAAGTCCACGTGAAAAAAATCCCAGTCCTCACCGGGGCTTGAACCCGGGACCTCCAGCACTCGAGGCGGACACCATACCTCGAATCCACGCAACCCCCTTCCATCTATATCATATCGTATAGTCTCCTTGAAGCAGCACATCATGTCGAAAGCGTTGGACAGAGCACGAACTCCGACTTTACTACCCATGAAATTTAGTGGTACCCTTTTAGGCTGGGTCGAGCTAGAAGCCCGGGTCTATGGAGAAAGAATTCCCGCTTCGAAGAGGATTGGAACAGACGACCACCGAGCATTTAGGTCAGAGTGCTGACCATTAAGCTATCCGGACTGCCCAACATGGGACACGTTTGGAAATCGTGAAACCTAACATGGAAACGAAATAAGCAAAACAACAGAAGAAGATAATGGACAATAGTAATAAAAGGGAAAAGAACAGAAAATTCGGATGAGAAGGGAAGCAAGAAAGAAATGATTGTTTGCACACAGGTCTCAAACCAGTATCCAATATTCCCATATCGTCTGCACTTATATAACCCTTACACCCACGCTAAATGATTATATAACCGGAGTTTTTCAAAGTTGCTATCTTCTCTTGTCTCGTTCCTCTCTCTCTCTCTCTCTCTCTCTCTCTCTCTCTCTCTCTCTCTCTCTCTCTCTCTCTCTCTCTCTCTCTCTCCGTGAGTGAGTGGTATTTCTCTCCCCCGCCCACCTCCCGTTATCTTATTATCTTGAATTCTCCTCTCGTGGTTCTAATTTCTGCCCAATAATAATGCATTGTCGGAGACCCAAGATTGGGCACAGAGCAGTTTACCAACCAGGCAGAGCGGACATAATTGATGATGATGCGGCTGTAAAGAAAATAAACATTCCAAAATAAGCATTCCTTTTATGTTTATTGCCAGAAGACCCTAACGAAGTTGTGGTTCCTTAATTGTTATCTCCCCTCGATTACACTAAGTTTGTCTTCTGTATGGCGTTTCCAACAAAGTAGACATAGATTGGGGGTTGCTGCGGGGGAGTGGAGGGGCGTGGGTCTTGAATATCCGTGTCAATGTTTGAAGATAATTTTTAAAAAAAAATGTTTCGGAGCAAATCTGGACAAAAAGTGCTGACGTATGTGCCATTGTGAGCAAGCTGACACGTAGTTTTAGGACAGGCTGCCAACACATCAATCTTGTTAGTTCATAAAAAAAACATACATGTATTGTTTGACGCTCATAGAAGTGAGAAGAAAGAAGTAGAGACTAGAGGACGCACTTGACAATATAAACATTGACAGCTCTAGTTACCAGTGCGTTTGTATGAATGTGAAGCGTGGACAATGAGCAAACAGGCTGAAAAACATCCGATGGCAGTGGAAATGTGGTTTCTGAGGAAACTACAAAGAATACTATGGACAGACAGAAAAACCAATGACCAAGTTCTACAAGTAACAAATGATAACCGTAAACTGATTAGAGAAATTAGACGTAGACAGTCACATGTTTAGGACATGTTATGAGAGGAAGTAAATTGGAGAATTTGGTAACAGCTGGCAAGATTGAGGGTAAAAGAACAAGAGGAGGATAGAGAGATAAATACCTGGATGGCTGACCACGTGGCATGGTCGAGACAAGAACAATGAGCTGATCCACGACTTTGGTGATGGAGTCAGACGGTGAAACATGACTGTCCACACTTAACGGCATGGCACATGATGGTGATGATAATAGTTACTGACCCGGATTCGAACCTGTCACCTCCAAAAGACGACGGCGCCTCGCTGCAGGAATATGTGCATTGCGACGCATGACTAACTATTTATTTATGAATTGTCTTAGTGGCCTCAAAGAGTTCCTCAATTGATGATCAATCTTGTTAATACTTTTGAATGGCAGGTGGTTGTTTAATTTTTTAACCCTTGGATACTGATTATTTTAATATAACCCCCACGTTTTCGTGCAGTTAAAGCAACGTGTGTCTAGTGCTGAGAAATGGAAGTAGCACCTAGGACACTGAAGATGGACTGTGGATATATCGTCAAGTGTTCTGTCAGCCCGAGTAGACTTTCTCGCTTCTCCAAAGATCTCGGTTCTTGGTGTTCTTGGAAAGTTTCGTTGATGATACTTCTTCATGTAACCAGCTGGAATTAGCAGAATGTCAGACGGGCCTGCGTGCCCAATTCTTAACCCTTTGAAAATAAAGACTTTCGTTCGTTCGTTCGTTCTGTCTGTCTGTCGCTGCCTCTTCTGCCACAGATCGTCTCGGTGGTTGCGATGTTTTCCCATTTTAAAATTTAGTTGTATGTCCTTCACAGGACGTAGCAGTCAACCCCAGCATTTTTGCTGTTCGTGAATCCTGGGCAAATTTTACATTCAGTAGTTTGCCATTGCTTTCTGAACGACCGGCACTTATACCTTTTTCGAAAAACCACAACACCGCTGTGTTTCAAACCCTCATATACAGTGCAGACCTTATAATGCGAACTCACCTGGGACTCAAGAAATAGTTCTTCTAATCAAAAATGTCTCTTATAAGAGCCCAAGCCTATAGTAATGCATTTACAACGTACAGGATGTATTATTAATGACTGTGCAATGTTTGAAAAATATTGCCTGTCCAAGTATTGTATTTACTTGCATGAACTTTACAGAGGGCGAATACAAAACCTGGATCGACAATGTTTTCAAACACTGCACAGTCATTAACAGTACACCCTATACAATACAATACTGTTCTTCACAACAGAAATTTGCCACATCCAAGATCGCCTTAAGGGGTTTGAACTGTACTGGTATTTACTGTTCTACCGCCACTAATCTTTTCCAGGCACTCGTTAGTTACTTCGTCAATCCAAGGTATTCGCAGCATATGACTCAGAGACCACATTTCCGTTGCCTTCAAATTCTTCCTAACTGGTTCGTTCACGCTCCATTATTGACTGTCATACAGCAGAACAGGTTCTATATATCATTTGAGTACTCTATTTCCGACTGTCAATCATAATGAACTACTGGAAGGATGTACCTAGGGCGATACGTGTAACAGCCTAGCGAAAGTTCCTGGACAGCAAAGGTCTCCAGGCTGGGACCAGGTCTCACACTGACCAAGTCATTAAGGCACCTAGTCCGGCGTATCCACAGACTGGGTTCCCAGTTTAGCAAACGTTCAGATGATGACCATGCCTGTCCACAGATGCGAAGTTCTTGTAACTGTCTTGCACATCCCGCCAGTTTCCGTGCTTGGTTAAGGGAAGGGAAGATATGCAAAACAGCCCAAGTAAAAGGTAGTTGGGTACTGTATGGCGAGAATCCTTTCTGCACCAACTGGGTAGAAAAAATTGCCCAAATAGCCAAATGGTTAACATATTTCTGCCTTTGGCATACATATTTTTAGTTTGACCATCATTTTCTTAATTCGGCAATTATGTTTCTCTTTTCTTTTTGGTAAACGTTTTTTTCTTACTTTGTCATTATTATTTCTTAGTTTGTCCGGAATTTTACATATTTTATTACTTTGTTCGACACATTTCTTGATTTGACTAACATACTTTCTTACTTTTTATACGTTTGGTTGAGCTATTTCGGAATGTGCCCAACGTTTTTATTAGTTTGTTTAACATTTTTTCCTACTTGGTTGATATATTTATTAGTTTGGTGGAGATATTTCCTATTTTGGTCAACATTTTCGTTGATTTGGATATCATTATTCCTACTTTTTATAAATTTGGTGGATATATTTCTGTATTTGGCCAATAGTCTTTATAATTTGGCTAAAATATTTTCTTATTTGAATGTTGAAGTGATACATAGAATCTGAACTTTTGTCGTGATGTGGAACGTAGAACAATAAACACACACCCCACTCTCCCCCTAATGTGTCTCCACCTTGCTGCGGTGGGGCTGGGGGTGTCTTGCGTGTCACAATGACTCCAAGATCTAAGCCGACGGAAGCACAACTATGTGTTGGACAGGACTTGGGTTAGGAGCCAGACCAAGAGAGACACAACCTGCTGCTCTGCATGTAGACTGAGGATAGCAGTAAAAAGTTCAAATCAGGCACACGAAGGCAGAAATTCTTGGTCCTGACACATACTCTAAGACTCTCAGCTGAGGGATATGTCTGAACGCCTCTACGCTATAACCCCTCGGATGTGAGAGCCGGGCCGATACTCACCTATTGCAAACTGGAGGTGAGATACTGAGTACGCTACATGATTAGATACCTGTTCGGAGGCTCTCAGTTGGGGGATATGAGGGATCCCGGATGAGAGGGCCTGGCTGTCACTCGATCATTGATGCATGGAGGTAGTGTGCTGAGTCGGCAGCACATGCAGCCTACCTCGTGAGCGATACTTAAGGTGGCAAAGCGGTTCAGTCGCACGAAGTGGTTACGATGAAATTCTGTATCTACACTCATAAAGTGAGTGTAGATAAAAGTGGAAAAACGTCTAAAAAAACACGAAATGGAAAGCTTGGCTGGCGAATCCATCACGAGGAAGTCCAAAGCGAAAGCTTGATGAGTGGATGTCGTCCGCAGACTGTCCGTCCCTAGTTTTTGTGGGGAGCGACCAGTGGCAAAACGAAATGCCCAATAGATGGAAGTGAGGCATTAACGCAGCCATGAACAGAATGCGGTGATTCCTTGGGTGAGCCCAGTATCAAAGCATTATGTGCCGGCTCTGCAATTATGGAAGCCTCCTTGGATAGCAGAGAAAGTCCATGGTCTGCCCCTGCCTTCCCTTGAGGCTTGACCTTGATGTCTTTGACCGTTCTACCTTGACCAGCTGAGATGTGAGCGATACAACAAATAATGTCTCTTGAGACCTTCAGGACCGTTAACCTGATCAAAAACGCCGGCCGAAGTTGGATGTACAGGCCTAAGGGTAACAAATTAAAACTGACACAACGCAAAAACGTCCGAGTGAAATGTCTTACGTGCCCGAAACAGCTCTCACTATATAGTTTCCCGAATGCCCTTGTGTCCGGAACAGCTCTGACTATCTAGATTTCTGAATGTCGTCGTTCCCGGAACAGCTCTGACTATATATGTCCTCCGAGCAAAACGAACGACACATGTCCAAATCGAAAGCTCGCTGAGTGGACACTGTCTGCAGACCGGCCTGGTTTGTGCGGGGAGCGGCCCGTAGAGAACGAAATGTCCAATATATTGAAGTGAGAAATTAAAGCATTCATGAGCAGGACGTGACGATTCCCGTGGTTAGTCCAGCACCAGAGCATTATGTGTCGTCTCTGCAACTACGGAAGCCACCCTGGATGGCAGGAAATGCCATGGACTGTCCCTGCCTTCCCTTGAGGGCTGATCGTGAAGTATTCGACAGTTCTAACTTGACCAGCTGGGATGTGGACAGCACCACAAATGTGAGAGCCCCTCAGGAATGCTAATCTGGTAAAAAATGCGCGCTAAAGTCGGATGTGTTGGCATAAAGGTTTTGGCCCAAGGGTACCTAAACAGACACACCGCAATTACATCTGGGGGGAAAAACACTCTGGATGAACGCAGAAGAAGAAGAAGAAGAAGAAGAAGAAGAAGAAGAAGAAGAAGAAGAAGAAGAAGAAGAAGAAGAAGAAGAAGAAGAAGAAGTACGATGAGCAGACAAGCTGAAAAACATATATTGGTCTTGGAAATGGGTTTCTGGGAAAAGATGTAAAGACCCATATGGACACATAGAGAGGTAATGAAAGTGTAAATGCTTGATTTTAGCCGTGACAACTTCGCTGGTCAGGACAGCTCGTGACATGTCACGAGAGATGATGATAATGATGATCTGCATCTTTAGGAACTACCTTATTTGGATTTCTATGTTTATTTGCGCTACTCCTCCCCCACGATACATGACGACAAAAGTGGAAGATGATAATGATGATCTGCATCTTAAGGAACTACCTTATTTGATTTTCTTTGTTTATTTGTGCTTGTCCGTCTATGCTATTATTATTATTTTCAATTTTATTTCTCCGCTAACATACCCCAAAAACATTGACTGTCTACATTTAATTTCTCTAATTAATTTACAGTTTTCAACCTGTTTCTTGAAAAATTGCCCCATTTGTTATTCTGTCCACCCTCGGTATTCTTTGCATTTTTCCGGAAATTACATTTCTTGCAGCCGTCAGATGTTGCTCGTCGTGTCTGCTTATTGCCCAGGTTTCACAGTTGCTATGGTGTACCACCGGCGCTATCGTTTAAAGAAGGTGAAACTACGTTTCATAATTCCCAGACATACCGATTCCAGGGTTCGAAATCAAACACGGGCGATTTCAAAGCGGGCCGCTTTGCCGTTTTGAATTGATTTTGAATATATGAAGAGTCAGTCGTTCAGAAAGCAATTGCAAATTATAGAACTAATTGCTTATTTAATGAAAAACAATCAATAAATTCTGGAGTTGATTCCCATGTCTTTTAAAGGACATGCAACTATGAACATTGCGTATAGATAACTTCACGAAATTATACATATTTACTTTTAAAAGACGACATCGATGATGGAAAGAGCATCTATATAGCTTGTAAGCTGTCACGAAAAGCAAAACATCTTTGCTTTCAGGGGATTTGAACATAGGGACACCTTGCCTCGAAGCCAGCGCCCTAGCCATTACATTGCCTTTGTTTCGTTGATTCCAGAAGTCTCTCTGAGAAAAATAAAAACAGCAAGGACAAGAACCGCTATGTAAACATATAATACGACTTCAAACATACGTGCACAATCATATCACCCCATGCCAATTTAGTATATCATTTAATGAACTCAGCCTGACATTATAGAATTACATTTGTGCAATGTTCTGTAATTCTCCCTAAAACTCGCAATAATATCAATCTGACAAGGGGAGACACTCTGTAAAACACCAGAAAGCAGTTATAATTACTCCCTCTTTGATGTAGGCAGTCCTTAGTTCACCCCTAGAGTTCGGTTTCATGTGATGAGCCAATTCTAGTAGATCCAGTAGCCATAAAATTAACAACAGATCACATAAGAATTCGACGCCCGCAGAAACAAGAAGCATTGCACTGACACTTTGTTCAGCAAAACTAAATTACTTGTTTCACAAAGGGCGAAATTCGCTATCTGATCATCGACATAAATTGTATATCTAGATTTCTCGTCTGGGTACAGTTCCTTCCATGCTGGGAACTCTGGGTTAACACAAAAAATTGACATCCACCTACGCGCAATTTTATCGATACTCCCACGCATGCCTCTGACCTGTTGGCACTTTTTCAGACACTATCTCCCAATAATGTTCGTCCAGCCCACGTGATCTCCGATTTAATGTGGGGGAAACGTCTCCCTTACATTAACAAAACAAATTTGCCTATTGATTCCCTTAACCTTTTCTCCGTCATTTGTATGTCCTGTATATGAGTATAGGTGTATGTGTGATTGGGTGTATGGGTGTATAAGCGCGAGTGGATGTATGCATGTGCGAGCGTGAAAGCTTGCATGAAAGTATGCGTGTATGTGTGTAGGCTATGCGTTAATATCTGACTGTCTACGTGTATGCATGTGCGTAGCGTGAATTAGTTCCTGTCTGTTGTGTGTCCGTATGTGCCTGCGTGCGTATCTGCATATGCATATATGCAGATAACTATATAGGTAGGCAGCCAGGCTGAGATGCATGTTTGCGTGCCTGTGTGCCCTCGTATCTCTCTGCCTGCACACATGCATTTAGATATAAATACATTAGAACTGCAACGTATGTATTTATGCACCTATGTAAGCATTTAGGTACACTGTTATTGTTGTTGTTGTATGGCTGTGCAAGCGCGTATGTATGAAATAAAGTAATGTAGCTGAAGTAACGCTGTAAAAATACAACCAGTGAATCTGCATTTACACTTTACGATATTTGATGTGGGAGAACGAGCATCTTTGGACTTGGTATAAATGCTATGTGACATATGCCTGGGTTCACTGACATTAAGGAGAGTGACCTTGCTAGTACATAAACAAGTGACCGGGCATGAGAAAGAACAGACGAAAGTTGGAGACAGTGAGTTAAAGGGTGTGAAGGGGTTTTCAGCTTGCTAGTATGGATGGGGGAGAGAGACAGTTGT